>PVKU01002047.1:50131-135926 GCA_004027475.1 Anoura caudifer | reverse complement strand
AAGTGGACCAGAAGGAAGAAACAAACAACCAAACAGAAAAGAAGGAAGAAACAAGAATTCAAAAAAATAAGGAGAGGCTTAGGAACCTCCAGGACATCTTTAAACGTTCCAACATCCGAATTATAGGGGTACCAGAAGGGGAAGAGGAAGAGCAACCAGTGGAAAACTTATTTGAACAAATAATAAAGGAGAACTTCCCCAATCTGGCAAAGGAAATAGTCTTCCTGGAAGTCCAGGAAGCTCAGAGAGTCCCAAAGAAGTTGGACCCGAGGAGGAACACACCAAAGCACATTATAATTACATTAGCCAAGATTAAAATGAAGGAGAGAATTCTAGAAGCAGCAAGGGATAAGGGGACAGTCACCTACAAAGGAGTTCCCATCAGACTGTCAACTGATTTCTCAAAAGAGACCTTCCAGGCAAGAAGAGGCTGTAAAGAAGTATTCTAAGTCACAAAAGTCAAGGACCTACATCCAAGATTGCTCTATCCAGCAAAGCTGTCATTTAGAATGGAAGGGAAGATAAAGTGCTTCTCAGATAAGGTCAAGTTAAAGGAGTTCATCATCACCAAGCCCTTATTCTATGAAATGTTAAAGGGACTTATCTAAGAAAAAGAAGATAAAAAATAGGACAGTAAAAAGACAGCAAACTCACAGTTATTAACAACCACACCTAAAACAAAAGCCAACTAAGCAAACCACTACAATAGGAGCAGAAACAAAGAAATGGAGATCACATGGAGGGTTAGCAACAGGGCAGAGGGAAGAGGAGAGAGGGGGACAAGGTACACAGAACAAGTAGCACAGATGGTGGGTAGAAAATAGACAGGGGGAGGGCAAGAATAGTGTGGGAAATGTAGAAGCTAAAGAACTTATGATACATGGGCATGAACTAAAGGGGGGAATGTGGGTGGGAGGGGGTGTGCAGGGTGGAGGGGAATGTAGGGGGGAAAATGGGACAACTGTAATAGCATAATCAATAAAATATAATTTTAAAAAAATAGAGGCTAACCTATGAGTTCTAATAACAACATTTAAACCTGGACAGCCAATTATGTTAGAAGCCAGGTCTCTCTTGTACTTCTTGGGCATTGAGCCAATAAATATCCTGTTTAAGTTATCTAAAACTTAAATAAAGTATTTCTGTTACTTGGAAAGTCCTATCAGTATACAAGGTTTGTCCAGGAAGTATCCAGCCAAGTAATATGAAAAATAGAGACATTTATTGAAGAAGATACAAGAAATATTGTATACAGGACAATGATCCTCAGTCCCTTTCAAAGTAAGGACCTTTGGACCTCACACAGTTCTAATTGCCATCAGCTGCCCCATCATATTTCCCTGAATCTCATCAATGGTCTGAAATTTCTTCCCTTCCAAAGGTGATGTTAGTTTTGGGAAAAGCCAGAAGTCACAGGACGCCAACTCAGGGTTGCATGGGAGTTGAGTCACCTCGGTGGTTTGATGTTTCACCAAAAAACTCTGCACAAGACTTGATGCATGAGCGGGTGCATTGTCATGATGGAGCTGGCAACCATCAGTTGCCCATAGCTGTGGGCTCCTAAATCATCCAAATATTTTCCTTGGAAAAGTGTTCAAGCTTAATGCAAAATCTGATGGAGATTCATTGCCCTACTCATTCAATCATTTTGAATGAGATAGCCACACAGTAAACATGCTCACTCAATGGCACCTACCACTACCACTGAGTAGTACAATGAAGTTGTCATTGTTCATGCACGTGCATTGCAGTCCACTCTCCCTGGCTGCCAGGTTACATCAATGTTGCACAAACCATTCTTGTTATATTAACAATGGTTGGACTTTTTCCAGACAGACCTCATATAATAGTAGCTAAGATGTTATTAAACTAATATCTAAAATACACATTACTGTTAACAGTAGTTTTGGGGGTACTCTTTTTTTATAAAACAAGTAAAAATTGAATATGTTTCTTTTCTATAACAAAAATGTTATTCAAATCTGGGAGTACAATTTGAATTTAGATAAATGTCGAAAGGGAGAAAAAAGAAATTAAAGAGAATGAAATAACACTTACTGCCCTTTAATGTATGATGTACTTGAAACATAACAGAATATCCAATTGCCCAATTGCTTTGTATTTCTATGTCTTCATTAACTCTACACCATTTACCAAAAATATGCCAATATCATAAGTAAAGAAAATTAAGTGGAAATAAACATGTAAAAAATAAATTAAGAAAACTTACAATGTGTCAAATTTGCCATCATTATCATATCTGATCAAAAGCAAAGTTAATAGTTCTTAAGCGTTTCTTCTCCTCTAGCCTTACTTTCTTTTAATAGATTATTACCAAAATCACCTTGGTGAAGGAGTTGAGCTCGATAAGCTGGAAGGGAAGTTGTAAGAAAAGTATGAAGTCGAACAGCCAAAAGAAATTTTAACCCACATTCATCAAGAGTTTCTCCACCTATAAAAAAGGGAAAAAAAACTGCAGTTACTTATTTTTATTTCTAAAATAACATTTCATCTGCAAAACACAAGTAAAAACTAACAATTCTGGAAGGCAACATGTAACAGCACCAAATACTTTGACAAAACATTCTGAAAATGAAATTACCACCCTAAATATTTCTAGTATGTCTTTTTTCTATATAATTACATATTACAGAAAGAAGTAGTATAATTAAATATTTTGAAAATAATAAATAAGAGAATAAAATAACTCAGGGTATGTGACATTTTTTGTAATCAGACCTTCTCTAATCTGAAAAACACTTAAATTAAAATGTGACTAAATTTTAAAATAGTTTAACCTTCTTTGTGGTATATGTTATAATATTTCCCTTGGGATTCAAGTCATATACCCATTTCAATAATTTGCTGCTAACACTGAAAGAAACACAGAGGGAAGGCCTGCTTCTTACTTTCAATAATTAAAAACATCTATAACATATTTACATAAAAAATATCTACTAGTAATACTTCTTAAAGTAAAAGTGTCACAATTCATGACCAACTTTCCTTAAATTTTTAATTATTATTATTATTTTTTTTCTTAAATTTACCCCATATTTTCCTTTCAAGCACAGTTCAAGGGGTATTCCCGGCTGATCTCTATCTGGTACACCTGGTTGGACTTCTTAATTTTGGATATTATTTGAGATTTGATGCAAATTCTACATTCAAATTTGTTCGTAACACAAACAAATGATTAAGAAGACAAAAATGTTCTCTAGGTGAGGAAAAGACCTAATCTCACTGTGCTTATTTTTGTTATTATAGGTAGGAGTATACAATAATGCTAATTTTTAAAAGAAACCTGTTTTAATTTCCAAAAACAAATAATAGTGAATTATTACAACATGAGAGAAAACAAAGCAGAAAGTATCTAGAGTAATTAATAAGAACGTTAATGTTTGTTAAACTCGAAGGATTCAGTTGGATCTTTAATATTATTAAACAGATAATTAAGGTAAAAATTAAGTATGACTGGCATAATAATTTTTTTCAATTTTTATTTCAAATTCTATTTTAAAGTACTATGATTTATGGGGTACATAGTATATATTCAAGTTAAAACTATTGTGAGTTAGCAATGATGATTAAAAACTTTCATGGGCTTCATTTTTATAAAAATTATTTTAGATTTTCTGTGAGACTAAGTCAAAATATCACTAATTTTTCCTTTGATCCTGTACCCAATTTAGTTTTACCTTGGCTTCTGTCTCTGCTTTCTCCAATATCAGTGCTGGTAGTTGCAATTGTATCTGCTAAGGCCATCAAAGACATCTGCTCCATTCTGCTGAGTCCTGGTAAACTAGAGTGAAGTAAGTGGCCAGAAAGAACCTGAGCATGCTCAGGACCGAAGTAAGTTGGACTATACTGTGAAAGGTCAATAATCCTGGGCTTTGTATTTTCTTCATCTGTTTCTAATATATTACCATCAGTCATTAAAGTTGAGTTCTGAAAAAGCTCATCATAACTTTCTTTTGATAACTGGTTTGTGTTATTTAAGGTACTCTGATTACTAGATTTCTCCAAAGATGAGTAAGAGTTATCATCATCGGCTGCAAGTAAGGCATATAAAGGAAGTGGAGGGACCGAATCTATTTCTGTGTAATCTGTATTTTCACTCTTGTTGAATGCCTGGGGGTCTCTAGTGGTGCTTCCACTGGCACTGATGGTGAGAGACCTAAGGCGGCGCTCATGATTGGATTCAGCTTCGTTCAGAGCCACAACTTCTCCAGCAATGCACTTGACAAGATGTGACAAGATGGCCTTTGCTCTTCGAACTTTGCCAAGATCCATGAGTTCCAAAAGCTGCAAAGGATGGTACTGAGGTAAAGTTGGAGAAAGAACATGAGCTGCTTCAAAAAGACCTGAATCTTCCATGTCCACAGAAGGATCAAATGCAGTTTTCTTTCCACAGATTTTCTGTGCAAGACTGGTCATGGATCGAGTCAGAGTTTTTTTCGGAGGATGTAATCCAGAACTTGATGAGTTACTCTGTTTTATTAAACTTATTATGGATGGAGTGCTCCCATTGTATGAATCCGTTATAACAGGTTCTTGTTTAGAAGATGGCTGCCACTGGGAATACACACGCATCTCACAATCCATTCCTACCACCAGGATGCCATCCCGGACCCATGATAAAGAAACGGGAAAAGGTGGAAAGCCTTCTACAGAAGAAACCAAATCTACACTTCGTAACAATACAAGTTTAGAAAGTGGCACAATTTTAGTACTCTCCCAGAAAGGAAATGCAAGGCTTTCCTTACCAGTCTGTTCTTGTACCTTGCCGGCTAGGGGTCCATACATAAAAAGTTTAGATCCAATTCCTATAGTCAAAATATGAGAACCATCTTCTCTAGACATCCAGTCTAAGTGAATTAAATGCTTTAGGTTTGATGTTATACTCTCTTTACTGGATAAATATAACTCTTGCTTATTATAGGCCACTAAATTGCTATCAATATTAATGCCAGAATCCAGCATTGTATTTAACTCATCTAAATGAATTGTCTGTTCAAGGACCCAACATGAACCTCCTGTAGACTCACATTCAAAAATACTTACATGCATCACAAAGTCCTGAGATGATCTACTATTAGGTGCAGGCTGCTTATATGCTACTGCTAAACGATTTGTGTGTGCACAGCTAACTTCTACAGGCCTACCAGGTACAGTTATACTACTACTGCTCTGAAGTCCATCTTCAATAAGTAATGGCCACTCCTCCCAAATGTATACAAGATCCATTTTTCCATTATTTGATGTGGCAGATTCTCCATCTGTTACTCTGCATCTCCAGAATCTTACTTTCTCATCTGAGCATGAAGTTGCCAATAAATAGGGAGCACTGTATATGGGATATATGGAAGAAGAACTCAGATGACCTAAAATAAAAATAATCCATTAACAAAATATCAAATTTAGTTAAATATTTCTATATTCATATACTAAAGTTTTTAATGTTTTATAAGAATTACTGTTAACAATGCAACAGTTTAAGTGTCAATAAGATCAGTAAAAAGCTTTTAATGACATCAAAAGGTACGTAAAAAGGTCAGTATTACCAAAACCTAAAGCTGAAAGACTCTGGGAGACTTTAGTTCAATTCCTGCATTTTATAGGTAAAGATCCTTAACTGAATGTGTTAAGTATCTTATGCCTAAATCAAACAGCTAGGCTAAGGCACAATTAGAAAACCTGAATTCTAGTCCTGGTTCTCAACCAATATTCTTCTCACAACTCTTTGCTAGTTTTACATTATTATTACAGACCTCATATTAAAGATATCAATAAAGTTTTTAAAACTTGTCAACATTCATTGGTTCTTTCTCTTTAATATTTTCAATATAATTTTGTGAATGGGCCATGCTTACCTAAATACTAAATAGGCCCTCAATGATTGAGGTGTGTTTGATATGCCTAATGCTGAGAAGAGTCCTAAGCGGGACACTGTTTTCTGGGGCTTGATGTAATCATATACTCTTAATTTCCTAAACCAGGAGGTAGCAAATTTTTTCTTAAAGGGCCAGATAGTAATCACTATTTTGGGCTTTGCTAACTGTAAGGTCTGTCTTGCAATTACTCAACTCAGCCACTAGAGAGCAAAAGTAAGCATACACAAAAGTAAACAAACTGATGTGGCTACCTTCCACTCAAACTTATTTCCAAAACAAGGTGGTCCATAGTTGGCCAACCCCTGTTCTAAGCTATTCAACATAAGGTACTAATTATAAGAAATGTTATATGGAATATTTATTATAAAGCTTTTATGTTAAAAGCTCATTTCAACATAATTATAATATCTTTTTCCTAAAAAATGTCCTCAAGGAATATAGCAATATTGCAATAGAGCACAATTAGCATTGCCCACTGGATTCTCTGAGCTGTACAGAGAATAAAAGCTTATTCTTCCCAACAGTCTTGACTAAAAAAATTCTTAAGACTAGGAAATAACATTTACAGTAATCTCCTCTCATCTGCAGTTTGCTTTCTGTGGTTTCAACTGCCAGCGGTCAAATGATTAAAAACTCCAGGAATAATCAACTTATAAATTTTAAACTGCAAGCCATTTAGAGTAGTGTGATGAAATCTCATGCTGTCTAGGCCTGTCCTGCCTAGAAAAGAACCATCCCTTTGTCCACTGTACCTACACTGTGTGTGCTACCAGGCTATTAGTCACTCGGCAGCCATCCCAGTTATCAGATTGACTGTTGCTGTGGTATTGTAGTGCTTGCGTCCAAGTAACCTTCGTTTTACTTAATAATGGCCCCAAAGCATAAGAATAGTGATGCTGGCAATATGGATAATTCAAAGAAAAGCCACAAGATGCTTCCTTTCAGTGAAAAGGTATGTATGTACACGCACAAACATAGTATATGTAGGGTTCAGTTCTATGTTCAGTTTCAGGCATCTACTGGGAGATCTGGAACTTATCCTTCAGGATAAGGGGAGAACTACTATACCAATTACTATTGTTTCACCAAACAAAGCAATTTTTTTCTTTTTCCCCAGAACTTTTTCTTTCAAACTCAACTGGAGCCAAAGTTAAATAAGAGGGTTGTTTTTAGAAATATTTTCATATATTTGATATACCTTATTTCATATACCTTATATTTGCTATATTATTTTAATTGGAATTCAGTAGTAAAGATCATACTGTCTGGCTAAAGATAATAGTTCTTAAAAGCTTGTTAATGCAAGAGTCATTCTTTTCCAAACTTTGAATTTCCTTGCACTGATACCTCCTTTATTCAAATACACAAAGAATCAGAATGCAAATGTTATCGGAACACTGTTAATACCCTGCTTAACGTCAATTAGAAAAGCATTCAAAATAATGTCAAAAAAAAGAGAGAGAAACAACACTTTCATAAGTCAAACCACACTTTGACTTATGAAAAGGAAAGAACTAAGCAAGAGAATAGACTTTGTCTTGGTTTTCTTGATAGCCTACAACAGTGGTTCTTCTTCTTTTGTGTGCATTAGAATCACCTGGAAAGCTTGGTAAAGCAAACACCAGAGATTGTGCTTCAGTAGGCTAGAGTGCAGCCCAAGAATTTTTATTTCCAACAAGTTCCCAGGTAATGCTGATGCTAGTCTGGGGAACCACATTTTGAGCACAGCTGCCCTGAGATAAAGATAATAAATACATATTAGGAACCATACACTCATAATCCTTCATAGCACATGGCTCCAGGCAGCACAACCAATACAATGGAACCTCAATTCTCAATCTTAATTTTGTTCTGGAAAGCTCTTCAAGAAGCAATTTGTTCACAAACTGAATCGTCTTTGTCTCCTGAGAGACACGTGATTGATCAAATAGGTATCCACATGAAAGAACTGTCAGGTGAAGAACTCAGAATCGAAGTTTTGTTTGACAACTGAGACATTTTTTTGGTGAACAACTTGGCCAAGAAACAAACTGTTCAAGAACTGAGATGTTTAAGAACTACGGTTTTTGTTATCAAAGTTGGCAAATAAGATACAACCACACTACCATCTCAGCCCTAGAAATTTTCAGTTTGTTTCCACAAAAGGATAATGAGAATTTGTTTTAGAAAGCAATATTTAAGACTATAACTAGCTGACAGATGTCAAAGTAATCTGAAAACAATGATAAATTTGAGGTTTCAATGTAGGGTACTTAAAGACAGTCTTCCATTTCTGCTTCTGTGTATATTTAAAAAGAGGCAGTTGCTCCTATTTTTAAATACCTAGTATTTAGGTATTCTGGATTACAAAGTTTGCTTAGTCTTTTTTCATAAAATTTACAAACCTGCTGATGGCTTAACACTTATTATTTCAACTCCTTCTGGCAAATGCAACTCTTGGCTATAAACCATTTCTGAAGACAGAGTCAATTTGCTGGTACTCTGAAGATTTGCTCTGCAAGCCTGATACTTCTGTGCAAAAGGAGATAGGATCTTCTCTGGAGAAGAATAATGTTCTTCTGGCTGCCAAACTGCTTCAGATATTTTTGCATCTACTTTTTCATCTATAAAACATAAGCAAAAAACAAAAATGGAGGGAGCGGGGGGAACCCTATAAGCATTATAATTGATATATTTCATAATCCAAAACTGCCTTATAAAAGATTAAAAAGTAAACATATGATTCTTTATACCAAGAAAATCAGAAATCATTTTGCTTTTTTAATTAACTGAATAAACTGTATTACTATCACTCAATAAGAATAACTTTAGAAACATACACTCAACTGTCTAATCATATATAATTTGTTAATTTAAGCCCACTTAAAGTTAAAAAAGAAATGACCTACCCAGTAAGACAGGAGTAGACTTTAAATGTAAATTCCACATGTGTAACAATGAATGGTTGTCTTCAGTATACTCTATTACAATTAGGTAGAATTTTTCAGAAAATCCATTAGGTGAGCTGCCTGTTGGTATTAATAATATTTTTCACTATCAACGCGAACAAGTAAGACAACTTATGAAATATACCAAGTTAAGGTAACTAATTTTAAAAAAATCAAAACTCTTATCTACAGTTCCAAATATAAAGTGGAATTATAGAATGGAATCTTCTTTATCACATGAATTTGTATTAACTTAAAATTTTAACAAGTATACTTTGAGTAAATTTAATTTTGAATTGATAGGCTTAAAAATCACATATTACAGTCATCACTAACAAAATGGTCACACAGATTAGGCCATATTAAGTAAGAAATTTCTGAACAGATAGGAACTATGATAGGTATTTTAAGTCAACATGTCATGATGAAAATTGTATTGCCAAACATATTTTGAAATAAATAAGACCTGTAATGATATGACCTATTAACAATGTTTACCTAAGGACCAATATATAAGTATTCATTATCCAACATATTATTTAGGAAATTTTTTCTTAGTATAATTGCATAATTTAAGCAGCACATAAGTTGCTCAAAATAACCCCCCCAAAAATGCATCTAAAATATATCATAAAATCAGTAGTCCATTACTGACTGAAAAAAACTTTTTAAAAATGCTAGATTTTAATCCATGTTATTCATAACTGTTTTCATTATGCACAAAATTATGTAAAGAATATTATATTATAGAAAATATATAAATCAAAGACCATATTAATAAGAGATAAACTATTATTAGAGTGCAATCATTTTGTCCTTTTAAAATTGCATAGAAAAAAAGTCTTCAAAGGAACACTAGGAAGGAAAGATAACCATAAATGTCTTAAAAGACTAAATGAAAAGGTAACTTTGGTAATGTGTTCTGGGTGAGTCAGGCATTTAAATTACAAGAATTAAGAGAAAGGGAAAGATCAGGGATTATAAAAAGAAAAAATAACAAATAAATCTATTTCTAATAATCTTTCTAACACGAAAGAATGCCCCAATAATAATAACATTTGTAAAATGTTTCTTCTCTTGACATTAAAGCAAAATAAAATGAAAACATAACTCCTTGGGTGTAATGCTAGAAAACTCTGATAATAAAGATAATAATTTTTGACTAAAAGTAAGAACTCCTTGAACATTTTAAGAAAAACTAGGAAAAATACTTAGTCTTAAAGAAAAAAGTTAAAAATTAAAGATTTATAGAAAAGAAAATGTTAGAACAGATGAAGATCATAACAAAATGCAACCTCAAGCATAGGACAGAACTTTCTCTAAAAAGTCTTACAAAAAGTTGGATTATTAACAGTACTAATATATTTATTAATACCTTAATATAAAAAACAGAAAATAAGGAATATTTTGTTGATATAAATAACCCTTTATCCTGTACTTGACATCTTTATTTCCCTTTTTTAGCATCTTTCCGTCATTATATTCAGAGGTTACAAAAGCCCTGGAAGTGTCTTTGTACAGTTCATGAATTCTCAGGGAAAATGACAGAAGACTAAGTGAAAGCAGTGAGAAATTAAAGTGCAGAACTCGAAGAAGTACTTCTTAAAGGAAAAGGAAAATAAAATAAAGGTAGAATAAAGAAACAATGTACAAGAGGAGTAAAAAATATAATCTGAAACAAATAAAAATGGAGTTATTAATATCACTTGAATCTTATAACTAACTTTTAAAGCAACAGGTACACAACATATGATTGCTTTGTAAGGCAAGTCATTTTGTGTTTGGTTTGGCCCTGTAAATGAAACTGACGACCGAGAGATTTTAGCTTTATTTTTCTGTTATCCTTTATGCAAATAAACAGTAAATATCAAGTAGAAGCATTTAAATAATTTTGAAAACTGTTTAATTATAAAAGTATTAATTAAGACACTTAGTTTCTAAATTATAACTTAAAGCTGAAAATTATAGGTGTGTAAATTATCCAGGTTGTTAGGGAAGGACGCCAGCCATCAAAGAGCACTCATACATTAATGACAAAAAAACTTATGTTTTTTAAAAAAATAATTCATAAACCTCCTTCAATTTCTTCATAATCCCTGACTAAGAAAAAAAAAAGTGGTGGGGGTAAATGCAGACAACTGTACTTGAACAACAATAAATGAAACAAAACAGAAAGACACTAGTATTGGACTTCTGGTCAAAATGGAAATGTAGGTAGACATGCTTCACCTTCTCAGACAACCATAAAAGAAGGATCATAACTAATCTCAAAACAGAATACAACCAGAACTGTCAGAAAACTGGACTGTATGGAAGTCCGACCACCAAGGATAAAGAAGAAATATTCGTCCAGATGGGTAGGAGGGGTGCAGATGGGGAGTCGAGCAGAGGGGACACAGTGTGGCAGTGGTGGTGAGGCAGCGGCAGTTGGTAAAAGAGGTGGTCTCATATTAACCCGTGGTGGATAAAAACTGGGAGGGACACTGGGGGAGTGAGCCATCCCAGCCCCAGGACCTACCTCACAGCTCAGGGTTCCAGGGCTGAGGAAATAAAGCCTCATAACTTCTGGCTGTAAAAACCAGTGAGGGTTGGGGCAGTGGAAGAAACTGCTGATATCTCAGGAGAGTCTGTTGAAAGGGCCCACAGGATCCTAGAACATATGCAAATGCACCTACTCTGGGATTCGGCACCAGGAAAGCAGCTAGGTAGGCATCAGTTGCATACACGAAGTGGGGGAAGTGATTGGAAATGGGGTGAGAGTCAAGCAAGTGGCATTGTTCCCTTTCAGACCCCTTCCCCAAATACAGTGCCACAAAGTGGTGAAGCACGTTACCCCACCCTGACAAATACCTAAGGCTCTGCCCCCTCACAATGTAATAGGTATGCCAAGACAGAGTCAAAGAACCTCTACCCAATACACAGATGCAAACACAGGGAGGCTGCCAAATTAAGGAGACAAAGATACATGGCCCAAATGAAAGAACAGATTGAAACTCAAGGAAAAGAACTACGCAAAATGGAAATAACCAACCTATCAGATGCACAGTTCAAAACACTGGTGACAAGGATGTTCACAGAACTCATTGAGGACTGCAAATGCATAAGGGAAGAAATGAAAGGTACACTAAGTGAAATAAAGAAAAATCCATAATGGAACCAACAGTGAAGGAAAGGAAGCTGGGGTTCAAATCAACGATTTAGAACATGAGGGAGAAATAAACAGTTGACCAGTACAGAATGAAGAAACAAGAATTAAAAAAAAAAAAAAAAAAAAAAAAAAAAAAAAAAAAAAAAAAAAAAAAAAAAAAAAAAAAAAAAAAAAAAAAAAAAAAAAAAAACAAGGAGAAAATAAGAAGACTCTAGGACATCTCCAAAAGTGCCAATATCTGAACCATAGGGATGCCAGAAGAAGAGGCAGAGCAAGAAATTGAAAACTTACTTGAAAAAATAATGAAAGAAAACTTTCCTAATTTGGTGGAGGAAACAGACATACAAGTCCAGGAAGTTCAGAGAGTCCCAAACAAGGTGGACCCAAGGAGGTCAACACCAAGACACTTCACAATTAAAATGCCAAAGGTTAAAGATACAGAGAGAATCTTAAAAGCAGCAAGAGAAAAGAGGAGAGTTAACTACAAAGGAGTTCCCATAAGACTATTAGATGATTTCTCAAAAGAAACTTTGCAGGTCAGAAGGGACTGGCAAGCAGTATTCAAAGTGATGAAAAGCAGAGACCTATAATCTAGATTACTCTATCCAGCGAAGCTGTCATTTAGAATGGAAGGACAGATAAAGTGCTTCCCATACAAGGTAAAGCTAAAGGAGTTCATCATCACCAAGCCTTATTACATGAAATGTTAATGGGACTTATTTAAGACAAAGATGATCAAAACTATGAACAGTAAAATGATAACAAACTTACAACTATAACAACTGAATCTGAAAAAACAAAAACTAAGCAAACAACTAGAACAGGAACAGAATCATAGAAATGGAGATCACATGGAGGGTTATCAGCATGGGAAGGGGGGAAGGGGGAGAACTGGAGAAAAGGTACAGGGATTAAGATGCATAGTTGGTAGATACAAAATAGACAGGGGGATGTTAAGAATAGTAAAGGAAATGGAAAAGCCAAAGAACTTGTATGCACGACCCATGGACGTGAACTAAGTGGGGTGGATTGATGGAAGGAAGCTGGGTACTGAGCAGAAGGTGGTAAAAAGAAAAAAATTGGAACAACTGTAATAACATAATTAATAAAATATACTTAGAAAAATAAAAGGAGGTACTGATATTTATGATGAATAATGCCACAAACCTACACAGAAAAATATTAACTTCAAATAGATGATATGGAACATTACATCAATTTATTTTTATTAACGGCTTAACACATCATACAGATTATTTATCATTACATACAAAATTCATCTTTACCTTCATCAGATAATATTCTGTCTTTTGCTATACTTTTCTTCTTATTTAAAATGAAGTCTTCTTGAAAAACATGAAGTAGCTGGGTTTTTCGACCTTGCTGAATGTAAATAAAAAGCAACATAAGTTGACATATATGTTATTTATCTAATACTAAGCAGCCAGAAAAATAATACTTACAAGTTTTGTAATGGGATCTAATGCGATAATACATCCTGGCCTGGCTGTTGACTGTTGACTTACGATGTTAAACACTTCACCAACATATTTCTGTTTTTAAAAAAAGGGATATCTCCTTTATTAAACAATTAAATAAAATAATAACAACAATGTGAAATTCTAGGAATAATAAATCAATAATAAGTATGTTTGATTGTGGCTAAATAAGTTCTCAAGTCTCTTTTATATAAACATTCCAGGACTTTATCTTACTAAGGAATTACATAGTAATGAGTAAGAATTACAGTTCAGTAGGTGCAGAGAAAAACAAAAGAAATTCTTGGTAATTTTAAGGGGAAAAAAGTATTTTATATCCATGAATGTGAAAGACTGACTTCAATCTCATGGAACTGTTCTAAGAATCAATACTTTTTCAACATTAATTTTCAGGTAAGAAGAGGGAGCTAAAGAAACAAGTTGACATCCTGTTTATGTATGTACAGCTGATTTCTTGAGGCACTTATGTCCTGACTGCTGTAGTCATATTGTTAAATTCAGTCTTCATCACACTTGGTCTTGGTGATCAATCCCTCTCCCTTGAAATAATTTTCTCCACTTGCCTTCCATTGTACACCATACTCATCCCACTTATAACAATGGAATATCCCTGGGTTCAATCCTACCACTATAATTTCCAACTATATTCTCTCCCTCAGTGATCTCACCCAGCTCCACAAATTCAAATTTACACTGACAACTACTTTTATCTTTAGACTAGCCTCTTCCAGAAAGTAGCCTGAGAGAGTAGCCTGCTGGATCTCTTAGATGTCAAACAGGTATCTCAAAATTAACAACTCTAAAGCCAAACTCTTGCATATAACCTGCTGCACAAAATCTGCTTCTTATACATTCTTCTCATTTTACCTTGAGGCAATTTTAATTTTCCTAGGGCTTGGCCACAAACCTTGGGAATCATCTTCTCTTTATCACACAAACCCCATATCCAGTTCAACACTAACTATTCAATGCTCAAAACACATCCAGATCAGATGAATTCTTAATGTTTTTATCACTATCATTTTCCACCATTCTAAGCCCTTTTGACTCTCTCTGGGATTCCTGTAACAGCTTCCTGAATGCATCTGATTTCACTTCTCCTCCCTTATCTAACCTATATAGCAATCAGAGTGATCCTTTTAAAACCTAAGTGAGATCATAATATCACTCTGATATTTTCAATGGGTTCTATATTATCCAGAGTAAAAGCCAAAGTTAACACAATTACCAATGAGGCCTTATATGGTATGGCCAGGCTAACTTTCTAACTCATCTTGGACTACTCTCCTGCCACCTTACTTACTCTGCTCCAATCACAATGGTCTCCTTGCTGCTCCTTTAAATACCAAACATGCTCAGGATTTTTGCCCTGCCTCTTCTCCCATAATACTCTTCTTCTAGACATTCACATTGCTAGCTCCATCATCTCCTTCAGGTCTTTACTCTAGTGGTATGTTTTTCATGAGGCTTTCCCTGACCAGTACATTACTTGGCACTCCCTACTACCTTAGTGACACTGTTGCTCTCCATCATATTTATTAATATATTTTTACCTTTTCCCTCTATATCCCTTCACTAGAATATAAGCTCTGATTTTTGTCTGTTTTGGTCATATCAAAATTTCCAGCACTTAAAACAATTCTGAAAAATAGAAGACCCTCAATAAATGTATTATTTCTACTAAAATGCTATATATGTGGTTTGAAAAAAATATTCTGTAAAACCATGCATTAAAATTTTTTAAAAACTTAGTAATAAAACAGGATTGGAGCATACCACTGACACTCATGCAATTTCGTAAGCAGGGCATTAACAAAAACATTAACTGGTAGCTGAGGAGACACCTTGAATGTCCTAAACAGAAGTTCAGTATAGCTGAAGGTTAACACAGGGAATATTTTAAAATACCAAAACCAAAAATGTGAAAATACTGGCTTGCAGGAGCTGTTGAAACAATACAGATGGTGGATTGCTATTAGCTGGGTACAGGAAGAAGTACTGCCTGTCACAAGACAAAAGTTTTGCAATAGTGTTGAAAGGACTCCTGCTTATAATACAACAAAGCTGAGAGCTTTTTTCTTCTTTGGTTAAGATTAAAATTCCACTCCTGTTATTCCAGCTCCTTTTATCTTAAAAAAAAAAAAAAAAAAAAAACACTGCAAAAGAACCAACATATATTCCACATTATACTGCCATTAGTCCTCATTTATCTCTGAGCAAAATTATTACAGAAACACATATTGTAAGACACATTACTTCTGAATAAATAAAAGAAATGATTTCTTTTTAAAGGAATTTAGAATCACTGTAATGGTACAATGCAGTTACAAAAAAAATAAAATAACTAAACAACATACATTATAAATTATATGTTACAATTTTAGAATATGCCCAATAAGTACAAATTAAGTACCTAAAAATCATATAATATGCTTATGTTAGAGCCATTTACTTACAGAAATTTCAGGATTGGAAAGCTCACTTAGAAGTTTCTTGGCATCAATAACTGCTTCATATAATCTCAGATATTGTCCATCACTTGCTACAAAGCATGCACTAGGAGAGTTGCAGTATGCACCTATGAAGTATTTATGAACATTTAATCCTTCAGCAAAAATGTGAGAAAACCCCAAAATTATTAAATAAAAATCAGAATGCTTACCTAAACAGTAACTGGGTATAAGAGTAGGCAGCCATGCCACATTGGAAAATGCGGAAACATGAAGAGAATTAATCCGGGCAAGCTCAGAAACACCTCCAGAAAAAGACAATGGCCCAACTGGATCAACCCTCCAAAGAATCAGTTCACTATAAACTGATTTGGGATCCTGAAATGCCATGTCAACAGTGTTCTTATTCTGTTGTGCCAAATCTTCAGCATTTAAAGCATCATTATAAGGTTGCTTCTGGCTATCAACCTCTGGTGTTCTTAATGCATTATGGTGTGATGTTGTCAACAATAACGGTAATACTGAATGGCAAGCTAAATCATTAAGATGAAAGCGATGACCACAATATCTGGATTTGTGCGAAATACTGAGAACTGTAGAAAAAGCAGATTCCTCTGCAAAACTAACCAGCCACTGATTCAGAGAGCCATCAGCATGCTTCGAAATCATCATAACGTTAGGGGTAAAAATACTTAATTTTAAGCTATTCGTTGATTTACTGTGACCAGCAGAGATAAGCATTGATGTGGAACGTGTGAGGCTAGAAGGCTTTAGTTTCCCTTGCTGAATAGCCAAGTCAACATTCTTGGTACAGGCATACATTACTATGCTTTTACAGAGAGAGTTCGCATCACCTGTGGGGAAAGCTACAGGAATTCTGGAAACAAAGGACACCTAGAATTAAGAAAGTGAGCATTAGAATGCATGAACTTATATAAAGATGTATTACAAAACTGTACCCACATTTAATAAGAAGTAGCTCTCCAGAGGATCAAGTACCTGTACTTGTCGAAACATACCAGGCTGGTATTCATCCAGCCAATCCACATGCCAAACCAGCAAAGAGCCATCCATGGGATGAATACTGAATAGCATGTCTGCATTTTTACTCCATTCAGAGAGAAGTACTTCAATCTGATGATCAATGGCAGCTGATGGTAATGGTACAAAACTTGAGTTTGGTACCATTTTATCACCACCCAATTCCTTCTTTTCATGATTTATTTTCAGATCATCAACACCATCATCCGTTTCTATAAGTAAAAGGGTTCATGAACCAAGTAAATATAATCAAGCTATTACCATAAATTAAGAAATATCTTTACAGATGCATTCAAGGTGAAAAACATAATAGTCTTCATAAACAAGAAATGGGCTCTCCTTTGAAAATAACTTTGCTCCAGGAATATAAGGCCACTGGAGCTAACACAGTACTCAGAAGGCCTAGAGGACTGAGTCTGTGGATTACTGAGTCAGGTAGAAGAGGTATTACTGGACTGGAAAATAGGTAAACTGGTTTCTAAACCCAGTACCAAAACTAACTACTCAAAAGCGAGACACACTACTTCTCTGAATCTTAGTTTTGCTCATGGTAAAAATGAGTCAAAACTGGGGCTACAATTCTAGGCTGAGTTTTTTAAATATGTTATTAAAATATAACTTTTTTCATAATATCAGATTTATCAAAACCTGAGTCTGCTACACTAGCTATTCTCTAGGTGTTATGTACTTATAACCGATATGACATTTTAAAGAAACCATTTAAAGGAATACATTTATAACAGCCCAATTTCCAGGTTTTCTCCAACACATAGGTGATCAGAAATAAACTGGTACCACTCTGGCAAGATGGCTCAGTTAGTTGGAGCATCGTCCCATGTACCAGAAGGTTGTGAGTTCAATTCCTGGTCAGGGCACACATCTAGGTTGTGGGTTTGATCCCTGGTCAGAGCGGGTATGGGAGGCAACCGATCAATGTTTTTCTCTCTATCCCTTCCTCTCTTTCTAAAATCAGTGAATGTACCCTCAGGTGAGTATAAAAAAAAAATAAGTAAATAAAAATGAAATAAATTTGCATAACAACTTAACAGGTAAATATGTATATTCTAACCTTTATTTCAAAAACGCTGGCCCCATTCCTATTTAGGAATAGAGAGACTTTCTTAAAAGAGACTCAAAAAAAATGTTAAGACTGTTGACCAGATCTTAAAAATTGGTCAAGACATACAAATCATTAAGAAAAAGAAAAATAATTCAATAGAAAATCAGGCAAAGGGCACAAAAAGGCAAACCACAGAAGGGTTAAAATAATTCTGTGCAATATGCTTCAAGAAAATGCCAAGTAAAACAAGATGCCATTCGCCCCATATTTATTGGCAAGGATAACAAAATGAAAATATCCAGTGGCGGCAAGGCTGTGAAAAAAATAAAGTAAACTAGTAAGACATTTTTGGAGGTCAATTTGGCAGAAGTTACTATGCCATACATTTGAAAGTACTACAAAAATAACATTTAAAAAGTTAAATTAAAAAATTGGCAGAAGTTAACACAATTTTAAAAGTTTACACTCTGGCAATTCCACATCTAGAAATCTATGTGATAGAAAGATTCACACAAAAATGAAAAGATATATCACTCTACCATTATCAGTATAGTGAAAAACAATTTACATCATTTTAAATGTCCATCAACAAAAGAAATGCTAAGTTTTCTCTTGACATGGAATACTCAGAAACTTAAAAAAAAAATGATACTGGAAAGTTCCCACACTGAATTTAAAAAGTAAGTTACAAAACACAATTTTTATTTAAAACTGAACTCCAGAGTTAAAAAAAAAACAACTGCCTGTATAAATATGTTGTAGGAAGACAGAAAAACATAAATGTAGAAGGACATTTACTTAAACATATGGAAACCTTATACCTATCTATATCATTTGATTCTTCTTCCTAATGAGTATGTCCAATCTTATAATCTTATAATTAAAACAAAACTTTTTAAAAATAAAAATACTATGAACCACAAACTGTAGCAGAGCAGGCTAGCTGGCCATCACAAATTTGTGCTTCCCAGTCCTTAACAAAGAATAGCTAGCTATCCAGTCAAGCACTACAAGGACCCTGTGACTACTGCTTTATAATGAAAGGAGAAAGTGATGTGTGTCAATTCTAAGTCAAAGTTAAGAAATAGCTATACCTTCTCCTCTCTCTCTGTCCCTACCTAAGGCTAAATGCAGAAGAGTTTAAGGCCCTACTATAATGCTTCTCTAACTTTAATATATATACAAATCGCCTGGGGGTTCAGGAGCTTTGGGTAGAACATGAATTGTGCATTTCTAACAAGCTCCCAGGTAATGTCAATGATGCTAGTTCCATAGATAGTCCTTTAAGTGGCAAGGCCCTAAGGACTGACTGAAGAAGCCCAAGTATGAAGAATCCCGAATCCCCAAATTACCATGTGGAAGAAAGCTACAAGGAATAGAAACATCTACAATAAATTATTCAATGAGCTAATTCAAATTGGTATTATGCCACTGTAATTTTGAAGTTTATTTTTGACAGTAACTAGTGTTACCCTAATACAAAATTCTTTGCTATTTTCAACAAATTTTAGATTTTGTACTCTTCTTAAAGCTTTACCTCCATCAGATTTTACATCTGCCTGATTAGAATCTTCTACACTGGCCTCAGAAGATGGTTGTTCCAAACTTTTTCTAAGTTGCTGTAAAAAGACTTCCATGGACAAAGTAAAATGTAACTCTTTATTGTTTAGCCAGTGTACCACAAAAGGCCCACTCTTCCCTTCATTTTCAGTTAGACTTAGAGATGTAATAGAAGGAAGAAGTGGAATGTCTGTAAAGAACAACAACAAAAAAAAAACACAGTTAAAGTTTCTATCATTCTAACATATAAAACATCCAGGTCTCATATTTTTATTACATTGTTACAATTATTTTTAAACCTCTGTAATATATTTCATTTAACCTATAAATAAGACACCCAACATAATGTTTGCCAACAATTATTATTAATGATAGCAGACATAAATGGTAAATTTAACATACCTATAAAAGAATTAAAATTATATATTCTAGGTCATATAGCGTAATTTATTTTATATATATTTTCTTTAATTCTAAAAAATACTCTCATAAGAAATGTCTGTAATTTGTAGACATCTTAATAGGAAAGTCTTTTTAATTTATACACACACTTTGATAAGAAACCTATGGTATTTTAATCTGGCCTACCATGCAAACGTTACCAATATGATGACAAAGAACTAGTGATTTATCTGAATAGCAACAACTTTCTGTCTTACTTAATAGACTGGAATACTAATTTTTTAAATGACCTATCCATCTAATTCTAAGATAGACACTGTTTATTTATTAGCATCAAGATTAAAGTTGGAAAGTAAAATTGAGGCTCCCTTCGAGAAAGGCATTCAAGACAAACCAACTCAGCTTTAAAAAAAGTTCCTTGGTATTACTTTTGATATAATTGCTAAATTAAGCATATTAAAGTGTAAATTCAAAGTAAGTTATGACAAACAACAATCCCTAACTAATAAAGGTCACGAAAAATGTGTGAATCATATTAAATCACATCTAAATTTAGCTCATGCTGGTAACTGCTAAACAGTAAAGGCTGAAATGGATTGAAGGAATGTAAACTGATTCTATGCTTCGTGAGAGCAAGGATCATGCCTGTTTTGATCACCCCTGTATCAGCAGTTCCTACCACTACCTTTGGTTCCCATACTGGCACAGACTAAAAACTCAATAAAAGCCTGGAGGGACTGAATTGCCAATTCCACTGTTCCTAGGTGTTACACACTAACGCCAGGGATTAAGAGAGTGCCCCCAAGAATCCTCTTGGGTAGGACTTTCTGATTTTTGATTTACAATCAACCCAAAAGAGATCAATAATGCCTCTAGTGGATCACAGGCCAAGCTGTTAAGTAAGTACACAAGAAAGAGGAGCTAATGGTGGCTTTTAGCAGAAGCATTCTAGGGAAAAAAAATAAAGAAGAAAAAGAAAAAAACATCTCACATTTCTTCTGTCTCCTGACCTTAAAGAATTTGATTAAAGTCATTTTCTTTTATGAGAAATCTTCAAGGAAAGGATATAAGAACTAGAACCAGGAGACTATCTCTTAGAGCTCTTCTTCTGTTTCTATTTCTGTAAATGGGGCAAATAAGTGAAGCCAAATCTGAGAACTGGTCCTCAAATGAGAAATAGAGCATCCAGAAGGGTCATTCCAATAGATCTAATTTTGGGAAAGGAATTTTCCATAGGGTCTATTGTAACTGCTACTAATATTATTTTGCTTTGATTTGTTCTACACATAGGAATTTTCCTTAGGGACCTATGACTTAAGAAAGGTTTTTAGGAAGGTGGTCAAGGAGATGCTACATTGAAACTAAGGGTTTCCTTTTTTTATAATCCCTTAGCCTTTTCCATTAAAGTGAGAATTCAAGATTTCTATATTCTCAGAATATTGTCTTTTACTCAGCAGAGACTGAAAATTATTCTACTGACCTTAGAATTGCCTCTGGGTATTATAATCTCTATCAATGTACATATTTTAATAAAGGTAATGGCATTTTCTACACCTATACAATTTTTTGATAAAAATAATCAATATTCTCCCCTTCACATGTTCTTGGCTCATGGATACTTTTATAGCTGGGACTGTTGTCTACCAAATAAAAGCTTAGAGAACCATCAAATACTCTTTATTCCTACCACAAGTATCTCTACTCTTTAACCTACCAGAGCACTACTCACTTTTATTCAAGTAACTAATGGACCATATTTATCGCTACATTTCTTTGAAGAATGCAATACAGCAAAATCTAGTGTGCTATATGAAAATAGGTGATGCTAAATTTATACTTAAGAATATCCCCAAATACATAAAAACTCATCAGTAGTGCTTATCTTCTGGGGAGAAGGACTAGGGTAGGATACAGGTGAAAAATGGCTTTTACTTTTCACTTTCTGTACAGATGACATTACTCATATGCAAATACTATTTTTCATTTTTTTCTCCAGTAATAGTCTAAGGTTTTACTTTATATGCCCCAACTGTGATCAGTGGGTTTTTTCCCCCATTCTTTTTTCTTAATCTTTATTATACTTTTTTACATTATCAGTTAGTCCTCTTATATCCCCTCCCCCCAGCAGTCACCATTTACTAAAATGATGAGCACTTAAATTCTTCCATTCAGATATTCTAGATCTGTCAATCTAACAGACATATTTGACTAGAGAAATAGGTTTCTTAATTGTTCCAGTTATAATTTCCAAATATTTCTGCTCTACTTCTGAAATGGCTCCAAAGATCAAGTACTAAATACAGTGGATTTATTTTAACAACTCCACAATAATGATGAAGCACTACTCTGTGATGTTAACCTGTGTTAAGTTTTAGCTCAAATCTCCACTTTAGAATAAACTAATAAAGAATCTAAATGGCTTATCAAGATCTTAAATCATAAATCAAATCATAGCCTTAAGGAGCAAACAAATAAAGAAAAACCTCACATTGCATAATCAGTGAGTTGGCTATCATGAAAAATTAACTAAGAAAGTCATCTTCAGTATTTTACCTATTTATAACTAAAAGTATAACTTATTTGTTATACAGTCAATCTACTCAATTCAAAAACATGTTTTGAATAGTGCTTTATTACCTGTGGCTGGGTTGATGCTGGCTGCAATATGAAAGTGGCAGAGTGCATTGGCATGCAGGGGAGTGTTCCTGTGGACCTGATGAGGGTCCTGCTGATGGGGCAGGTATCCGGTATGTGCTACAAGTGCAAGAGATCTCCTTCGGCCTCTACGGAAATGTCTGAGATTTACCTGTGTGAAGGGATCAACAAAGTAAAACTAATGCCTATGTTGTCATAAAGGTTAAATAATGATTGTTAGACATTACAGGTATTCTATTTCAGATGAATTTATATGTACAAATATTTTTCAGCAGTTTTGTATACCAAATTTGAAAGTTGAAGAAGCTTAGAACTTAAACTGCCTGACTTTTAACTATTACCCAATACATTGCAATTTGTATTTGATTTATTTTCTGGTAATTGATTTCCTAAACGTAAAGGCAAAGTTTATAATAATGTGTTTGTGGATGATGACGTGTCTATGTATGTATGCTGTTTTCTTTGTATCCAAAGCTTACCTCCTATAACCACGAGGCATTGGATAATATTACCATAGTAAATTAGGGTGGCATTTCATAATTTACAAAGCATTTTCATAGATCACCTCATTTGACTCATAAGGCAGACATTGCAAATATTGTTATTCTCATCTTTCAAATGATAAAATAGTTTATACAGAACCCATGGTCTAAAAAGTAGACAAGAATCATCAGATTCTATTGTTGAGTCTTCAGGCATTATATATTTAATAATATTCTGAACCATTACAACACTATACTAATTTGAAAAATAGGTGTTCTTAATCATACAAAGCATTCATAGATAAATCAATTTAGATTACTTCCTGTTTTCAATAATATTGAAAACAATCTGCATTAGTAGTCTATGTTCAACTAATACAAACATCAAAAACTGAATTTACTTTCTACACTACTTAGTAAAATAAATACTCCAAGTTCAGAGGGGGTCTAAAGATAACAACCATGAAACAGAATCTGACAAACTAATCATTCATGTAATTAAGACAGGACAAAACATCCCAAGCTCTAAAAAAAATAACCAATTTTTACAGTCACACCTTTCCTTTCTCAGATTTTATTTTACTTTGTTATTTTAGCTAAGACAAGGGTAAGCACACTTCGTCTGTGTTATCATTAGTTAAGTAAAATTAACTTCATAACTATAAGTAGTTTTTTGCTTTAGATAAAATCCTTAAGAACACTTTTTAAACCAAATAAAACTAAAAATTTTCTGAGATTTCCTAAGACATATATATTTTTGTAACTATCCATGTAACTTTTAATATTAATTGGAATCAGTGTTACAAAAAAGCAAGATACAACAGGTTTTAAAACTTGTAGGAAATAACATCTAATAAAAACACTCACATCTAATGTGTTTTGAACTCGTTCTTTACTGGAAGCATTTCTCTCGAAATTATTTGTTAAATTAATTGGTTCAGTCCAATGGTTGCTGTCACCTCCATACAGTAAACAATCATTTGGTAAAAATGTCTCTACCCAAAGACGACACACATTATCTTTGCAGTAAGTCAACAATACATTACATACAGAAGCCCTAAGAAATAAAAAGATTTTAGAGGCAAAAATATAAACTTCACACAGTATCACATTATACAATGTTTCTATAATGTACACAACTAAGGTACCAATGAAGAAAATATCAACATACATTTATGCAATGTATTTAGTCAAAACCATTACAATCAAGTGGGTATTTTATTTCATTGCATCAAATGCTTGCTAACCTATTTCTTTTCTGCCTAGAATTCAGTTGTTCTTATTTCAATAATCTAAAATTCTTCTTACCACTAAACAATAAAGACTAAATTCATGATATAATCTCAGTTAATAAACAAAAGAAAACCACATCTATTAAAAAGATCTGATTTATTCAGTGGATGGTTATTTGAATTATTTCATAATGCTTAATTTTTACTTCCTGTACAGGCACATGCACACTAGTCACTAACAGGCTACATTAACTAGTACTTTTATCCTCCCCTTCCCTAACACATATGCCAAAAGCAGTGAAGTGCAAGAACAGAAAATTCATGATAAAATAAGTAAAGTCACCTCCTTCCTTAGTCATTCTTGATTTTCAGTGGATTTACTGTATTGCAATCCACAAAATAAAAGCAAAATCGGTTGCACGTATATTAGTAAGCTCCATAAGCATCAAGAGTTCAAAGGTTGAAGAGAAACTCTATCAACAAAGACTACCTCTTATTGGGACACTCAGCAAATTTATAAAAAAGGAAAAGAAAGTCACAAAATCCTGTAGTAGACACTTATTCAAACACATTTGATTAAAAATGAATGATCAGCAGAAGGCTTCTATTAGTAACTCAGTAAGTTAAAATTTTTAAAAGAGAAATAAAAATATTCTGGAGCAGTGACTTTGTTAAACACAGCTACCTGATTAAAAAAGGATGTGAACAAAGGGGAAGAAAAGGGAGAATGGCATGTTTTGTCTAGGTTCCTCTTCCCTTCAGCTTTCCTCTTCTATTGTCTCACCTCTCTTCCTCCCTCCCTCCTCCTTTCCCTCTTTGTCTGCTCCTCTTAATGCCCTTGCTACCCACTGAGAGAGAGAATTGAGAACTTCCCTCTCTCAATTCTCAGCTTTTTCTCCTCTCCAGGCTACCCTCTCTTACCACCTCTCTTCTGTACCTTCTCTTCTCGCCCCTTCCTAAAGTGCCTCCTTTCCTTTCCACACTGTTTCTCCTTTCCCCATCCTCATGCCTCTCTCTCCTCCTTCAGGTTTTCTCCCACTTTTTTCTCTAATCCTCTATGCCCTCCTCCTATTCCCCCTTCCCTCTCTGTTTCTCTCTAGAACATTCACACACACAGGCAGTGGTAATGAGATTAAATGTAAGTAAATAGAAACACAAGAAAATACCTGCACATCAAAAGAAAATATGGAAAGTTCAAGGTTAATAGTTCTAATTAGTAACTGCCAGAATGGAAAGGCTTACCAAGGAAGAACAGAAAGTAGGAAACTAAAAGGATGAATGAATAGACAGCAAGCAATCAGAAGAGGCATAAGAATTTAGGCAAGGGCAATGAAATAAGCCAGAAAGGTACATAACGCAGAAGCATGGAGGTGGCTTTGACCCTGAAATGTGGGTGGTCCCTGGTGACTTTCTTCAGGATACTAGGCCTTAAGGACAGTCAATATAAACAGCTGGAAGGTAATATATAAGCAGAATATGTAAGAAGTACTCTAATCTGTTTCAGTCACTTCTCTGGCAAATCTTTCTTCCTCACTTCGCCATCAGAGAGTCTTATTCTTTCTTCAATGGCATAGCATACTCAGGTATAGCCAATAAAGAAAAAACACGAAAAAAAAGGGGCATAACCTCACAAGACGACCACGTGATGGGTAAGTGTCTGTAACACCCATCCTATTTTGATGTAACAACAACAGTCTAAAGACAATTTGAAACTAGTTATCTAAAACCAACTTTTGGAGGTTTCTAGAGGATATAACCACATCTTTCAACTTGTCCTACATTCATCAATTTTTAATTAGTAAAGTATATGCTTATTACAAACACTTCCCCATTCTTCTCTCTCAAGCCAACAGTCCATTGCATAATGCATTGCCATTTTGGTTGAGGATCTTAATTTTATGGGAAAAACAAACCACCTGTATCACCCCGTGAAGATGCCATATCAAAAAGAGTAATGATCTTTGATGGGATCTCTCATTTTCATGAGAAAGGGTCAGCTTTCCCACAATACACCTGCAGGAAGTAGGCAGTTAGTAAAACGAAAGTGAAAACTGAGAGAGCTCAGGGAGATTAGCTGGTTCTTAAATAACATGGATCCAAAAGTAAAGTTCTGGAGACCTCTAAAAGTGCCACAACTAAAGAAACTCTAGTTCTGTTTCCCTATGCTGCAAAATTTAGTTGGTAGGAGATCAAATGAACACAAGCAGTATAAACAAACAAACAAACAAACAAACAAACAAACAAAAAACTGGTATGCCTCATTGCTGTTATCAGGCATTCGTAATGACCCAGTTTAAGACATCTGCCTGTGACCATTTCTACCAATACTGAGTGGACGTGGTCAGATGATGTGTCTATCCTCTCTTAAAAGATACAATACTTCATAAGCCTCTTTTTAAAAAATATGCTAGTAATCTATCAATAAATGAAAACACTTGGATATACCAGAAGAAATCAGCCCCTGAAATGATGTAATCTTCAGATACATCTAAAAGGTTTAGTTTGTGATGGCAGCTATTTTTATTGGGGCCATTTACAAATTTTAAGAGAAGAGTTAACATATACCACAGCTCATTCTATTCTAAACACATTTTTATGTAAGTAGGCAATGATCTCAGAGGTACTAGAGCAACAGTTCTCAAAGTGAAGCTAAGCTGAGGGTGTTCGTGCTAACAATACAGGTTGTCTACAGCAATTTCCTTAGCCCAAAGAATGATAACATCCTCCTACAACAGAACTATTACTGTTCGAGTGTCCTGCTCCTATGTTTTCCTATATTGGAGGGCTGGGGTAGGAAGAACAACTACTACACTAGAAAATAACTTTAAAAATCTAGGTATGAGAATAATGGATACATGCTATTATATATTTGTCCAAACCCATAGAGTGCACACCACCAAGAATGAACTGTAATGTGAACTATGGACTTTAGGTGGTGCTACTGCGTTGATATAGGTTCATAAATTCTAACTAATGTGGAGGATGGTGACATCAAAGGAGGCTATGCATGTGTGGGAGCAAAGAGTATATGGGAAATCTCTATACCCTCTTCAATTTTGTTGTGAACCTTAAAATGGTCTGAAGAGACAGTCTTAATATAGTTTTAAAAAATATATAGGTAAACCCTGTTGGCTCACTAGAACAAAACTAAAGTCAACAAATGATCCAGATACACTACCAAAGATCAGCTTAGGACATCTCAGGTGACAAAAGATAACGGAAAAACTGTACTGCTCTGTGGTGTGGACAAATTGAAAATGGCCATATGGAGCAAAAAGGGATTTCTTCCTATACTTAAGTAACAGGTCTGTATAACTAAGTATAATTTTACTAAGTAAAATTCAATGGGATATCGAGTCTTAAAAGTACAACAGGGAAGAAAGGACGTGCTAACATATATAGGTGGATTTGTGCATGCAGGTACAGGTCAAACTGATACCTAGTTCAGGGCATCATAATGTATAACCCTGTCCCTTTTCCTCAAAGATGTTGGGTGTAATTAAAGAATGTTTGAGGCCTCATGGTATGTCCTCTCAGTAAAGCTAGGGATTTTTCTTTTTTTTTTTTTAACCAGAGGTGATACACATAGAAAGCACAAGACGAGAGAGTGAAATATGAAAAAGTCCATGCAAACAACAATATGGAAAATGATTAAGGCATAAAAGAATTGGATACATAATATAGAAAAGAAAAAGATGTACAACTCTGCCACTTAAAAATATCAGATATGGAAGTAAATACTATTTCATATGGCTCCCCCTTAAGTGTCGATCACAATTGACAGATGGCCAGAGATTTGCAAGTCAAGGACCATCTAATATTACTTGAATCTTCACAGGCAAAAGTCCAATATAAGAAAAGTAGTCAAAATCACAAACATGACATTCTCTTAATACATGGGAAAAATTATTAATCTACTGACCTAGGCATATATTTGCTTGTTTTACGCCAGGAAAATCCATTTACAGCTCGAGGATGGGCCAGATACACAAAAGAAAAGTCAATTTCTCCTTGGGATTGTTTTTCTGAACTTTTATCTGGAGAGATAACAGCTGTCCGCCAGTTTTCTACATTATACCATACCTTTAAAAGACAGTCATCCTAAGATGGGAGAAAAAGCAGAAAAATATCCACATGAGAATTAAAGATTAAGTTAAATAGCAAATGTAAGATTTTTCACCCCAATCACAGAAACATAAGGATGGAAGAAGGAGTTGGCATGGAGAAACTGGGAAAATCTCTGAAGCTAACACTTTTCTATTAGCATTCCTTAACTGTGCTTTGAGAATTAAGGTGTGTAAATATGTGTATTTTGCAAGAGTTGGTTCAAAGAAAGTTCTAGTTACCATATAGTATGGAAAATGGAGTCATTCAGAAAGGACTGAAAGATGAAGTTAAGTGTTCTTTTTCTATTTAGCCAAATATCAAATAAGAAAGCATTACTGCTAGCAGACTTAAAAAGACTGATAACTCCTGAAAACAAAGGACAGTTTTCATTAATTATGAATTAATATGATTAATTATCATATTAATGTTCAAAGAAAATGTTGACAGTGATAATGAGCACTTAACAACTACTACTATATAAAATAATCTAAGTAAAATCAAAATCGCGTCTCCTAATTTGGGAGGGGAAGAACAAGGGAGACTAAAATGTGCCAGGTTTCACTCTTAAACCATAATTGCAGTCCCACCTGTAAAGTCAGTCAGAATAAACAAATCCACTACTGTCCTAAAAAAAGCACCTCACTGAGGATTTAGAGTATTTCACATTCTTTTTTAAAAATTTATTTATTATTGTTGTTCAAGTACAGCTGTCTCCATTTCCCCACCACCACTCTCCCTTGCCCCACCCTCAATCCTACCTGCCTTCAGCTTTCTCCATGTGTTCTTTATATGTGTTCCTTGACGCTTTCCCTTCTTTCCCCTGTTATCCCCCTCCCCCCACCCCTCTGGTTACTGCCAGTTTGTTCTTTATTTATGCTAAGTGAAATAAGGCAGGCAGTGAAAGACAAATACCACACAATCTCACCTTTAAGTGGAATCTAATCAACCAAACAAACAAGCAAGCAAAATATAACCAGAGACATTGAAATAAAGAATATCTCACATTCTTAATCTGTAGAAGGCTTTGAACAATGAGAATTCACTTCAGTTATGCATTAATTGCTGTGTACCAATTATTAAAAATAAAACAATTTCAAAGAAATACATTGTGTTGAAATCAATAGGTAATAACAAAATGATTATAAATGTCTTCTAGAAAGTCTGTAAATTCTTTTACCTTAAATATAGCTTAATATATCTGTCAGATCAAGGATAATATAAATAGTAGCAATAGTTTATTGACAATATACTATATGTAAGACACTAACCAGTCACTTTACATACACCATCTAAATTAATCCTATGATAAATAATATGAAATAGATATTATTATCCTAAGCTTATACATGAGAAAACCAAGGCTCAAAAAGATTAACTACTTACCCAATGTGAAAAAGTTGGTAAGGGGAAGATTATATCAGATTACTTTTAAGTCTATGCTGTTTCATTATTCCATGCTGCCCTTTAACACAATTTTATGCCAATTTTGCCATTTAACATTTTAAACAAAAGTATATTTTTAACTTAAACAAATAAAAGAATAAAGCCTACTAATGTTTTTGAAATTTCAAAATAAATCATAAACACAATTGGCAATAGTATTTTCATAAATTACCTTCCCAGCAGTGGCAAAAAATTCTCCATCTGGTGAAAATTTCATTAAATGAATTTGGGAAGCAGTTCTGTAAATTAAACAGATGAATAATATTCAAGAAAAATAAATAGAGAAAATGCAAAATTACTCCACTAAACTATATTCAGCAATTTCTTCAAATAATAAAACTTTTTGATAACACAAGTTTCACACTCACTTTTAAGCTCATAAATATACATTTTAAAAAATAAAACTTTAAATATAATTTTTTATGTAAATATATCCATTCATAAAAATCATGCAAGGGACAATTTGTCAGTCTTTAAAACTTAAGACAAGAGTCATAGTTCTTATTCCCTCAGAATCTGGAAATCTAATTTCAAGAGCCATAGATAATCTGTATTCCAAAATACACTTTCATGGACAAATCAACATTTTTAAATGAACTCTATTTTAACATGGCATTTGACTAATTAAAAATTACATGTGATTTAATGACCACCAAGGACTCAGCCTGCCAGCTTCATCTATATGCTTGGTGAGTACTTGCTTTTCTTTTCCAAGGAGCTCCGGCTTACTTCCCTTCATCGCCTTCCCTTCTGGCTACCCATATCTTATGATCTCAAGACACCTCTCACTATCTTTGCTTTCCTTTTCTCACCTAAGTTCATGCTTAGATAGATTCATCCTAAAATCATCTGTAAAGCAGGCCAAAGATGAATTCTGTCACAGTCCATTCCAAATACAACCTTTTTCCTGACTTTAAATATAATAAATCATAGAAAATATTAATGCAGATCACTAAGAAAATGAAATCATATATAGTTTCACTGATACCATGACACTGATTCCCAGGCAAGACCACTCTTAATGTTTTCATACGCAGACTTCCAGATTATTCTGTCCACTACCCCTCTCCATCTACTTCCTATAAGAGGGTGTAGGGCAGGAGATGGAAACCAATGTCATATTTACAAATTTGCTTTGTAACATTTATTTATTTAAAAATGTTATAGACAGTTTTGCATATCAGTGTGTGTAGATCTGCATTATTTTATTGGCTTATGGTATTCTATTATACATATATGCAATGATTTGAAATAATTTAATAACTCACTGCTGTTTTCTCAATTTTCTGCTTTAAAAAATGATGCAATGAGTATTCTTGCACATGCATTTTTATGCATCTGGTGAATTCTATGGATGTCTGTCCTTAAATTCATTAAAAATGCCTGGTCTCCATGATTGTGGTCTTTTTCCCCCTATAGTCTTTTCTCAAAAGAGCAGCTAAAACAGTTTTTAAAAAGGGAATCAGATCTCAACACACTCTTTGCTGAAAATCCAAAATCAGACTCCAAAATCACTTAGAAGAAAAAGAAAAAGCTTCACAATAACCTATAAACTAAGTCCTGACTTTGATCACTTCCTCTATCACTCTTCACCTTGTTCACTTTACTTTAGCCACAAGCTAAGGAGTCTTAGCACTTAGTTTCCTCAGCCTGCAACATTCTTCTCCCAGAGACAGGCACACATGGTTTTCTGCCTCACTTCCTCCAGGTTTGTACTCAGTGTCACGTCTACTCTTCTTCCCCTTAACCTACTTGCTCTTTCTCTATTGTACTTATTGATCTTTTCACCTACATGTGTAGCTAAAGCTTTAAATTTTTGCCTTTATTAAGTTATAGAGACCTATTATTAAATATAGTTAATGTACTCTTCAGCTAATCCTAAAATAAAACTTGCAGCTTCCAGTTTCATGGCTTTTCTTACTTAAAAAATAAATCAGCTCAGATAAATTATTAGTATGTCTAGTCCAAGTTACTACTGTATATTCTGATCTTGATTTCGCTTAAAATTCTTCTCCTCTCCCAAATAAATGAAATACATTTCAAATTCACAGTTTAACCCATGGGAGCTCCTTACGAGATCTGTAGTGAAGACAATATAACATTTTGCTGCTCCTTTCTTCCCAATTTTCTATGAAAAAAAAACAAAACAAAGCTACCTACAGCCCTTTCCAAAGAATTATCTTTGCAAAATCCTATTCCCTTTTCATATGTTAACTCTCTTTAATACCTATGATCTACCTGAGAGGTGTAAAATACATGGAACCAGCTCCTTTGAAATCTCCTTTGTAAATTCTAAATATAGCAGGTCTGCGTTACTCTCACTTTGATATCTGATATGTATCTTATCATTGCTTCATATAAAACTGGCTCAGGAAGAATGGAATTTAACATCCTGTCATACCAGTTTATCAGGTATTGTCTATGTCCCCCCATCTGTTTACTGCTATATACCAAGCACTTTTACCGCTGCCTGGAACATGATAAGCACACACAAAAATATTTGTTGAATTAATGAATAAAACAAAATTGCTATTAAAGGGTATGAAAAAACTAAGCCTGCCAATTAATACTTCTAAATTGCTCTCTAGAAAGATAATACCAATTGCACTCCCTTACTAACAGTATACAGAAGCTGCTGTTTTTCCGAACACTCACTAGTAATAGGTGTTAGTCACCCTCTTTGTAGGCATTTTACATTTCTTGATTTCAAGTAAGGTCACTCAACTTCTAATGTGTTTATTATTCATATGTACTACTATTTAAATTTTTTCTCTTCATTGTCCATTTTTGTTCACCATTGAGATAGCAGTTCTTTTTAAATTAATGTTAAGACCTCAGTTTTAAAAAGGCATTAACCCAAAATTGCAAATATTTCCTCTCAAGTTTTTGTTTCTTTTCCTTATGGTCTTTTTGGTTTACATAAATTTTTTTAAAGTTATCCATTTTTTCCTTTCCCTTCCTTTCCCTTGCCTTCCCCCTTCCTTTCCTTTCCATGTCTAGTTTTGGTGTCATACTTTAGAAAGTCTTTCCCTGACTCTATAGCAATAGAATATAAATGACAGATGTTATCCATATATGTAATTTTTAATTTCCCAGTAGCCACATTTTAAAAAGTAAAAAAGAAACAGGTGAAATTAATTATATTTAAGCTAATATATCAAAATATTATCAACAAATAAACAATAAAAAACATAGGGTATTTTACATTCTTTTCTTTGTGCTAAGTTTTTGAAATCCAGTGTATTTTTATACTTATTGCACATCTCAGTTTGGATTAGCTGCATATGAAGTGCTCAACAGTGATATGTGGCTAGTTGCTACCATACTGGACGTTGTAGCTCTAAAATACGAAAATTCACCTGTATATTCTTCTAAAATTCGTTTCATTGTATAGAAATTTATTTTTTCCTTCCACTGACATTTATTTTGGTGCCAGATATGAAAGAGACTCTACCTTCATTTTCTCCCCCAGAGCTAGCAAGTTTGCCCCACCAATATAAAATGTCATCTTATATTATTGAATTTCCACGTGTAATTGGGCCTAGTTGTGAATCCTAATCGGTCTGTTCTTATATCAACAACAAACTGCTTGATCAGCTGTAGCTTTAGAATTCATTTTTCTATACTAGATGTCTTTGTTCTTTTTTTCTTTCAGAATTTTCCCATATCTGAAGTTTAGAACTATGCTCAAAAGTAGAAATTCCAAAGGGATTTTGACAAAAGTTATGTTTAAAATACAGGTTACTTTGGAAAAATACCTCCTCACAATAGAAAAGCTTTCATTCAAAAGGTGTTTCTGTCTCTCTCCTTTTGTACAATTTAGCAAGTTCTACTTAACGATCTTCATGTAGGCCTTAAATATTTTCTAGGTTTTTTCATAGTTGTTTTATTCAACAAGTTAAAAAAAAAAAAACATATAGAACATGAAAAATGGTAAATCCTCTGTATATAGGAAAAGGCTTGTAACAGAAATTAAAATATCAATACTTTTATGTTAGTGTGGCTTTACACAAACTAAAGTACATTATAATAAACCATATGGAACAGGTTTATCAATTTAATCCTGTAATTAATTGCTTACTTGCAATGCCAAATGCATCTCCAATCCCCAAAGTTCAGATCTTTTCTATTTGGATTTTCATCTTCAGTTGGTTTTTCCAAGTTAGCACTGGACCAGAGTTGCAAACAGCCAGAACCAGTTAAAAGACGATTGCCTAAAAAATATATATATTATTATCCATTTATTACTTAGGTATTTAGTTAGTGAGTTAAGTTACATATTCAATATTTTCATATAACACTATAAAGATAAAACAATTTCTAAGAACATCCAAATAACTCAAAGAGTGGGGGAAGGGGCATAAAGTCGTCTTTTAATTTTGTTGAAGCAGCTTGGGAAGAAAGAGATCTTATAATCTCTCATTGAACAAACATTTAATGAACATCTTTATAACGGCATTGTGCTAGGCATGGAGGATACAATGACAAATATAACACTGTCCTTTTTCATAATGAGTTTACATTCCAATGGAGAAATATTATGAATAGATGCATGAAGACATGAAAGTTCAAACTACTCCCAAGAATGCCTTGTAATGTGGGATGGATAAGAAATAAGGTACATAGAAGACCTGGAAATCTAAATAAGGTTGGGAAAAAATCTGAGGTCATATTATGAAACATTTTTCATGTTCATAAGGACTTTGGAGTTTGTTATAGGTACTCGGGAGTTAAAGGTTTTTAAGTGAGGGGAGACAGTTTACATAAGTGGGTATATATTTTAGAATAAGGGATCTCAATGCGGGGGGAGGAGTATCAATAAAGAGTCTTGACTAGACCTGTGACCCCCATTCTCTGAGATATGAAAAAGTTGTATATATAGTGTATGCATTTTTCTAGAGAGAAAACAAACAATTTTCACCATACAATGAGTACTTTCAAAGATTCCAGTACTCAAAGAAGTATTTGCCACGCTAGAAAATAATGAATTTCTATTCTAGAAAATAACTCCACCGAAGGAGAAAATTAGGGAAAATGTAAGACAGAGAAACCTGGTTAACTGACTGTAATAATACTGATGGGAAATCAGGAGGATCTGAGTCAGATATTAAGGTAAGAAGCAAGGATTTGAAAGCCATTTGAAAAGCAATCGTTTCAAGCCTTAACACCAACTAAAAAACAGAAACATAAAATAGGTTTCAAGGATAGATTTTTCAACTTTGTAACTTGGATATAAGATTGTGATCATCCAAACAAAGAAGATAAAAGAGGAGATGAAATTTTGTCCAATAAAGTATTTGCATTGGCAATTAAGGACTATGGATTGGTGCCTCTCTAAAAACATCCTTCTATTTCAAAAGGAAAAGGGTTCTGAGGCAAAATATAGACTTTGGTTCAGAAATCCCTGTTTTTTAATTCCCAAATAAGTCATTTAATTAGCCATGCGAATTGATCTATTTGGGCAGCACTTGGCCCTCAATTTTCTCGTCTATAAAATTAAAAACTTTCATAGAGTTGTGGTAAGTATTATCTATAATATGTATAACCTATTGGGTTGGCCAAAAAGTCTGTTACAGTTTTTACTGTAAAATGAAAGACACATTTTCATTTTTACCAATAACTTTATTGATCTGGATATTTTGAGTATGTTGGCTAGCTCCTGCGTGGTAGAACACTGACTGCTCTCAATTAATGTCTCAATTTGATCACTATCAACTTCAACCAGTCTACCTGACCATGGAGCATTGTTCAGCCAGAAATCTGCAGCACAAAACTTGACAAACAACTTGTGACACATTTGATCAGTCACAGTACCTTCTCTATACATTGCAAATATTTTTCTGCGTTTAAGTGTGTTTTCACCTCTCTCGAAATAAGAAAGCATGATATGCTGAAAATGTTGCATTTCTTCCATCTTCAATATTAAAATGGCTACACAAATATTCACCAATTCTGTGGGTTTTTTTTTTAATATGCTGATATGACAGCTATCATGATACAATGTAACAAAAATGTTCTGAAAACAGCTAAAGACAATTAAGAGCTACTATAGCCATCTTCTGGAAAAAGAAAATTAAACTTTTTGGCCAACCCAACATTTAGCACAGGCACTTAGCAGAAGCTAAATAAATAGTAGAATCTAGGTGGAAAGCCTCACAGGCAGATAAAAATAGCCCAGAAAGTGCTAATGAGACATTCCACTTAAATCAGATTACTATTCCACTGTTTAGCTTACAGACGCAAATCATCTTTTTTTTTTGAGATATAAATGGTATATAATATTAGTTTCAGGTGTATAATATAATAATTCTGTACTTGTATATATGGGAAATGGTCACCACAATAAATCTAGCTCACATTATCACCCTGCATGGTTACAAATTTTTTCCTTATGATGAGAATTTTTAAGATATACTCTCCTAACAACTTGTAAACATATAATACAGTATTATTAACTATAGTTACTGTGCTATACATTATATCCCCAGGGTTTATTTACTTTATAACTGGAAATCATTATCCTTTGACCACCCTCACCTATTTGCTCACTCTCCATCCCTGGCAACCACCAATCTGTTCTCTGTACTTATGAGTTCAATTTTTACAAGTTTTCTTTAACATAAACTGAAAATAAAATTATCCCATGAAAGATTAAGAATTTAACACTAAACACAAAATAATGAATCCCAGGTATGGAATGAAACAAAAGCAGGTAACATATGGTATAAAATATATTGATTTGAACACAAAGGGCAGAAGTATGGATACTGAAATAGGAAAAAAATAATAAGAAGCCTATGACGGAAAATCTTATGATTTAAGCAAGATGCCATAGTGGGTTTAGAAACAACATAAAAACATTATAGTTTATTAGTATCATCTGAAAAAAATTTCTTTGTACCCCAATACCTGGCAAATAAATATGCAAACAATGATCAAACCCCAAAGATTATGAATTCATATAAAATAAGTATAATCTTTTTACAAATAATTACAAATTTCACTTGCAAAAGTAATAATTATACTAACAGTTCCCAAGTATTTATTATAGCTATAATCTATTCCTCAACCCAATTCTAAATTTTAAACTTTTCAATATTAAAAGCAAAAAAATAAACTTTTATGTGAATTTTAGCTCAATTACAGTTAAAAAAGGTAATGGTCATAGCTGCTGTCAAGTCACTACTAGATATGTTAAAAATAAGTAATTACCTTTTAATACTACTCTGTAATGATGATTTTAGAGGAATTTAACATTAATACTAATATTAGTACTAACAGACCATAGGTACAAAAATTCCAAACAACTGTTATGTCATTACTTAACAAAAAAAGAAAATCATTCAATTCAAATATTAAATGTCTTTATTAAAGTTAATAAGATATTTCAAGTAGCCAGTTCACTTGCTAACAATATTTCTATAGGACTTTATCACTTACCAAATACTTTCATATACACTACCACATCTGACCACTAAAAACCTATTTTGTGAATTAGATATCTTAATTTATAAGTGAGTTAACCATTCTTGATCTCTTAAATACTGTGTTTATGATCATAAAACTTGTAGTCAAATATGTGAACATTTATTGAGAGCTTATGATATGATGAGTCCCTAAAGACAACTAAATAAAACACTGAATGAAGTAGAATCTTGTCCCTTGTCTAATCAATAAGATAAACATGTAAACAAATAATTACAAGACTGTAGTGCCATAACAGAGTAACTGTAATTTATCATCTAAACAGAACACTTGTGAGAGTAAAAGGAACACGATTTATAATCATATGAGGACAACAGGCATAAACTGGGACATAAGTCACCCTGTTCACAATAGAGTTATATACAAAGTGATACACCCGTATTTTTCAGACTATATGACGTACATTTTTGCTTCAAAAATTTTCCACCTATTTTCCTCCTCTAAAACCTAGGTGCATCTAGGGTCTGCACCATAAGATGCACCTAGGTTTTAGAGGAGAAAATAGGGAAAAAAAATTTGAAGCAAAAAATGTGGTTAAAAAGTGAGTCTTATAGTCCAAAAATATGCTATACAAAATTTAATCCCAAATTTGAACCAAGATCTGACCTCTTTTCATTGTATGCATAAAATAAACATGCAGGTTACCAGCAAGTAAACATCAATCTTACAATCTCATGAGAAGAAACATTTTAAAACACTGTGTGATTTTCTAAAAAATAATCTCAAGTGGAATTCCTGCTGCTGAACTAGGAGGGCCTGGCTGGGGACTTCTATAGCGACAAACATGTTTAGAAGGCTGAGGTCCAAGGACATTTTTGCCAGCTATAAGTTGGGATCTCCAGAACCAGAAGGTACACACAACTCTTAAGCTTGAAGGTGTTTAATTCCAAGATGTCTAGGCAAGGGATGTGCTTTTGTGTACAAAATGGAGAACAACACAGTGACTCCTCATGGCAAACAGAGCAAAACCAGAGTAATCCAGGGAAAGGTAACTCATGCTTATGAAAACAGTGGCATGGTTTGAGCAAAATTCCAAAGCAACCATCCTGCTAAGACCATTAGACACTGAATCTGTGTAATGCTGTATTCCTCAAGGATTTAAACTTATTGAAAAGTAAATAAATAAAATGAACTTGCTTTCTCGAAAAAAAATCTCAAAGATAATCTCTTCTCTTATAAAATAATTCCCAAATATTATTAAATTTGTGTTCTAAATTAACATTTTTTCTCAACTATTTCAAAATGTAAACTATTTTATCTATCTAAACTGATGGACTTCTGGTTCTATGTTCCAAAGATAACGTCTTTCCTATATTCTAAATCAGCAATTTTCAACTGGTGTGCCATAAGAATTTTTAAAACATGCAACACCTGACAATTTAGTCAGGGGCACTCACCTCTTTTTCCTTACATTTTCACATTAAAAAATGACAGCAGCCAACAAACAGTTGTCCGGTGTGAATGAATCAAAATTATATCTATTTTTTTTGTTGTCATTGGCAAAACATATAGTATTTTTTTTGGTAGGCCACAAAATTTTAATAATTAGCTTATGTGTGCCATGAGATGAAATAGGTTGAAAATCACTGTTCTAGATTCAAATTTCTAGTTATCTGCTGGATATTGCTATATCATATTCAAATATCTCAAATTCCACATAGCCAAACAAAACCTATGTTCTACTCTCTAATTCTTGCATATTACTCTTCTAGTGGTCACAACTATCTGCAAAGTCACGTGCAATCTGGTTGTCAAGTAATGTCAATTCTGTGGCTTAAATGCATTTCATATTCATGTACTCCTTCATTATTCATTCAATATCAATTGATAGCTATTATTATGTTAAAGGCACTGAAATAAGTTCTTATTTCTCATTTAGACTACTGTAAAGGCATACTTTCCAATAGGTAATTATAATTATAAATAATATAATATTTATTGTCTTGTTCCCCTTCCCTCTAATCCTTCTCTCTGCTACCAGAACACTCTTGCAAACCACTTGTCATTAGCCACCTTCAAAAACCTGTAATATTTTTAGACAATTAAAAAGAATTAAATTCAAATCCCTTACCATGACTTTAAAGGCCTTCTGTAATATGCTGCATTATTATATCCTCATCACCAGATTCACTGCAGCCTCAATGAAGTACTAATCACTTTTAGAATCTATCTTACACTTTTCTTTGTGCTTTTGCTCATTGTGGTAGATTGGTAAAAATGGCTTTGGGATGGTTTTTAAATGCAGAAATAGATTACTGGCACATATATACATTAATGATTCTTAGAATTCACTTCTTTTTCCCTCCTACATCTATGCCCACCCTCATTGTTAAATATATCTACTCTCAGGTCAAAAGGTTCCTATTCAATTAAACTTTGACTCTCCAGAGAGAATTAGTATGACCTTCCTGAAACAACAGGTATTCCTCCTACAGCTGGATACTCTTCCAGCGCATCTTCATTTCACCATATGCTCTAAAAGAATGCATTCTGTTTTATTACTATTATGTTCCCCAAAATCTCACACAAACCAGGACTGAAATACATGAGAGTAATAAAAACAATAACCTAGGAAAGGGATATTTATTGCAGTTAATTCTGCTTGTATTCTTACCTGCAGGATCCCAAGTTATATTGTGTGCTATTGATTCCAGAAAAAACTGACCACTTTTCTGCCATTGATTATATAATTCCTAAAATTAAAAAAAGAGGATCATTTAACCAAATTATTATTGGTATCTTTTTCTGACAAATGAATATGTTCATTATTATTACTGTTAATAATACATGCAGTCATTTGTTTTTTTAGGTATCATTGACAGTGCAGTCATTTTTAAGGAGAAAATATTCAACTCTGTCCAGAAAAAAAATGAATATGGATGGAAAAGATTAGGGAGAGAATATCCATTCCTGCAGGTCCAAAAGTCTATCCTTATTATATTTAAACAACAAGTGAGTATATGCCACCTTGTGGCAGTAACAGTAATACTGTTACTGACCTCAGGCCTTTAAATTACTTTATTATTATTGTTACAAATATTTGATTTTAAATATGTCTGTGTCTCTGCTACTTAAGACTTTCTTCTCTTTTAATGTTTTATCTTCAATGGAGATATGGTACGTATGAAAAATCAGTAACATCTGTTATAATGTGTAATTTAAGTCTTTTCATTCCTTAAAGGAATAGTTTTCAACTTTTTTACCTGAAAACCAGTAAGAAATATATGTGACCCAGAATATACAGAACATACACATAACTGCAATTATAAGTAACCTATGCTTATTACATATGATGTACTCTAATATTTTCTATTTCATTTCATTTTATTTTACATTCAGATTGTAGGCTACTAAGATGATTTCACTAATCTTTATTAGACTGAGACCCATAAACACTCTCTTAATGTGAGATAGCCAACCTATCAGATGCACAATTCAAAACACTGGTAATCAAGATGTTCACAGAAATGGCTGAGTATGGTCACAAAATAGAGGAAAAAGTGAAGACTATGAAAAGTGAATTAAAGGAAAATGTATAGGGACCAACAGTGACAGAAAGGAAACTGGGATTAAAATCAATGGTTTGAACCAGAACTCAAATCAATGGTTTAGACCAGAAGAAAGAAATAAACATTATATCAGAACAGAACAAAGAAACAAGAATTCAAAAACATGAGGAGAGGCTCAGGAACCTCCAGGACAACTTTAAACGTTCCAACATCCAAATCACAGGGGTGCCAGAAGGAGAAGAACAAGAGCAAGAAATTGAAAACTTATTTCCAAAAAAATGAAGGAAAACTTCCCTTTCATTCTGGCAAATAAAATAGACTTCCAAGAAGTCCAGGAAGCTCAGAGGCCCTAAGAAGATGGACCCAAGGAAGCACACACCAAGGTACATCACAATTACATTATCCAAGATTAAAGATAAGGAGAGAATCTTAAAAACAGCAAGAGAAAAGGAGACAGTTACCTACAAAGGAGTTCCCATAAGACTATCAGCTGATTTCTCAAAAGAAACCTTATAGGCAAGAAGGGGGTCTGGAAAGAGGTATTCCAAGTCATGAAAGGCAAGGACCTACATCCAAGATTACTCTATCCAGCAAAGCTATCATTTAGCATGGAAGGGCAGATAAAGTGCTTCCCAGATCAGGTCAAGTTAAAGAGTTCATCATCACCAAGCCCTTACTATATGAAATATTAAAGGGACTTATCTAAGGAAAAGAAGATCAAAAACTATGAATAGTAAAATGTCAACAAACTCACAACTATCAACAATGAACCTAAAGAAACACAAATAAACTGAGCAAATAACTAGAATAGGAACAGAATCACAGAAATGGAGATCACATGGAGGATTATCAGTGAGGAGGGGTGGGGGAAGAATGCAGGAAAAGGTACAGGGAATAAGAAGCATAAATAGTAGGTACAAAATAGGGCGAGGTTAAGAATAGTATGGGAAATGTAGAAGCTAAAGAACTTATATGTATGACCCATGGATATGAATTGGGGGGGATGCAGGTGAGAGGGGAGTACAGGGTGGACGGGAATAAAGGGGGGGAAATGGGACAACTGTAATAGCATAATCAATGAAATATATTTAAAAAAAACACTCAATGTAGTGATTCTCATATTTGTACATACTAGTATGGTATAAGAATGTATGGTAGTCAGGATGTTTATTAAAAATTCAAATTTCCAAGACCCATGTATAGCATCCTATACAGTAGCCTGGATGTTTATCAAAAATTCAAATTTCCAAGACCCCTATCCAAAGGTTCAGCCTTAAAAGGTCAAATGGGGCACAGGAATCTGTACTTTAAACCAACAGCCCAGATGATTTTGACACAGATGGGCTGCAGAATATGTTTTCATATAAAACACCACCTTGCAGTAATGACTCTCAATCAAGTGCACATCATAACCTTCTCTAGAAGGAGATGTACAAGTACCTACAAACAACCCCACACCTACAGATTCAGAAATCCCCAGGGCAGGAACTGGACACATGTATCAACTACTGATTGTAAACAGTAAGTACCTCTAAGGAAGAACCACTGCCTGAAAAGAATATTCCAGAATGTACAAAGAAATGGAAATAATGTCTTTTTTATGAGGATCTAAAGATTCTCTGAAAGTGTATACTGGAATAACAGATTTTGGGTGCCTTCCAAGTCTATGATTTTTCCATCTAATCCAGTTTTCCCCTTATTTATCAAGCTATTTTTTAACCCTTTCTCCAAAGTCTTCTTAATGAGTTTTGATACTGTTATACCAAAATATCATATAACAAGAGCAAGTAGGCACTAAAAAACTCAATTCTACCCTTACTAAAACAGGCATTTTACATAACAGACAGATTTGTTAAAAGTTATTTTATTTAACAAATATATTGAGTATTATTTGAAATACATTGTTCTGAGTGGAGCAACCACCTTTAAAATTTATTTACTGTCAGTTACTAATTCATAAGGCTATAAGAGCATCTAATAATGGATTTATTAAGTAATATATAAGCACAAAAATCAGGGGGAGAATTGTGGACTTGCCTTCCATAAAATTTAAAAATGAGTATCAATCCAGAGAAAATATTTTTCATTAACACAAGGCAGAAAAAGGAATGCTCACACCTAGGAATCAATAAAGCTCATTTTACTCTTAGTTCTGTGGCTCAATAGCTGTTTCATTGGTCAAGTCACATTTCTTTCTGGACCTCTGCTGCCTTATTTATAAAGAAGGAAGTAACAGCTGCAAAACTAAGTCAGAGGAAATATGTAAGATACTAATGAGTGAAGTGAAAAATGAAAACTATTAAAAGATATATAAAGGCATATCTATTATTAAAACACAGTTTAATTCTTTACATTTAACAGATTTCTATGTAATCTCTGACATGTCATCCTTGCAACAGCCCATGCTGCATGAATAAATAGTAACCAATTTCAAAATTGAGCAAAGAGTCTCATAACACTCTTTACTTAGAATTAAATACTTAAAAAGCAGCAGGGAAACCCCAGTCTTCTGAGTCCTAGTAAATGTTCTTTGGACTACACTATACTGATATTCTTCCATATGGTTTAAATTTCTAGTTTAATCTTCAATGGAGATGGCTAAAATAACCTGGTTTGTCTGTCATACTTAAAAACATTAAAGCACCCAAGAAATCTACTACATAACTTCAATATTTATATAAACTATAGTTTTAACCAGCTTTCAGAACTATTCCTGAATATAATGTCTTTATTAATAAAATTCACTGGCCTGTTAACAATTATATTACATGATATAATAAGGACAACAAAATAAGTCCTGGAGGTACAATTAAAACCTGTAACTGTAAGAAGAAAATACTTACGGCAGAAAAACTATATAAAAGTAGATCATAAAAGTGAAGAATAAAGTGCCACATATGACTGGACAATGGTGTTTGCACTAGCAATAACTCTATTTATAACTGCCAAACTTAAAGTTGTTGACTCTTCAAATACAAAAGAAAAAATGTCAGAAAAAAAATATTTCAAGACAATTCATCAGCACAATTTAGTTTAATTCAATTTCAATGAAAGAGTTAAACATTTTTAACATAAAAGTGGCATTTAACATTTATCTTTAATTACAGTATATAATTTATACTGATTTACTTAATGATCACTGATTTTTTGTATTCTAAAAAATAACATCTTATAATACTCAAGATATTTCAATTCCTAAAAGGAAAATAATAAGTTACTGACCAAATTTTTCTTTTGCTTCGGTAGTTTAACTGGTTCAAAAACAGATATAATATTTCCATAGGATGCTGCAATCTTAAAAAAAAAAAAGAAAAATTATGGATATGTTAACATACTTATGAATCAAAAGAGCAAAAGAGAAATGAATAGTATAACTTAAAATACTCCTACATGTGCAATTTCAGGCACCAACACTTGAGAATGTCAGTTTTAGAGACCACCATGTCTGGATCAGAATCTCAATACACTCTGTCAATTACTAACTATGTAACTAGCAAGCTAATGTTTCTGAACCTTAGTTTCTCAATCTATATTTACAATATGTATACACTATCTTCCTAAGAGAATTATTTTGATTATTGAAATAACATTTGTAAAGCATCTAGTATATTATAAGATGCATAGTAAATGTTAATTCCCTTCTCACAGAAGAATACGTATTGATGTATTCCTTGTTGAGGATAAAATTTGACATGACTTAAAAATCAGTTTTTGGCCCTGGTGCGGTGGCTCAGTTGGTTGGAGCATCTTCCTGTGCACCAAAGGGTTACATGTTAGATCCCTGGTCAGGGTACATACCTAAGTTGCAGGCTTGATCCCAGGTCAGGGAACATACTGGAGAAAACCAGCTGATGTTTCTCACATAGATGTCTCTTTCTCTCTCTCTTTTCTCTCTCTCTCTCTCACCCCCCTTCCTCCCTCTCTAAAATCAATAAACATGTCCTCGGATGAGGATTAAAAACATCAGTTTTTAGGTGACAATTCTGTGAGTATATATTTAATTTTTTAGCTGACAATTTTGTGAGTGTATATTTAACTTTTTAAAAATAAAACTTAGGTATGTTCCTTTGTGAACTCTCTAAGAAGTGTACTTAATATTCCATTTTATATGAACATGTTTAAAATTTACTATTTAAATCAATGGAGCATAACCCTTCTTGGATCTATTTTATAAGGTAGCTATTACTAAAGTTTGAGTGTGTCACAAATGAAGAGTATTGAAATATCAGAAGATAGATAAAATGAATGAATGAATCAGGGATAAAAATAAGAATATATAATCTAGCGAAGGGAGGTAAGGAATGAAAATGAAACATACATAAGGGAAAAACCTTTCAATGGCTATACTAAGTGCTCTAAGGAGTTCTTAGAATATAGAATCATCTGCATTGAGTAGGTCTGGGAGAGAGTGTTTAGTTTGGGCCTTTAAAGCAGGGGTGTCAAACTAATTTTTACCAGGGGCCACATCAGCCTTGTGGTTGCCTTCAAAGGGCCAAATATAATTTTAGGACTGTGTAAATGTAACTACTCTTAACAATTAAGTGAGAGCTCAGTGCTGCCGCCAGGTAGAAACAAGGTGCCAGGCTGGACAAAACAAGGTCAAGGGCCAGATTCCGTCTGCAGGCTTTTTGTTTGCCACCTGTGCTTTAAAATATAAGTAATATTTCTTCAAAGGACAGTAAATATTCAATTTTAGAAATAAAGCATAATATGAACACAATTGTAAAGACTAAAAGATGCACTTTATGTTTGGAGGGGACTGACCACCAGCCAAGCTAAAATAGTGTTCTTTACAACAAAATAAGGAACATGAAGCCAAAAAAGCAGAGTTCAGCCAGTCGTACTGGGCCCCATGACCAAGGTGAACAGTTAGAACTTTCCCAAGGTAATGGTAAGCTAGGAATGTTTTTAAGCAAATGAATACAAGATAAATGCAGATGAATTTTCCCAGAAAAATTAATTTGGTATTACTACAAAGAAAAAACAATAATGATAACATATCAATGCCTATGGTATCAAGAAGCATTTCCTTCTTAAAAGCAAACAGAAGTCCCCATTATACTCAAACCTACAAAATTTTCTTCCTAATACCTTAGGAATAATTTGATTATACTGATATAAGTAAAAAACCCTACCTTTTATCAGAATGATTATAAAACCAAATAACTTCTTCATTTTAACTTAAATTGTCATGTAATCTAGCCACAAAAAGATAACTCATATTGGAAATTATTAAAATCAGATTTCCAATATTAACCAATCCTATGTGTGTATAGATGGTATTAATATAAGTGAGGTTTTATACAGTATTGAAGATTATAGAACTACAGAGGTAGGAGATAAAAAAAACTTGAAGAAAAAAATGTCAATGATTTTTGGCATTCTGTAATAAATATCATTTTGTAGTACAGTGAGAATGAAAGGAGTGAACAAAAGAAAGAAAGGTGAGAGACACTTGTAACTATATTAAAGGAACGGAGACCCAGGAGTAACAAAAGAGTGATCAACAACTAGGTAAAGATTGAAAGAGTCAAAATTCATTTTACCATGAGTTTGTTTAAACCAGGTCCCAAGGAAGAACTTTTCAGACTGTCAGGTCTATTAGAAATTATTAGATTTTTAAAAAAGCATTGAGGTCACTTAGGTTCCTCACACAAAATATTCTGGTGGAATCATATAGTAAACAAAGTATTAAAATATCTAGCAAGAAAAATTTAATAGATTTGTAAAGTTCATACTAGTTTAGCCCCTAAGGAGCCATACCTAGGTCTGGCCACCTATTAGAAGGTGTTGTATTAAGCTATATACTATGATGCCTACTAGTTATGACTCTCCGATTCTGTTCTATATAGAACTGTGTTCAACCTGATATAGGATCACATGCCCTTTCTTTGATTGTTGCTGTTTTGCTTTCAAGGTTATTTTTACTTTTCATATGCAAACAGAAGTCCAGATAAAAATTTTCATTTTTCTTATAGACTTGCAATAAATTAACAAAAATTATAGACTTTAGAAGAGCTTATCTTCATTTCAGTACAAAATTTATCCAGAAGTTACAAGGAGATAACTATCTGTTTGCAAACCAAAAAAAAATGACTCTTAACAAATAACTTCTCTTCAGTAGTTTATTTGTAAAAACATGGAAAACTACTGTCATTCCTATCCTTTGATCCAATCAATTTTTAAATAAGTAAGCTTTATACTTGTTACATAGGTGGTAAGTATTAAAGTTTATTGTCAACTCATAGAGAATATTATACTTTATTTCAAAATTATATAAGAACTGGATTCCTGAAACTCTCAAAGATACATATAAGAGAATCAGGGATTTTGTTCTCTACAGTGCATTTTGTTCTCTACAGTTCTCTAGGGAGCCAGAGAAATTTGTAGCCACATTGTCCTTGAAACAAAACAAGTCTTTTAATTCAATAGGAAATATAATTCAGAAACTATCCTGGCATAAACCATATTCAAAACAAATGTCATAAGATTACAAACCTTGCCTTGTTGCATTGAACAGTCTACACATCCTACTTGAATATTTCCATGTTTAGCTCCTGGGATTATTTGTAGTCTTTCAAAATCACTTCCGAGTATAACAATGTCACATCCAGATGCGTAAGCCTGGAAACAAAAGGGAACAAAATAAACTAAAAATGATAAAATTGTCAAGACAATATTTAGCATGTAAAATGCTGGCATTAAATATTACATTTTAAAAGATTAATTTTGAATTCCTTTTTAAAAATATGTATTATTTAAGAATATTTCCTTTGCCTCTCATATACAGTGCCATCAGCAAATTTAATCAATCCCATCTGCAAAAAATATACCAATTCTGCTCACTCCTTCCTTCTCCCCTAGGCTCATCTCTTTCCTGCACTATTATTAGTCTGTTTCCACTGTTGCTTCCTTCTAATTTCTTTCCATACAAAGACAAAAGTGATCTTTCAAAAATGTTTATTACACCAAGCACAGTATTTTTAGGACTATAAGATACACCAGACCATAAGACACACCTAGGTTTTAGAGAAAAATAGGAAAAAATTTTGAAGCAAAAAATGTGGTAAAATATTTAATAACCTGTGACCCCTCTCCACCACTGCCCCCCCAACAGTGAGCTGGCAAGCTACATTTGGACTTTAAGATGCACCCCCCTTTTCCTCCCAAATTTTGGGGGGGTGCATCTTATAGTCCAAAAATACAGTAATTTTTCCTGCTTAGACCCCTCCAATAGTTTCTTGGGATGAAATCCCAATTCCTTACCATCCTTAGCATGATCAATGCCCTTAAAATGACTGTCCTAATTCTCCAAAACCACTCAAGGTTCTCTTTCCTCTCCTCAATTGGTTTCTGGCCCTATATTGTCCTTCTTTCTGTTCCTTAGGCATATCAATTTTTTCTACTTCATGGCAGTTTATCCACCTTTTATCTGCCTGGTCTTTGTCTAGCTAGTTTCTTTTCAACATTCAGGTCTCAGCTCTTGACCTACCCCCACGCCCCCACCTCCTTTACCCTGCTCCTCTTTTTCTTTTCTCCTTCCTTTTCATCACATTACTATTTATTTTTCTTTGTAGCATATATCATAATTTATAAATATGTTTCTTATTATCCATTGCTATTACTGGATATTAAGTTCCAAGACAAAAAGGTAGGGTTTGAGTTTATATTGTTCTGTGCTCTAGAACCTAATACTAACTGAAGGGCCTGCTTTATAAACACCTATGGAATAAATGAAGTATTTAATTTTACTTAGACAGCCACCATAACCAAACTAAAGGGTATATAGTTCAAGACTTGTTATGTCAAGAATTTTAGAGCTCTTTTTGAATTTTACAATGAGCAGAATTCTTCCAATTCTTTTGTGTTCTTTTCCATACCTTCCTAGATCACAGGAGCTTCTTCCATTACAGGGCACATGACTATCCTAAAATTCATGTATTATAGGTCAGCATACAGATTAACACTGATAATAAAACATCTATTGCAAACAACTTTCTATCCCCATTAGTTCTTTAAGTTTCAATAATTTTTTTGTCATTTTTGCACATGCATATATACCTTATTTAATGTAAAAAGTATTATACTTAATATATACAGTATGTCTTTAGTTACTAACAATCCAAAATGGTCCTGTACACAGCTACCAAAAATATTTAAAAGGGTCTTGAGAGAACATACAAATAAATCTGTTCACATTACAGACAAGAGAATGATGCATAAATAGGTTGACATAACTTCTTAGGGGCACAGTAGGCTTCAGAACCTGATATCTTGATTCTTGATCTAGTGTTATTTCCATAGCACCACAAAGACTTCCCTAATCATGCTTGCCTGGAATTTTCCGAAAAGAAAATAGGGATAATCAAGTCTGGTTGCACTAGTGTCATATAGTGGAAAAAACTGTCTCAGTAAACAAACAAAAATATATCTCATGATGGCCTGTTCACCTATACACATGTCCACAATAGGATCATAAAGCTTGTCACAAGATTATTAGCAAGAATAAGCTCCAAAAAACTAATTAATTTCAAGAAAATTTTTCATTCATAATACTCTAAATCTCTTAATAGATTAGAAACTGATTTTTTCAGTAGTAAATTTTGATAAATACTGACTGTCATGGTTTTCCCAAAATATTGTTTTAAATTTTGAATGTTTACAACTTATATTTCCTCTTCACTATATATTAAAAGTCTTCATAATTTTGCTTTCCTTTTGTTATGCCTGAAATTATCTACCTACTTTCAGATATTGTGCTGTAATTATTTTTGTCAACAGTCACAGCTCTCAACTTTCCAGAATTAAGTCTACATTAATCCTGAAGTACTGCACAACACTATTGTTGAATACAAGTATTAAACATTTGTAGAGTTGAAAAATGGAAAATTATCTCAGAAATACACTTAGCCCTATAGAAAGGAAGATGCCAACTTACAATACAATTAACCCTTGATCATGAAAGACTTAACCATTCTGGATTTACCTTGTTCTTTTGCTGCTGCTGTATTACATTATCACTTGACTTTTATCATTTATATTGTCATTTGACTTTTCCTTAGTGACAGTACTACAAGGTACAAAGATGTCTCTAGTTTTGGTAAACTTTAAATCAATGAAAATTATCAATCTTCATCTGGAATATCACTCATTCAATCCTCACTTTCTTCCCTCAGACTTATAACTAATATATGGTAATAAACTAGTAGATGGTGGGAAAATAATATAACCAGCTGCACTCCACATTTCACAAGTTGACTATTATGCTTGGGGCTTTTAATAAATATCCTCTGGTTTTCTCGACTATAGAATTTAAATGCTTAACAGTTTATTTGATTATATAAATAGATGTGGAATGCATGAAAAACTCAAACCATATTTGCATTTTTTTCCATTTCTTAATTACTGTCAAAAATTTGTAACTATCTCCCAAAAAATCCTGCTGTGCAAGTAATACTGGTTGAATAAACTATGATATACAACCACAATGAAATATTATACAGCTGTAAAAAGAATAAGGAAGGCATCTACGAACTAACAATGGCATTTTCTAGGAGATATTAAGTGGACAAAAAAAAAATCCAAAGTACAAAAGGGCATATATAGTGTGTTATTTTGTGTGCGTGTGTAAGGAACAAGTTAAATAAGAAAACACACGAGTTGTACATGTTTCTGATTATTACAAAAAGAAAGGAAGGATAAAACTAGGAAATAAGTTTATTACCAACAAAGACAGGTGGAGAAGGATGGAGTGGAAGAGATACAGGAAAGAATAACATTTCTAAATACAGTTATGACATTTGAAAATACAAACATCACATATATTCAAAAATTAAATTGAATCAATAAGAATGAGGGGGCAAGTGAAACCAATGAACTAACTGCATTTCAAATGAATACAATAGCCACACCTAAAGAAACAAGGCAGGAAGAAGCTAGTATCAGATCCTACAGGTTAAGAAGAACTCAGTCTTAACTGAGACTGCCTTCCACTTCAGATGCTTATCACAAGTACTAGGACCCCAGATTATCCACAATTTCTGCCCAATTTGGCTACAAATTGGAGGTTCTCATGATCTCTCTCTCGGACTTGATTATTTGCTAAAACAATTCATAGAACTCAGAGAAACACTCAGTAACATTTACCAGTTTATTAAATGATAAAATAAAAGATACCAATAAATGGCCAAATGAAAATACACAGGGCGGGGTCTGGGAGGGTCCCTAGCATAGAAGTCCCTCAATCTCTGTCACCCTCCTGGTACATGGATGTGTTCACCAAACTGAAAGTTCGCCAAATCCCTTACTGTTGGAACTTTATGGAAGTTTCCTCATGTATCCATGATCAATCATTAACTCCATTTTCAGCTCCTCTATCCTCTCTGGAAAATGCGGGGAGGGGGGGGGATTGAAAATTACAAGCTTTTTAATCATGGCTTGGTCTTTTTGATGACCAGCCACTATCCAGGCAGCATCCAGGAGCCCACTCATTTGCCTCATTAGAACAAAAGATGTTCCAGATGTTCTTATCATCTAATGTACAAGGGTTTCAGAAGCTCTGTGACAGAAACAGGAGGAGGGATGGGATGGTGGTGGCACAGAGACTGATACATGTATTTTCTATCATCTCTAAAGTGGGATAGTGTGAAGAAATACAAAGAAATTCTGAACTCCTTTTTTAAATTGTAGTGGTACAGATGATGCAATTTTAAAACTTTTTTAGATGTGTTATAGAAATGGGCCACAGTTTGCATTGTATAAGAAAGGAAAGCACAAAGATATGAAATGGAAGAATAAACAATACAATCCTGTAAGGCTGGACTAGAACTGGAAATATGGATACAAAATCATGGTTTCCAAAATGCTCGTACAGTAAGTTCTTACTTAACATCTTTGACTAGTTCTGAGACTTTACATGAAACTACATATAATGAAACCAATTTTGTTACAGGTTAATTAACATAAATAAGAGTTATATTTCTATGGCATTTCATCCACATCATAACCAAATGACATTGAATAAAATGACATTATTCAGGGACCTGCTGTATTTTCATGTACACATGTAAATATATGTTTATAAATATATTTATTATGTTTGTATGCTACACACACACACACACACACACACACAAAATACATGTATATATTTGTGAATTCTGTCCAAAGAAAGGCCAGGAGGAAACATTCCAGCAGCAGCGAAATCAAACATCTTGATCTTGGTTTCTAGTTTGTTTAATTATTGTTGTTCAGTTACAGTTGTCCTCACTTTTCCACTGCTCCTCTGTCCTACCTCATCCGACCCCTGCTCCCCAAAACAATCTCTACCCCACTGTCCTTGACCATGGGTACTTTGTACATGTTCCTTGACTTGACCCTTCCCCTTCTTTACTTTGTCATCTGTCTCACCCATCCCCTCTGGTCACTGTCAGTTTGTTCTTTATTTCCATGTCTCTGGTTCTTTTTTGCTCACTTGTTTGTTTTGTTGACTAGTCTACTTATAGGTAAGATCACATGGTATTTGTCTTTCACTGCCTGGCTGATTTCACTTAGCACAATATTCTCCAGTTCCATCCATGCTGTTGCAAAGGGTAGGAGCTCTTCTTTCTTTCTGCTGCACAGTATTCTATCATGTAAATGTACCATTGTTTTTTGATCCACTCATTTACTGATAGGCACTTAGGCTGTTTCCAGCACTTGGCTATTGTAAATTGTGCTGCTATGAACATAGGGGTACTTAGGCTGTTTCCAGCACTTGGCTATTGTAAATTGTGCTGCTATGAACATAGGGGTGGCATAGGTTCTTTTGAATTGGTGTTTCAGGATTCTTAGGGTATAATCCCAGCAGTGGAATTACCGGGTCAAAAGGCAGTTTCATTTCTAGTTGGTCAAGGAAATTCCATACTGTTTTCCACAGTGGCTACACCAATCTGCATTCCCACCAACAGTGTATTAGGGTTCCCTTTTGTCCACAATCTCACCAGCACTCACTGTTTTTTGATTGTTAATAATGGCCATTATGACCAGCATGAGGCGGTATCTCATTGTGGTTTTAATATACATCTATCTGATGTATAGTGATGTTGAGCATCCTTTCTTATGCTTATGGACCCTCTGTACATCCTCCTTGGAGAAGTGTCTGTTCAGGTCCTTTACCATTTTACAGTTGGATTGTTTGTCTTGCTGGTGTAGAGTTATAAGAGTTCCTTATATACTATGCAGATAAAACCCTTATCGGAGGTATCACTAGCAAATATATTTTCCCGTGCATTTGGTTCCCTTTTCATTTTGCCAATGTCTTCTTTAGCTATTCAGGAGCTTTTTAATTTATATTTATTTTTTAATAAATAAATTAAAAAATACAACAGCTGCTATTTAAGCCTTTTTTTAAAAGATTTTATTTATTTATTGTGAGATGGGAAGGGAGGGAGAAAGAGAGAGAGAGAAACATCAATGTGTGGTTGCCTCTCATGCACCCCCTACTGGGGACCTGGCCTGCAACCCAGGTATGTACCTTGACCGGGAATTGAACAGTGACCCTTTGCTTCACAGTCCAGCACTCAATTCACTGAGCCACACCAGTCAGGGCTATATTTAAGTCTTTTATCCATCTTGAGATTATTTTGGTGTATGGTGTAAGCTGGTGGTCTAGTTTCATTCTTTTGCAGGTACCTATTCAGATCTCCCAATATTTGCTGAAGAGGCTATTTTTACTCCATTCTATGCTCCTACATTGTCTGTCAAATATTAATTGATCATAGAGAATGGGTTTATTTCTGGGCTCTTTATTCTGTTCCATTCATCTATGTGTCTGTTCTTATGCCAGCACCACACTGTTTTAATTACAGTGACCTTGTAATACAGTTTGATGTCAGGTATTGTGATCCCTCCTACTTTGTTCTTCTTTCTCAAGATGGCTGAGGCTATTTGGGGTCGTTTATGGTTCCATATAAATTTTTAAAATATTTGTTCTGTATGTGTGAATTATGTCATTGTTATTTTAATAGGGATTGTGTTGAATATATAAATTGCTTTGGGTAGTATGGATGTTCTGATGATGTTAATTCTTCCAATCCATGAACACAGTATAGGCTTCCATTTATTTGCGTCTTCCTTAATTTCTTTCTTCGGTATTGTGTACTTTTCTGAGTACAGGTCTTTTACCTCTTTCGGATAAGCTTATTCCTAGGTACTTTTTTTCTTATTGCCATAGTAAATGGGATATATTTCCCAATTGCTGTTTCTGACATTTCATTGTTGGTGTACAAAAATGTCTTCGATTTCTGAACATTGACTTTGTATACCACCGTTTTTGCCAAATTCACTTATTAGGTCAAGTTATTTTTTGGTGGAGTCTATAGGGTTTTCTATCTACACTATCACGTCATCTACAAACAATGGCAGTTTTACTTCCTCCTTTCCAATGAAAGCTTTTTATTTCTTTTTCGTGTCTGATTGTTATGGCTAGAACTTCCAATACTATGTCGAACAAAAGTGGTGAAAGGAGACACCCTTGTCTTGTGCCTGGTCTTCAGGGTAAAGCTTTTAGTGTTTGCCCATTGAGTATGATGTTGGCTGTAGGTTTCTCATATGTGGCTTTTTATTATGTTAAGATATGCTCCCTCTACTCCCATTTGCTGATTGTTTTTATCATAAATGGGTGCTGTACCTTATCAAATGCTTTTTCCACATCTATTGATATGATCATGTGATTTTTGTCTTTCCTTTTGTTTACGTGAGGTAATACATTCACTGATTTGCAAATAATGCACCATCCTTACGTCCCTGGGATGAATCCCACTTGATCATGGTATATGATCTTTTTAATGTATTGCTGGATGTGGTTTCTCAATATTTTGTTGAGCATTTTAGCATTTATGTTCATCAACAATACTGGCCTGTAGTTTTATTACTTTGTTGTGTCTTTATCTGGTTTTGGGATTAGGATGATGCTGGCCTCATAAAAAGTGTTCGAGGGTGTTTCCTCTTCTTGGATTTTTTGGAATAGTCTGAGAAGGATAGGGGTTAGCACTTCCTTAAATGTTTTGTAAAATTCTCCTGTGAAACTTCTCTGTTCCAGGGCTTTTGTGTGCCGTTTTTTGATTACTGCTTCAATCTCACAAGCTGTTAGGTCTGTTCAAACTTTCTGCTTCTTCTTCATTCAGTTTTGGAAGATTATTTTTTTTAGAAATTTGTCCATTTTGCCCAGGTTGTCACATTTCTTGGCATATATTACCATAAATAGTCATAGTCATTTCTTACATTCTTTTGTATTTCTGTGGTACTGGTTGTAATTTCTCCTCTTTTGTTTCTGACTTTATTTTTTTGAAACCTCTCTCTTTTTTTCCTGGTAAGTCTGCTTAAAGGTCTTGTTGAACTTGTTTATCTTTTAACAAACCAACTCCTGGATTTATTGATCCTTTGAATTGTTCTTTCAGTCTCTATGTCATTCAATTCTGCTCTAATCTTGGTTATTCCCTTCCTTATACTCACTCTGGGCTCTGTTTGTTGTTGTTCCTGCAGTTCTTGTAGATGTAGAGTAAGGTTGTTTATTTGAAATGTTTCTTTTTTAGGTGGCCCTGTCTCACTATGAACTTACCTCTCAGGACTGCCTTTGCTGTGTCCCATAAGTTTCGGACTATTGTGTGTTTATTTTCATTTGTTTCCAGAAACTTTCTGATTTCTTCCTTGATTTCATTCTTAACCCATTCATTGTTTAATGGCATGCTATTCAGTCTCTAAGCGTTTGAATGTTCTTGAGATTTTTTTTTCCCTTGAGATTGGTTTCCACTTTCAAGCCATTGTGATCTGAGAAAATGCTTGATATGATTTCAATTTTCTTGAATTTGTTGAGGCTTGTTTTGTGTCCCATCATGTGTTCTATCTTTGGGAATATTCCATGTGTATTTGAAATGAATGTATATTTTGCTTCTTTGGGGTGAAAGGTTCTGTATATACCAGTTAAGTCCATTTGATCTATGTCATGATATCTTTGTTGATTCTTGTTTGGAAGATCTATCCATTCTTGACAATGGGATGTTAAAATCCCCTACTATAAATGTGTTACTGTCTATATCTTTCTTGAAGTCCTCCAAGATTTCCCTCTATATTTGGGTGCTCTTAAGTTAGGTACATATATACTTATAATGTTTATGTCTTCTTGATGAATTCTTCCCTTGAGTATTATGAGGTGACCTTCTCTGCCTCTTTTTATAGCCTTTGTTTTGAAATCTATTTTGCCTGATACAAGTATTGCCATGCTGGCTTTTTTTCCTGTTCATTTGCTTGAAATATTTTTTTTTTCCAGCCCTTCACTTTCAGGCTGTTTAGGTCTTTTTGTTCTGAGGTGGGTCTCTTGTAGGCAGCATATGTGCAGCTCATGTTTTATTATCCATTCAGGTACTCTATGTCTTTTCATTGGAGCATTTAATCCATTTACATTTAGGTTATTATTGATAGGTACTTATTCATTGCCATTCTCCCCCTTTGTACCTGTGTTCCTTTATCCCTTACTCTTTTTCTTCATCTTCTTAATGCAGTCCCTTTAGTATGTCTTGCAATGCTGATTTGGTAGAAGTGTATTCTTTCAGCCTTCTTTTGTCTGAGAAATTTCTACTTTCATCTTCCATTTTAAATGAGAGACTTGCTGGGTAGAGTAATCTTGGTTGTAGGCCTTTGCTTTTCATTACTTGGAATACTTCTTGGCATTCCCTGCTTGCTTGTAGTATTTCTGTTCAGAAATCAGCTGCTAGCGTTATCATAGCTCCCTTATATGTTACTAGCTGTTTCTACCTTGCTTCTTTTAAGATTCTCTCTTTGTCTCTGAATTTTGGTATTTTAATTATGATGTGTCTTGGAGTGGGCCTCTTTGGGTTCATCTTGATTGGGACCTTCTGTGCTCCCTGGACTTGCATGACTTTTTCTTTCATCAAGTTAGGGAAGTTTTCTGTCATTACTTTTTCAAATAGGTTTTCTATCCCTTACTCCTTTTCTTCTCCTTCTGGTATCCCTATTATACAGATATTATTATGTTTCATGTTGTCCTGCAGCTCCCTTAATAGCTCTTAGATCTTCTGGGATCTTTTTTCATTTTTTTTGCTCTGGAATTTTTTTTCTACCTTGTGCTCCAGCTCGCTGATTCAATCCTCTGTTTCATCTAACCTGCTTTTAATTCCTTCTACTGTGTTCTTCACTTCAGATATTGTATGGTTCATTTCCTCCTGCCTCTTATTGATAGCTTCTATATCCTTTTTCACACTGGTATAGTTCTCAGTAAATTTTTTGAAGCTTTCCTGGAGTTCTTTGAAGTTCTCACTGAACTCCTTGAACATCCTCATAACCATTATTTTGAACTTGATATCTGATAGTTTGGTTGTCTCAATTTCATTTTTCAGTCTTTCAGCAGATTCCTCCTTTCCTTTTGATTTGGGTTGTTTCTTTGTCTCTCCATTTTTTATATGTTTCTTGATTTTTTTCCTGCTTGTTAGATTTATCTGCTTTCACTCCTGGTGTTCACAGTATGATCTTCTGTAGTAGGAGACTTGTGGGACTCAGTGGTGCAATCTCCTTGATCAGCTGTGCCTGATGCTCTCGTGTTGCCCTTTATGCCTTTTATGTGGTTGTAATTGGGTTTTGGTCATTGCTGGGTCATTCTTTGGTGGGTTCTTCCCTCTGGCTGACTGAGAGTCACTCCACCCTCCATGTCTTGTATTCTGTTGTACAGATGCTGCCAGAGCAAAAACCAAATGGCTTGGAAAATAGACCCATACCCTCAAAGATATGCTCTACCCACAATTACACTATCAACAGTCAATACACTAATATTAATAAAGGTGAAAAGAGATTAAGACTATAATAGGAAAGGGAAAACGAATATGAGATGACTAACTGAAAGAAAGATTTTGCGAAGGTAGAGGGAAGGGCAATAATATGAGTAGGGAATAGACACAAGGCAAAGTGGGAAAAAAATAAAATTTACTTTGTAACTACAAGAGGGAGGATGGAAGTTGGAATGGAGTAAGAGAGAAGTGTGTAGTATTAAATTAAAACTGAAATTTAAAGAAAAAAGTATTTGTATATATCTAGTGAGAGAAAAAAACAGACAATCACAACTACATATATGTATATATGTGTATATATAAATATAAATATATATATAAGTATATATAAAATAAATAATATGGCTCTAATTGTAGAAAAATCTCCACCACAGAGATATCAACAACCAATGAGCTAAGATTGATACAGGTGGAATAGGAATAAGAGGGCACAAAAAAAGAAAGAACTTAAGAGATGTCTAAAGGAAAGAGAAATTACTTTGAGAGGATAGAGGAAGAAGGGATACTAAGAGTGTGGGATGAAAACCCAGCTAAGACGGGGGAAAATTAATATTTAAAATGAAAAAAGGCAGGAGAAAGGGCAGGAGGATGGCAAAATGGGATAGCAGAGGGAAACAGTGAAATTCGAGATTTGAAATACAAAGATAATCACTATTTAGAAATACTACTGAAGGACTGTAACAACAACCACCTTATCCACTACTTATGAGCAAAGATTGATAAAGGTAGAGAGAGAACACAGGTATTTAAGAGTAGGAAAAAGAATGTGAGATGACCAATGACAGGAAAAATGGTTTTGAGAGGCTGGAGCAGGGAGAAATAGTTAAGAGTGCAGAATGGAAACAATTTGTAACAAGTGAGAAAACAAAATTTGAAACAAAAATAAGAAGAGTAAAGAAGGTGAAATAGGGTAAAAGAAGGGAGGAGCAAAATATAAGATTTGAAATAAACTATAATATAAAATCTAGTGACTTAATATACACAAACTTGATAAAATGAATGTTAAAAAAAACTATGCAGGAGAGAAAATATGGCAAATCATGAAGAAAACAGCAGTGGTTTTCATCTCGGTAACATCTAGTATTTACCACTGTGTTTTTCTTTCTGGATCCACCTCTGATGATGTCAGGTGGTGTCCTAGTCTGGGTTTTAGGCAGCCTATACAAGACTACCAGGGATCTACTGTCTGTGGCTGACTCCTTCAGTTGTTAATCTAGTCATTCTATAAATAAGTCAGGCTTAAGCTCTACAGGGTGGGGCAGAGTAATCCCTGTGGGGAGAACTACTGCTTCCCCTCAGGCAGATGCCACTCAGAGGTGGGTGGTCTGCCTAAGCAAGATGGCTTCTGCAGAATGGGGGATGACTTAGCACCAGGTTCTGGTGGCTGTTCTCTCAGCCTTCTCCCCAAAGCCACTGGCCCCAGTCTTTCCTCAAGTGTCTCCAGTCTTCTCTGCCCTCCCTCTGCTAGAGCCCAAGGTTAGTGGCTACAAATGAAAATTTATTCATTGGCCCTTTAAAAGGTTCTTTGCATCTCCAGCTGTCTATCCCTGGCGGAGAGAAACCCTGCCACTTTTTGCAGCTGGACGTTTTTTGGGTACTTCTCAGGCTCTAGTGCTGTCGGCTGGGGAGCCCAGCTTGGGGGTTAGACCCCACACTTCTCAGTGGGAATCCCCCAGAAATACTCCTCTGGCACTTTAGCTGCCACCTGTGGGAGCCCAGTCAGCCCTCTTGCATCTCCTCTGCACTCTGTACCAGCATGTTGTGGTGAAACTGTGTCTTCTGTCTGTTTATGGTTACAAGGCTTCTCTCCCACTATGGTTCAGTTGCTTATGCCAGATGATTTCTCCGCAATTCTTAAAAAAATTTCAGATTGGTCCTGGGAGGAGGTTAGTGTGGCTTCTTCTCACTTCTCCACCATCTTGGATCTCCTGTTCTTCTTGGTTTCTAATATCATTCTGACTAAAAGAAACCAGAGATTCTCAAAAAAAAAAAAAAAAAAAAAAAAAAAAAAAAAAAAAAAAAAAAAAAAAAAAAAAAAAAAAAAAAAAAAAAAAAAAAAAAAAAAAAAAAAAAAAAGTCTAATTATAGGGCTGGGGAGGGAAGCTATAATGAAAGCCCAGAACACCTTATTATGCCAAAAAGAGAGTAGTGTTAAAAAAAAATAATAAAATACAGGGTAAAAAATCATCATCAATGGATGCCTAATCCTGGGGAAATTTTTGATAAAAATGAGGATATCTTCTGTATGGTCATAAAGTATCTTTCACTCACTGCTTACTATTATTGGGGAAAAACAAACCAGTTTTACAGTGGAAACACTGGGCAATACCTTGATGGGTCATCAAAATTCGCATCACTAATGACAGATATCATGTGCCTCCAAATGTGATATCCAGAGAAGGACACAACATAATTTACATATAATTTTGGGCAAAAATGAACAACCTCATTCTAATTAAGAGGAAACATCAGACAAATGCAAAATGAGAAAAGGTTTTTTTTTTTTTTTTTTTTTTTTAAAGGGAGAGAGAGGTTCTATATTCTTCAAATGTCAATGTCAAAGTGAAATTCTAAAAAGGAACAGAAAAACAATGCTTAAGAGACATGATAACCAAATGTTATACCTGCCCATGGCCTAAATCCTGAACTGTAACAGGTAAAAATGCTGTAGAGGACACTGTTATATCAACTAACAAAATTAGAACATGAATAATACATTATATAAAATAGTATAACAATATAAATTTATGAAGTTGATAACTGTACTGTAAGTATATTGAATAATATCCATATTATGAAATACAGACTAAATCATTTAGGGTAAACAGTCATGATGTATATAATTCACCTTCAAATGGTTTAGAAAAAAAATTTTGTAGGAACAAACACACATACAGTATGCATAAATGATAAAATAGGGCTAAATTATTATCAATAGCCAATCTAGGTAATAAGAATATAGTGTTCCTTGCACTGTTTTTATTTTATTTTCTATGCATGAAATTATTTCAAAATATTTATTTTCCATGTAGTAATGAAAACATCTAAAATCTAAATAATTATTTCCAAAAATATTAAAAAGTACTTCTATCTTCCAGAAACCACAGTCATCTGAGCCTACTTTTTTCTCCTTGGCATTATGCTTCAAGGCCAATGCTTTTTGTTGGTATCCCATTTAACCCTCATTAACAGATCCTAAGTTTATACTCAACATAAATGTATTCAAATGTACACTAAGAGACATGTACAGGAACATTCATATCTACTCGTAAAAGCCCCAAAGTAGAAGCAACTCAAATATCCATCAATTATGCAATGTACAAAATAAGTTGCAGTATCCATCAACAATGCAATGTACAAAATAAGTTGTAGTATAATCATACAATGGAATACTAAAGCAATGATTCTCAAATTCTGTGGTCTCAAGAATCCTTTGCACTCTTAAGAAAGTAACCATCGTCCCTTCCCTCTACCCGAAATCTTTAGTTTATGTAGGTTATTACTATTAATATTTACTCTTTTAGAAATTAAAACAGAGAAAACATAATATATCAACTGCATTGGTAATCTAAACCTCCCAACAAATAAGAGTCCAGGACCAAATAACTTCATCAGTGAACTGTACCAAACATTTAAAGAATTAATACCAATCTTCTTCAAACTCATCCCAAAAATTGAAGAGGGAATAACTCCAAGTTTATTTTACAAGGTCAACATTACCCTGATCCCAAAGCTAGACAAGGACAATAAAAGAAAAGTACAGACCAATATCCCTGATGAACAAAGATGCGAAAATCTTCCAGATACTAATAAACTGATTGCAAAAACACATTAAAAAGTTCATATACCATAATCAAGTGGATTAATCCCTGGGATACAAGGGTAATTTAATAAAGGCATAAATAACAGGCCATATATAACAAGCTTTCACAATTGAGTAAGATTGTGAAACCTTTCTTCTAACATCAGAAGCAAGACATGTGTACCTACTCTCATGACTTCTATTCAACACATTACTGGAAATCCTAGACAGAGAAATAAGCAAAAAAAAAGAAATAAAAGGCATTCAAATTGAAAAGATGTAAAACTGTGCCTGTTTGCATATAATAAGATATTATGTAAAGAAACTCTAAAGACTCCTCCAAAAAAGTGTTAGAACTAATAAGTGAATTCAGCAAAGCTGCAAGATACAAAATCAACATAAAAAAATTAGTTTCACTTCCAGCCAAGATGGAAGCATAGGCGGACACATTGTGCCTCCTCTCATAACCAAGATTAAGGACAACAAAAATATAGAATGAAGAAAAAAAAACCCAACCAGAACAGATAGAGGATTGAATTGTACGAAGTCGGACAATGATTCACGCAGACCGTTAAGAGGGGCAGAGTCAGCAGCTGACAGAGAGGGGCCGTGGCTGGAAGAAGCTGTAGCTGGTGGTCACGGGTGCACAGGCAGTAGTTACTGAGCACAGAGAGGCAACAAGCAGACCAAGCGAGGTGCACAAAGTGGCTGACAACGGTCACACATTCGCACACAGATAAACTAGGTGAAAATGGGCAGTGAGACAGACTGCACAGCGCAGGGCCCCAGCGCCAGGAATAAAGCCTAAAAAGCAATGATTGAGAACACTTTTGAGAGTTGGGGTTCTGGGAGGGAATCCCAGCCTCATGGGAGAGTTCGTTGGAGAGACCCACAGGGTCCTAGAACATGAATGAGCCCGCCCACACGTAAATGAGCGTCAGAGGAGCCCAATTTGCTTGGGGAAAGCGGTGGAGGGGACTGGAGTCCGCAAGACAGCGAAGGAAGTGCCATTGTTCCCTCCTGGACCCCGCTCCCACATCCAGCACCACAACCCAGCGACCCTGGTGAACGCCCAAGGCTCTGCCCCTCACTACATAACAGCTGCAACCAGACCAAAAAACAAAACAAAACAGAAAAAAACAAGGATGGCTCAAACAGGAGAACAGATAGTGGCCACAGAGCTAATTTATCTAAGCGACCAAGAGGTAGCCAACCTATCAGATGCATAGCTCAAAGCACTGGTAGCTAACCTAACAGATGCACAGTTCAAAGCATTGGTGATTAGGAAGCTCACAGAATTGGTTGATTTTGGTCAAAAATAGGATGAACAAATACAGGCTACAATAAGTGAAATGATGAAAAACACACAGGGAACCAACAGTGATGGGAGGAAAACTGGGACTCAGATCATTGGAGTGGACCAGAAGGAAGAAAGAAACAACCAAAAGAAAAGAAGGAAGAAACAAGAATTCAAAAAAATGAGGAGAGGCTTAGGAACCTCCAGGACATCCTGAAACGTCCCAACATCCGAATTATAGGGATACCAGAAAGGGAAGAAGAAGAGCAACAAGTGGAAAATTTATTTGAACAAATAATAGAGAAGTTCCCCAATCTGGAGAAGGAAATAGACTTCCAGGAAGTCCAGGAAGCTCAGAGAGTCCCAAAGAAGGTGGACCCAAGGAGGAACACACCAAGACACATCATAATTACATTAGCCAAGATTAAAATGAAGGAGAGAATTCTAGAAGCAGCAAGGATAAGGGCACAGTCACCTACAAAGGAGTTCCCATCAGACTGTCAGCTGATCTCCCAAAAAAGACCTTCCAGGCAATGAGCTGCAAAGAAGTATTCCAAGTCATGAAACTCAAGGACCTACATCCAAGATTGCTCTATCCAGCAAAGCTGTCATTTAGAATGGAAGGGAAGATAAAGTGCTTCTCAGATAAGGTCAAGTTCAAGGAGTTCATCATCACCAAGCCCTTATTATACGAAATGTTAAAGGGACTTATCTAAGAAAAAGATAAAAATATGATAGTAAAAAGACAGCAAACTCACAGATATTAACAACCACACCTAAAACAAAAGCAAACTAAGCAAACAAGTAGAACAGGGGCAGAACCACAGAAATGGAGATCACACGGAGGGTTAGCAACAGGGGAGTGGGAAGAGGAGAGAGGGGGAAAAGGTACAGAGAATAAGCAGCATAGACAGTGGGTAGAAAATAGATGGGGGAGGGCAAGAATAGCATGGGAAAAGTAGAAGCTAAAGAACTTATAACACATGGACATGAACTAAAGGGGGGAATGTGGGTGGGAGGGGGTATGCAGGGTGGAGGGGAATGATGGGGGAGAAATGGGACAACTGTAATAGCATAATCAATAAAATATAATTAAAAAAAACTATGTCTACATAATTTTAAAAAATCAGTTTTATTTTTATATACTAACAAACTATTCAAAAAATTTTTTCAAGAAATCCAATTCATTATAGCATCAAAAAGAATAAAATACTTAAAAATAAATTTAACTAAGGTGAAAGGTCTTATACACTGAAAACTGTAAGACACTGATTAAAGAGACTGAAGATAACACAAATAAATAGAAAGATATTTTGTGTTCATGGATTGGAAGAATATTATTAAAATGTCTATGTGACCCAAAGCAATCTACAGACTGAATGCAATCCCTACCAAAACTCCAATGGCATTTTTCAAAAAAGAAAAATCCCAAGATTCACAGAGAACCACAAAATATCCCAAATAGCCAAAGCAATTTTGAGCAAGAAGAACTAAGTTGTAGTCATCATACTACTTGATTTCAAATTATATTATAAAACTATGATAATCAAAACAGTACAGTCCTGTCATAAAAACAGACACATAGAACAAAGAAACAGAATCTCATACATAAACCCAAGCATATATAACCAACTAATCATTAACAAAATCACCATGAATACATCATGGGGAAAGGACAGTTTCTTCAACAAATGGTGTTGGGAAAACTGGACAGCCACATACAAAAGAATGAAATTGAACCCTTATCTTACATTATACATAAAAGTCAACTAAAAATAAAGATGTGAACATAATAACTGCAACCATAAAACTTCTAGAAGAAAACAGGGAACAAGTTCCCTGACATTGGTTTTAGTATGACTTTTGTTTATTTGATACAAAAAGGAAAGCAAAAGCAAAAAAACAAGTGAGACTACATCAAATTAAAAAACTTCTACAAAGCAAAAGAAATGGCCATACTTGATAAGGACTTAATATTCAAAATAGCTATGGAATTCATACAACTAAACAGCAAAAAACAAAAACAATACAATTTAAAAAAGGGCTAAGAACTTCAATAGAAATTGTTCCAAAGAAGACATACAAATGGCCAATACATACATAAAAAGATGTTCAACATCACTAATCATAAGGGAAACATAAATCAAAACCACAAAGAACTATGACCTCATACCTGTTCAGAGGGTTATCATAAAAAAGACGACAAAACGAGTTTTGGTGAAGGTGTTGAGAAAAAGCAACCCCTGTGCCCTCTTGGTGGAAATGTAAATTGAAATAGCCTCTATGGAACACAGTTCTTCAAAAAATAAAATAAAATTATCATATCGCCCGGCAATCCTGCTTCTGGGTATACATCCAAAGATGATGAAATCACTATCTAGAAGAGAAATCTGCATTCCCATATTCATTGCATAATTACTCCCAATAGCCAAGACATAGAAACAATCTAAGTTCCTGAAGGATGAATAGATATATACACTGAAATATTATTTGGCCATGAAAAGGAAATCTTGTCTTTTGTGACAACTTTGAGGGCATGGTGCTAAGTGAAATAAGTCAGACAGAGAAAGACAAATACCATATGCATGTATTTCGCTTACATGTGGAATCTAAAAACATTGTACTGTTGGGAACAGAAAGCAGAATGGTGGTCGCCAGGGGGTAAGGGATGGGGGAAATAGGACATGCTGGTTAAACGGTACAAACTTTCAGTTATCAGATGAGTAAGTTCCAGAGATCTCATGTAGAGCATGGTGACTATAGTTAATAATACTGTATTGTATACTTGAAAATTGCTATGAGAGTAAACTGTGAATACCCTCACCATAACAACAACACAGGGGTAATTGTGTGAGTAAAAGATGTGTTAATGAACCTTATTGTGGTAAACATTTCACTACATACACACACACACACACACAAAATCATCACACTGTATATCTTAAGCTTACATAATGATTTATGCCAATTATATATCAATAAAACTGGGAAAAACAAAGCTAAATCAGTACAGATGATCCATACAGGGTATCATCCAAAATGACTTGAAATAGACATTTTGTCATAGGTAACTAATAATTATTAAAATTATTTCAAGTCTCTATAGTTTAAACAACATGATGAAGTAATAAGGAAGTACACACTCGCACATGCACACACAAAAAAACAGGTAAACAACCTGTAAATTAAATTAAATTAAACCTTTAAAATGGGCTACACATGAATTTAAATAATTTGCCACAAAAATCTTTAATAAAAATCATCTATCTACCTAGTTTTAAATAAAAACCTAAGATGTAGCATAATAAATTATATTTCTAGAACAAAATCTAAACTAGTTTTACAGATTTTTCTAAAATAAATTATTCTCAAAAACTCACTTCAGGGTGCCTTGACTATATCGTGGAAGGTTACCAAAACCATAAGAATAGCACTGGTTTATCAAATAAACTGTCATGTTACTTTGTCCTCAAAGTTAATATGCAAAGTTAATTGCTACACTAGCTGCTTCTGATTATAATCAGAGCAATCTATGACTAACCAATTAAAATTAAATTGACAAAATTAAATTGACAAATCTTTACTATTAGGCACATGTGACATTAGGTTTACTGAGACTAAATGAGATGCACAGGAAGAACTGAGTTCATATGTGAGCTAGCAAGCATACAATAAAAACATGATATTTAACTTTAAATTTTGGCAGACAACCATCTGGAATATTCTAAATTTCAAAAATTATCTAAGACTGTAAGAGTCAGTATTCTAATTTAGAAATCCTGGGATTTCTGTAAAACATTTAGATTTCCTGTTTTTACCAACAATGCCAGGTAAATATTCCCAAGAATTTCTTCCTGGTCTATTTCCTGGATAAATGACTTCTATTTGGTATGTTGTAATTAACGTTATTCTCACTTTTAAAAAACAATGTTAAGAATTAGTATTATTTCAATAATCTTAATGGTACTTTAATTCTATTTAAAACATAGTATTTTAAAACAGGCCAAATTTTTAAGACAAAGTTTAATTTAATACTCATAATGGCATATGCATACCATAAAATCTTTTTCCCCAGGTGCAAACAGTATTAAACTTTCCCTTCCTGTATTCTCTCCACCCGCAAAGGTCCACATTCCCCCTTGCAAAAAAAGAACCTTTCCATCCTCCCACCTTTAATAGAGTCTCTGGAGTAGCCATTTTCAACCAGTGTTTCGCAATAATTTTTTTAAAACATGCAACACCTAACTATTCAGTCAGGGGCACGGACCTCTTCTCCTTTAAATTGTCAAATAAAGAAATGCCAACACAAATGCCAAGAAATGCCAAGAAAAGGCCCACACAATAGCCATCCAGTGTGAATGCCCTGTCTTGAACAATAAATACATCATCATATAATAGAGCTCCAACTTACTGGTCACGTCACATATTAAAGTTGCATCTGATTGGTTAATTTTTGGTACCAGAATCTTTACATATAAGCATAGGCACCTGATTTTTTTTTTAAAGTCACTCTGGAGCAAGAAAGGTAGGTAATTGTTATTACTACTACTACTACTATTGTAAATCAATCAAAATTATACCTATTTTTTGTCAGAGCATGCAGAAAACTTTTTTGGCATGCTACCAAATTTTAGTAATTAGTTTATGTGTGCCATGAGATGAAAAATATTGAAAATCACTGCTCTAGAGTGAATAAAAGTTAAACTAAAAGATGCCTACTAGGACAGAAAGTAGAGGAAGGAGAATGCTAATTAAGCTTCAATTTTCTACCAACAGCCAGATAGTTGCAGTCAGTCTCTTCACTTCTAATCTGGGTCACCTTGGCTGGGAACACTGGGTTTCCTAATTGAAAAGGGAGCCTGGACCTATATTACATGTTTACTTTCCCCTCCTATAGCAAAGACATTTAAATCCACAGTAGACACAGGAAGTCAAATAGAAAAACAATCTATTTGTCTCTTAGAAATTAGTTCCCTTTCCATTCCATTCAAAACAGTTTCAATACTAAGTATGAATAAATTACAAAATGAAAAGAAAAAATAAATTAAAAAAGTTTACACTTTTACCTGCCCCAGATACACAACTAACTATAAGGGGCCAGGCTGGAAATCAAATCCAGCTAATGACTCTAGTATTAGGTCTCATCAGTACTTCAATTGCTGTTCTAGACACTCACAATGAAACCATGCAAGACATATACAAAGTAAGGCTGGTTAATGATATGATGAAAGTGCAAATAGTGCTTTGAAAGTATGAGATATGGTCACTGCCTACTAGAAGCTTTCATACTAAGAGCAAAGTCAAAATAGTTTAATGCCAGTTTAAGTAGTAAAAAAAGTATCTAATTCTTGAATATACTAATTATATCAGTAATTGTATATTTTAAACTCTAGACCCCATGAAAATGGCATTCAATTTCATTTGAATTTAAAACTTGACACACTTTATAGGAAAACAGGATTTCAACTCTTGTAATCTTTCAAAACAAAACAGATAAGTTATCTGCAAACATGCAAAGAGGGACGAACAAACACAGGACTGTCTTCACAGAATGCATAACATACCAGGAGGAATAAAGGAATTCTTCACAGGGGGCCTGTGAGATAAAGACCTAATGTCCTTACCTTAAGTAAAACTGGAATTTCGAGAGATTTTTTTTTAGTCTGCACATACCATGTACCATTAATGTTCGTTATTTTTCTATCAAAGAAAAAGAATTCAAAATCAAAAGCTGTTAAAAAATAAAATTCAAGATGTAAACAGCATATTCTGCTCTTAACATAAAAGAAAAATGGGCAATTCCAAGAGAGGTAAATTTAAGATAGATATATATATATATATATATATATATATATATATATATATACACATACACACACTCCCCAGGAAACTGAGCGCAAAAAATTTAGTTTATAACAGAATTACCAACTCAGTGTCAGAAATGAAATGGCTGCAAAGGAAAAAAAGGTGATTGTCAATCCTTAAACTACCACCAAAACTACAGAGAACTGGGTCTCTTCACTAAAACAATGACAAAAAATTGTTTTTGCTCTATTTACTGGAATGTTTCCTGAGATCTGGAAGAAATCTTCAGTAGGTTTGGTGGGAGAAAATTAAAGCCTGGTGTATAGAAATGGACTTTAAATTCAACAGGAGGGCCCTGCCGGTGTAGCCCAGTGGATTGAGCGTGGCCCTGTAAACCAAAAGATCGTGGTTCGATTCCCAGTCAGGGCACATGCCTGGGTTGCAGGCCAGTTCACAGCAGGGGATGCACAAGAGGCAACCATACACTGATATTTCTCTCCCTCTTTCCCTCTCTCCTTCCCTTCCCCTCTAAAGATAAATAAATAAAATCTTAAAAAAAAAATTCAGCAGGAGGGAGCAACAAGCTGCATGATGATGTAGGAGACTATATTTGCTTTGGCACTTACCTCTCCTTTAAAATAACATGGAGGAATGCATCAAGGTTTTATATACACTTTAATGGATCATCTACATATATAAAGAAACCAGCATATTGTATGTGCTTTGAAGTTCACAACACTGCTTACATAGATCCTTCAAGTTCTTAGAATTTACGTAGGAGCACTCACATAACTTTATAGATGTTACCATCTTATGATCTCCACTGGGAAAACCTCCTTGAGTAGATGCTGTCTATTCCCTCCCTCTAAATAGCAAGAGCAGAAAGCCATACACAACTACAGTTGCTCAGTGAAGTCTCGGAGTTCACTCTTCTGAGTATTCTGGCTAGGTTAACATTTAGAATAAGAATCTCTACAACTGCTAGGGTAGGGTCAATGTAAGCTGACTTGAGCATATGTGACTATACAGGGGAAGTACAGGCTATTTTAAAGCAAAGTATTTGGTTGACATAAATCTAAAAGCACAATCAGGAATTAAATGCCTGCATCATTTAAATAACAATCATTAGTTATTCTGACTGACAAAGACCACACATACACACAAAAGTGGAAAGTAGACAGAAAGAAAAATTGGTATCTGTCAAGCAGTTTACTTTGTTTCACTTGTTTACCCAAACTTTAGTTTTACTTTTAATCATAACTAAGCAATAGCTACTACACAAGTTGTAGCGTCAGCATTATAAATACATGGTTCAGATATAGGGTTATCATGTGAATACTGACTTACAGTTTGAAGTTATTATAAAAACTATAATTAAGGCAGAAATTTCCACTACAGTAGTAAGTACGCAGAAATTTGGGGCCCTCTTCCTTCCAGTATCTGGATAAGACTAATGAAAGAGCAAATCACTTTCATTAAACCTTAACCTTGAATTACCACTACATAGCAAAAAAGGAGTTTTGCTGAAAACAGTAATACAACTTTTAGTAACTGATGTAAGCAGTACAAAATAAGTAAGTTCCCCAGGATACTAAACGGTTACAGATGAAATTCAATGTACCGCAGGAGTAAATTATTTATGGAAAGTATTTTTTCTTTTTAAAGTTATTCCTCAGTAAATCTGAAGAAAAATTGCGCTGTTTCACTATATTTTTAACCCACGCTACTTGTTAACAATTGGTAACTGAAGACACCCACTCTAACTACAAGTATCCTTGACCTTAATTTAGAATAACAAATGAAATCAATATTAACTATTTCTAAAGTTAACAATTTTTGCCTATGCAAAGGGGTAATAAAAAGCTTCCCATTACCGCCGCCCCCCCCCCACCCCGCCACCAATACAAAAATGATTTTTGTATAAACGACTTTGGCAAGCCCAAGGACGGCAGACTAAACACTTAAAATACTCCACAAAACATTCTAACTTCCTAGTTTAGGCTCTGTACAATAAGTACCTGAAAGACCAAAAGGTTTCTGCCCCCTTCCCTCCCCAAGGCCAGTTGCGCCGGACCCTAAGGGGCGGGGGCCTCTGTGAGGACCTGGGAGACCCAAGGGGCCGACGACGCATGCTTGGCCTCTGCCCGTCATTCAGGGCCGAGCCTGGCTGACTCAGGGACGCGGACACACCACGGGCGACGCGGGAACCTCCCTTACTCACCGTGAAGTGCTGGTCTCCGACGCTGCCCACGGAGAAGCAGTGGTCGCCGGGGTTCACAGCCCCGGTCAGCACCTGGTGCAGGTTCATGTCGGCGCCTTAGTCCTGCAGCGGACACTGCGGACCGCTCATGTTCAGGATCACCGGCGGCTTCCCTCCCTCCTTCCCTTAGGGGCGGCGGCCGCTCAGGGACGGCAACCCCGACAGCGGCAGGCGCCAAGAACCGGAGCCGCTCAGCTGGAGCCCGAAGCTCATCCCGAGCCCTGGCTGGCTAGGCCTGGAGGGGGCGGGCCCGCGGGCGGGCGGAGCGCCGCGCCCGTCCGCGCACCTGTCACAACCCGCGCAGGCCCAGGTGAAGCTGGGGGTCGACTCTGAGACCGCGACCCCGGCCGGCTCAACGGCTTGCAAGGCCGTGCTGTCCACACACTTCTGGGGTCTGGGTCCCTGATTTTGACGCAGGCCGGGTAGCGTAGGCAGCACTCACTTGCCCTCCACGCCTAACCTGTCCCTTCCCAGCTCGGGTGTCCGCCACCCCTACAGGCCTTGACCACTCACTGCTTGCCTCCAGGTCCTTTCGATCAAAATATCGCGAGATTTCCTGCGGGAAAGTGGAGTACTGCAGTAGAGTCTTTTTCTTTTCTTTTTTTAACCACTGTACAGTATACCAATCAGCAAGTGGATGAGAAAACGCCTCTTCTAGGTGCTGGCCAATCCCGAGCTCCATTCCACCTAGGGATCCGCCCACTACTGAGGGAAGACCGGTGTGTTAGAGGCTTGAGAGGGAGTCTATCCTTTTGGTTGTTAAATTTAAGGAGCCAGGTAGAAACGTAATGATCCTAGAATGAAATGACAGTTTTCAAGTCATTTAGGTTAGGGCTTTAGGTTAGGGCTTAGCCTGACTGTTACGCCAGAAAATGTAAAAGGATGGAGTGCGTTAGAAATGGAATTGTGGTGTCCTCGGTCCTAAGAGAGACTACAAATCCCAAGAAGCACCATTCCTCTAGGCGGCTCCTGAGTACTCCAAGTAAAGGCGACTCTGGAATTGTCTCTATCCTGGGTTAATGGTACCTGGGTTTCTAACTTGCTGAACAGGATAATTTTGAAAGATTTAGACACGTGATAAGTTGTAAAATGTTTTCGCCTAAGTTTCACAGAAACATGCGTTTTGAAGTCGTGCTGTAACGATCCTGCCTTAGCTCTGCGTTGAGTGTTTTGGAAAACCTAGAAATTCCGATTAGTGTCACAGTTACAAGTGAGATTCCAACTCTCCTTGTGTTTTGACACAAGTTTTGTATTATTATTGGTATACATTTGTTTATACAGGGTCCAGCAGAAGTAATGCCTGCTTTAGTGTGGTTGGTAGGGTAATAATATAGGTGTAAGAATTTACATTTTAATTTGAACATTTCACCTAAAATGTCATATGGTGTGCTTGAGTGTGATATTGTTATGTCACAAATTACATGCTGATGATTTTGTAATAAAAGATCTTGTAATAAAGAAAGGGGCATTATATGTGCCGGACCCTGTATGTATCCTCCCATACATTGTTTTAGGGGCAGACTGTGCCCTGCTCGTCTCTGTTTCCCCAGGTATTCAGCACAGTGCCAGTTCCAATTTATAAATTTCATTTCAGTAAATGTTAAATGAATGAATGTAAACAGGAACTCTCCACCTAAAAAAAAGTAGTGTTTTAAAGTTACTCAATCTATTTTAAATATTTTTGTTGCAGTGAAAAAAAGGGGGGGAGCTTTCACATTAATACCTGAATGGAAGGAGTACTGGTAATTTTATTTCATTTTGCTTTCCTTAAGTTTTTTGCAATGCATATTTACTTTGATTTGAAATAAAAGTTTACTAAAAAAACAAGTTTAAGAGCTATATCCCATTTTTTATTTTGAAAGATGTAAATGAATTTTATTATTCCAGTCTTTTCATAAAAATGAGGGACTTAAAACTTAATTTGTGATTAACAGAACTATTCTATTGAGTTCTAACATACTTACAGTTTAATTTGTATTTTAATTGTTAGTTAAAATTTTATTTAAAATAGGTTTAAGTAAGTGTTATATTTTAGACACTAAATCAAGATTTTTCTATGTCTTACATAAATTTTATGTCTGGCTCTAAATCTTAACATGTTTACTCATTCCATTCTGCCAAATTTTTTATTTTGAAGGGCACGCAGTATAGCAAACTAAAATCAACTACGCAACCTAGTAGTTAGGAAACCTGAGATCTGCCTTTGATCTTGCTGTGTAACCTTGGAAAGTCTTGTTAATTTTAAGACTCTTTTTGTTTATCTGTAAAGTTAGCAAGTTTAACCTGATTATCAACAACATTTTGCTTGGCTTTGTCATTCACACAACTCTGTACATGTTAGCCTTTATTAAATTCCTTTAGCCTGCAGATAGATTCCCTTTAGCCTGCAGATAGAGTAAGAATCCTGGCTTAACTACTCAAATTACTTAATCTCCCATGCATTATTTTTCTTGTCTATTAAGTGAGAATAGTAGATTTCTTTCATAATTATGAGGAATAAATGAGAACATTGTCAGAATTCAATGGATATTAGGTAGTTTATTATTATTATTCTTAAATAAACCTAATGTTTTGACATATACTTCCTCTTTCTAAGGTTTTCCAAACAGTGTCAAACTTCAGTCCAAATCAAACTTTCCAGGGATGTTTAAGACTGCCTCAAACACTCTTGAGGCCATCCCAGTCTGTATCCAAAACTAGGGGGCTATAAAAGCTAATGAAAAGCAAGGACATTCTTTTGCTTCTGTCTACTGTCAACAAAGAGTAGACTACATATTTCATTGGCCAAAAAAAATTATTCAGGAAAAAGAAAGGATTTCAATCCAGTGCATAAAGTCATGCTGAGTCAGACACAAGAAGAAAAGAGCAAGAAGGAAGTTCTTATTAGAGGGGAAAAGGAAGTTAAGGAGAGGAGCTGTTGTGACCATAAAGCTTTGTTATAAAAATTGAGTTCTTCCCACAGGGCTTTCCCTACTTATGAACAGTGTGAAAGCTCTTCCCACAGGCCCTCCTGATTCCTTCTTGCTTAAGGTCTCTGTCATTAATTATGACACCTTTTATCTGAAATGCTTTACCACCTCATTAAATTGCTCATTAAACCATCTATCTCTGATATACAGGAAAATGAATTATTTCAATGAAACAACTAAATGCTTGTAATTATTTATTACTTCCACTGCAACTCTGGACTGCTGTCTGGTTTTATATAGCCTTTGAGCTAAGAATGATTTTTTACATTAAAAAAATTTTTTTGTCCTTACCCAAAGAAATTTTTCATTGTTTTTCTTGGGGGGAGGTGGAGAGAGAGACATTGATGTGAGAGAAAAACATCGATTGGTTGCCTTCTGTACACACCCTGACCAGAGATCAAACCTGCAACCTAGGTGTGTGCCCTGGTCAGGAATTGAACTCACGACCTTTTGGTTTACAGGACAATGCTCCAACCAATTGAGCCATACTGACCAGGGTTTACATTTTTAAATGGTTGAAAAAATCAATGCAAGAATAATACTTAATGATACATGAAAATTATATGAACTTCACATGTTCATTAATAAAATTGTATTGGAACAGAAACAGGCATGGTATCTGTGGCTGCTTTCACACTACAATTGCAAAATTGAGTAGTTTCAACAGAGACCATATAGCCTGCAAAGCCAAAAGTATTTACTATTTGGCCCTTTAGAGAAAAAGTTTGCTGATTCTTGACCTTTTGGAAGGATTCTCTACTGCTCTGTGAGCTAAGAAATAGTTTTTGCTATGCAGAATTGTTATTGTACTGTATGGCAGCTTAATTAGCAAAACATTAATATTAATGATTATACAAGCATCTTTAATGTATCTATTGTATGTATCCCTGATTCCCCAATATTTATTATAGCACAGAGTAGATACTCACTAATAGCTGAATGCAAAAATGAATATAGACAGAGCCTTACTTACATATATTTAAAACTTGCCTTGAAAGAATTATCCCAGAGAGGTGGTCATAGATAATCCTTTTGCTTTAAACTGCTGCTCCTCATAAATCACCTCCTAATGTCAATCACCTCTTCTTAACAATGGTCTACCCAATTCTAAATCCAGTCCTGACTTCTTATTCAACTTGAGTGTCACTCTAACCTTGTGGCAAAATTAGTAAGGAAAGGAAATGGAGAAGAATGTAAATTATACAGGTCTCTGCTTTTCATCATGCTATCTCTGTAACCTTCTACCCAGAGCCACAAATCTAACTCCTAACACAGCACACACACACACACACACACACACACACACACACTCCCAGGGAATTCTTGAATCTAATTATTCCCTGAACTGTAATATCATTATTTCCTTTGAATGATCAAAGGTTGTGTGTTTTTGTGTTTTTTCTTTAGGTTTTTTTTTTTTTTTTTCCGTTTCTTTCATTTTCTTTCTAAGGAATAAAAGAGGAAGGCTGGCTATAAAAGAGGAAGTCTTTTTTAAAAAGTAAGATTCTGTATATTTTGCATTATTCCTAGCAGCAAAATCTCTTAGAAAACAAAGTACTGCAGTTTCTGGGGCTGGCAGGCCAAAGAGAAATTATGCTTTCTTCAGTGCTAGTCTTAAAGGGGAAGGGACACTTTTATTAAAGACTCAACGGTGGTGACAGTGTAAAGAAAGGAAATAGGCTGAATTCTGAGATCCTTGTAGGGGAAAAGAAGCATATAGGAAGCCAGCTCAGATTAAGAAGTAATCATGCCTCTTTCTCATTCTCCAATTTCCTTGTATTACCCTCCTCCCAGCCACCCTCATCCTAAACTCATCAATATAAATCCATTTCTTCCCAGGGCCCTGCCACTGGAGCCACCAATAGAAGCTTCAGTCCTCATTGCCAGCACTCAATAAATGAGGGAGGTTAAAAATAAAGGAAGTCCTTAATCCTATATAACTAAGGCTGAATTGGGTGGGTGGGGGGTGGCTCTATTGCTGAATTTCACACAAACATTCCAAACTCATTATCTCCTAAAAATAATATGAGGGACCCTGTGCAACTAAGACACTGACTGCCCCAGGACTCTGCCTATACTGCCAACAGCAACCTTGCTATAGCAAAATTAATCAGGAATATTATCAGTTATATACATATTTGAGCAATGATACAGGACCCTAGCCATCATTTATAATGTTACTATGGAAAAATTAATTTCAGTGCCTCTAAAATTTGAAGATTGTCATTAAATACTCTTGGCTCACACTCTCTTACTCAGCTGGAACTTAAGGTGTTTGCACATAAAGGGCAGTTATTGATAAAAGCTACTGTTTATTAAACACCCACTGTACATTGTAATAGGCATTTTCTTTATCTTATTTAAATCTCAAAACCCAATAAGCATAGTATCTCTGTTTTCCAAATAAAGAAACCTAGACTCAAAGAGATTGAATAACTTGCCCAAGGCCATATTAGATTTGTGTCAAATCACCATCCAAGGATTTGAACTCAGATCTCTTGGGCTGTGCAGGCCCTCTACATGTTCTCCAAAATCCCCTGAAACCCACGGTGAATACAATCAGCACCTACCACTTATCCTCGCCTGGCAAGGTAAGAGGAGACAGGAGAGGTGAGTTGACTTCCTGAAATTGAGTCTTTAGTGATCCTCTGGTAGAAAACAACAACAACAACAACAACTATCTTTTAAAACAGTTTTTTCCTTTCCTTCTTCACAATGAAGGAAAGCTCACCTTCTTCACAATGAAGGAAAGCTTACCTTACCTTGTCCCACTCTAAAACTATAAAGGCCAGCCTTTTTAAAAAATAGGTAAAGTAAACATCTCCAACCAAAAAACTCTCTGAGACTCAGCCAATTAGGGAAATATTCACTTGGTTAAAGGCAAATACTTCTAAAAAAGTTTTTGAACTACAAGTCACACCAATCAGTTGTGTCTTTTATCAAGATGAGGCTCTTCTTGTGCCTATTGGAATTTTCATTAGGATGAAGCAAAAGTCAAGAGATGCAATTTTGCTCTTTCTCCTTTTCTCCACCATTGTGGTGTGTGCAGTTGACTCTGTTTCTTTCAGATTTTCAGGATCAAGTAATTACTGGCCATGAAGATCTGAGCCACCATGAAGGCATCTGCAGAAGATGTCTATGTTAGTTTTGGAGATCAACAAATGATAAGCAAATTTGCAGAGAAAAGAAGTAGAATCACAGAAATGAAAGAAGAAATAGATGTAAAAAAGAAACAACTCTAAAGTTTAGAAGATGCTTGTGAGGCTATCATGTTTTCAGATGACAACTCTCTAATGATAGCTTATTAAATTGGCAATGCTTTCATTAGCCATTCTCAAGAAGAAACATAAGAAAGGATAGAATAAGCAAAGAAAAAATGCAAAAATAAATTGATGCTTTTGAATCAGAGTGGAAACAATTTAGCCAGTGTTAGCAGATTTAAAATTTCAGTTATATGCAAAATTTAAGAGCAACATAAACCTTGAAGCTGATGAAAGTTAAGCATTTTTATAATACTTTAAAAATTTGTTTAATAAATCTGACTATTGTTTAAATAATTTCCCTTCTTCACATGATACGGAGCCCTGGCTAGTGTGGCTCAGTGGATTGAGTGCTGGCCTGCAAATCAAAAGGTATCTGGTTTGATTCCTGGTCGGGGCACATGCCTGGGTTGTGGGCCAGGTCCCCAGCTGGGGATGTGTGAGAGGCAACCAACCGATGTTTCTCTCACACATTGATATTTCTCTCCCTCTCTTTCTCCCTCCATTTTCCTCTCTCTAAAAATAAATAAAAATAAAATCTTTTTAAAAAAGTAAAAAATTTTATAGAAAGCAAAAGTTTTTTTAAAACACTTTTATTTATTTAATGGAAACTTGCCTATTTTCATGTTCTGCTTATTTATTTTATATTTTTAAAAGAAGACAGCATGCATCTATGTATTTTGCATAACAATTATATCAAGTGTAGGGGTTTTAAGTCATGTTATTAAAATCAGTTAAGAAAAAGAAAGATAACTACTGGCCAAGAAACAAAAGCAGAACCTTCCCATTCCTCAGTGGACTCAGATAGAATCGGGTAATAAAATAAGGTAGAACTCCAAAAGGAGACATTGGAGAAGAACCAAGCTATGTGTATAAGGAATCTTACAAATGGGATGGCACACATATTTATACTATTTCAAGGTCACCTGCATCTTACCATATTACTCTGAAAATATTGCTACTATCTGGACAGTTGAACTTGTTTTATTGGGAAAGTGGTGTTTGTTTCTATGCTTCTGCACTATTAGGTTAGTTTAGTAATAAATATGTGAGAACTTTCATTTTTTAAAAAAAGAAATAATTTTGAAATGGAAAGGAGAAGCCATGTGGAAGACAACAGCAGGAGTTTTGTTTAGTCAGCTGCAACTTGTGGGCAATGGACACTTGGAAAGGAATGAAGAAAACAGAATATCCCAATCAAAATCCCAAAATAATTTTGTTGATATTAACAAATTGATTCTAAAGCTTTATGAAGAAAGCAAAAGACCCAGAATAGCAAACACAATATTGTAGAACAAAGTTCGAAGACTGACACTATCCAATTTCAAGACTTATTATAAAGCTACCATTTTCAAGACATTATGGTATTGGTGAGAAAATAGGCAAATAGATCAATGAAACAAAATACAGAGCCTAGAAATAGACTCACATAAATATAGTCAACTGATATTTGACAAGGGAGCAAAGATAGTCTTTTCAACAAATGGTGCTGAAAAAACTGGGCATCCACATGTCAAAAAAATAATCTAAAAACAGACTTTACACCCTTCACAAAACGAACTCAGAATGGATCATAGACCTAAATAAAACACAAATCTATAAAACTCCTAAAGGGTAACAGAGGAGAAACTAGGTGACCTTGGGTTTAAAGATGACTCATTAAATATGACACCAAAGCCATGATTCAAAAGAAACAGTGGATAAGCTGGACTTCATTTAAATAAAAAACTTCTGCTCTGTGAAAGACAATATCAAGGGAATGGGAAGACAGACCACAGGCTGGGCGTAAATATTTGCCAAAGACACATCTGATGAAGGGCTGTTATATAAAACATACAAATAACTCTTACAATAATATGAAAACAAACAACTGGTTAGGAAATGGGCCAAAGACTTTGATAGAAACCTTATCAAAGAAAAGATATAGATAGCAAATAAGCATATGAGAAGATGCTCCACATCATATATTATTCAGGAAATGCAAATTAAAACAAGAGATACTACCACACATCTATCAGAATGGCCAAAATCTGGAACATTGATAATGCTAAGTGATACTGAATGCTGACAAGGATGTGGAACCACAGGAAATCTCATTTATTGCTGGTGAAAATGCAAAGTGGTACAATCACATTTGAAGACAGTTGAGCAGTTTCTTACAAAACTAAACTTACTTTTACCATATGATCTAGCAACCATGTTCCTTAATATTTACCTAGAGGAGTTGAAAACTTATATCCACACAAAACACCTGCACATAGATATTCACAACAGCTTTATTATAATTGCCAAAACTTGCAAGCAACCAAGATGCCCTTCAATAGGTGAATGGGTAAATAAACTGATACACCAGACAATGGAATATTATTCAGTGCTAAAAAGAAATGAGCTATTAAGCCATGATGAGTCATAGAGGACTTAAATGAATAAGTCCATTGTAACGAATATTCACTTAAATATTACTACGTGAAAGAAACCAATCTAAAAAGGCTACACACCACATGATTTTACCTATAATGACATGCAGAAAAAAGCAGAACTATGGAGGCAGTAAAGAGATCAGTGACTGTCAGGGATTGGGGGTTGCAGATAAATCGATGGAGCACAGAGCCTTTTTAAGAGGACAATGAAAATACTCTGTATGATACTATTGATGGGTACATGTCATCATACATTTGTCTAAACCTACAGAATATGCAATTCCAAGCCTAAACCCTAATATAAACTATAGATTTGGGGTGATTGAGATGTGTTAAGGTATTGGGTGGCCAAAAAGTCCATTATGTTTTTTTCTATATGATGGCTCTGGTAGTGTTTAGTTAGCTGTTTAACTTCATGTGAAACAATTTTTTTTAGATTGTATTGTGGCAGCTGTCATATCAGCATGCATTTTTTTTAATTTATCAAAATTGGTGGATTTTTGTGCAGCCACTTTAATATTGAAGATGGAAGAAAATATGCAACATTTTTGATGTTATTGTGCTTTATTATTTCAAGAAAGGTAAAAATGCAACTGAAATGCAAAAGATAAAAAGATTTGTGCAGTGTATGGAGCAGATGCTGTGATTGATTGTACATATCAGAAGTGGTTTGCAAAGTTTCTTGGTACTACTGACATTCTGGACAAATAAATCTTTACTGTGCACTTGTCTTATGCATCGGAAGATGTTTAGCAGCACCCCTGGCCTCTATCCACTAGAAACCAATAGCAAGAGGTAGCCAACATACTCAAAATAAGCAAATCAATAATGTTATTGGTGAAAATGAAAAAGTATGTCTTTTGTTTTAGGAAAAAAATAAACAAACTTTTTGGCCAACCCAAAAGGTTCATCCATTGTAACACATGTATCATTGTGGTGAGTGATGTTAACAATGGGGAGGCTATGCTGGTGTAAGGGCAAGGGTATTTGGGAAACCTGTGTTCCTGCCTCCTAATTTTGCTGTGAACCTAAAATTTAAAAAAAAAATAAAATAAAGTCTTAAAAAGTGGGAAGGGAAGCGTGGTTTTGGAAATCATCAGAGCCTTCTATTTCCCTCTAGCTCAGCGATTTTCAACCTTTTTCATTTCATGACACATAAACTAAGTACTAAAATTCTGTGGCACACCAAAAATTTTTTTGTTTATTTGACAAAAAATATGTATAATATTGATTCATCTGCACTGGAAGGCTATTGTTGTGTTGGCTATTGTCATTTTTTAAATCTGATAATATAATGGAAAAGAGGTCAGTGGCCCTGACTAAATAGTCAGGTATTGCAAGTTTTAAAAACTTGCTGGCATGCCGGTTGAAAATTGCCGCTCTAGCAAAAAAGATAAGAAAAGATAAGGGGAGTAGATTAATTTACAGAAATTTTGGGAATATTTGTCAAGCATAGGGAATAATTTGAAAAGGCTGATATAGTATATAAACAAATACAACAAAAGGGGTATGCAGGGGGAAATTTTTTACCTAATTAGATTATAAACAAAGATTATCAGGAACTATGCTTATACTCATGAACTGATGAGGCAGAGCATAAAATTTACCAACAAAAGAAACTGCTGAACTCTTTTTTTGCCTAAAACACTGTTGCAAGTGCCCTTCAAGTGATCTATGTGTATGTAAGAGTTACTTGAATGGCTTTTTTAAGAATGCAATGTAAGCTGAGGCTACTTCTGCATAAAGACGGGAGAATGAAATGGGTCACACATTTTGTTCACCAACGCTAAATAACAAAACATATATATTCCAAACCAGCACAGTTTTGTCAGTAACAACCCCATTAGGAAAGACACACAACCTTGTAAGGTAAACCGGAGAAAGTAATGGTTAACTACATAAGTAGAAGTTTCTGCTGAGGCTTAGTGTGGCTCTGCTTGCATCTCCCAGGAGCAATTCTTGGAAGTTAAAAAAAAAATCATAAGAATTCTCACAAAATCCCAAATTTAGAAGTAAGTGGATTGAGAATATATCCTTATTTTTTTCTCTTTGCTCAGAGAAATGGAAATGCCTGCTAGAGAATGACAGATGAAAAGAGATGTGGACAGCTAGAACCTGGGCTGCCCCCCATGAGCCAGTTTTTAGGCTCCAGGACTCTACCCTGAATTTTCAGAATAACAGTGGTAGTTCCCTTGTGAATGGAATTACCAGCCTGGTTAATCTACTTTTAGATTACATAAATCTACAAAATCCCACTAGAGCACATGCCCTTCACTGCTAGATCATACTGCCTCACCTCAGGTTCCCTGGCCACAGAAATGACTCAAGGATGAATCCCCATTGGGTCAATCAGAATTCTTCTCTGAGATTTTTCTGCTAGTAGGGAACTTTTGCATTTTTTTTTTTTTAAAGAACCATCATCTCTAAACATAGATGATGCCTGAGTGTTTTAGGTAAGAATGAAGAGACTCAAGTAAAGCTAAGTTTATTGTTGATAGGGAGTAAGAGGACACCATGACAACCTCACTTGAGCTCATGGTCGAGTTCTGGGTAATGCCCATCATACCCAATTGTGAGCCCAAATATTCCCCGCCAGCTTTTATTTTGTTTTGCATTCCCTCCCTCTCCTTCTCCTCCTTCCCCTCTTCCTCCTCTTTTTCCTTCTTCTTCTTCTTCTTTGCCTAATTTGGTTTGAGTTTTAATTTTTTCTGTCACTTTTGATCATAAGATTAATACATGATAACTTATACTCCAACCAGCATGAAAGTTCCATTTCTTCCAACTCTGGAAAATATGAACACATGAGTTAGCAGAGAGAAGAGCATCAGATATGGGAGAAAGGCAAGAAAAATACTTTATGCATAACTTGACATAACTGGGCTCAATTGCTGCCAGTAGGATTTTTTAAAAAATAAAAGTAGAGACACCAGGCAGAAAATTAATTCCACAGAAAACATCTAACAAGGGCGTGTACAAATAGAAGAATGAAGAGTTGAGGAATAGATGAATTCAGTTTCACCCAATGATTTCTTTTTATTTTCTACATAGCAGATTAAAGAAAAGGAGTAGCTTTTAAGAAAGGACATTCAGTAAACAGCTTTCTAAAACCCCTTATTTCTGTAGCTGGAACTGCTAGAAATTCAAATAGCTACAATACTTTTCCATGTGTTCTGGAAGAACATTGCCATAGTCTCATGGTTCAGAAGCTTTTGACTATAGTTCCTGCATCAAAAGAATCCATAGAGAAAACTCCAGATTGTAAACAGTACTTTTATTAAAGCTTATATATCTGAGCCAGTAATGGATTTTCAATCAATAGGGCATTCTGCTTTGGGAATCATCAGAACTAGAAGTAGTTTAAAAAAACAAACAACTGTTTTTGTTGTTTATGTAAAAGTCACTTTTGTTGTATATATTTCTGAGAAAAATAAATCGTATTCTCATTTGTGTTTTTCAAAAATGAAATTAAAAATGTATAGGATAATATTTTGACATGTTTCTAACTTTCTATTATAGATGATGACATTTGGTATCTAATATGGTACATTTATTTGCTTAATATTCTTTCTAGAAAGTTTTTATCCTGTAAAAGAGGGGGATAAAACTTTCAAAATTTCTCATGGAAAGTGGAAATGGAGACAGGCGGCTGATTAAAAGGGGAACCATAGAGGAACTTCAAAAAGTATGTTTCTTGAGAAAAAGAAAAAAATAGACTATTTTACTCAGAAGGTAAAAAGCATTAAAGTCCAAGAAGAGAGCTTTGGATTAAGGATATAAGAGGTCATTGCTGGCTTTCAGGAATGTATGAAAAGGACACAAGAAAGCATTAGAGGGCAATGTCTTTGCCTTTGTACTTATTCCTTACCCTGTTCTCAAGCCAGGTCCTGAAAAGAGAAAAATTATGAAGAAAATTACAAGGCTCTGAAGACTTATCCCACCATGAGGGATTCAATTCTCCAGCCAAGCTTTGAACCTGACTTAGATACTGAGAGCCTTTAAATAAATAAAAACAGACATCTTCCTTTTTCTTACCTTCCTTCTTTCTTTCCTTATATAATTTTATTTTTAATTTTTGTTTATTGATTTTAGAGTGAGAGAGAGGAAGGAAGAGAGAAAAAAAGAGAAATATTGGTTTGCTGTTCCGTTTACTTATGTATTCATTGGTTGATTCTTTTTTGAGCCCTGACCCAGGATTGAACCCACAACCTTGACATATTGGGAGGATGCTCTAACCAACTGAGCTCCCCAGCCAGGGCTTTTATACTTCTTTTAAAAATCTTTTTGTTTGTTTGTTTTTTTTAAGGATTAAGAAGTTTTAAAATTCCCCTGATATCTAGAATGGTCTGACAGGGAGAAGGGCTGACAAGAGAAAACCTAGACCACAATAGTTAAGAAGGACAATGTTTCCCTAGCCAAATCAGTCAAAGAACAAGTTCTTTCTAGCACTGACTCTAGACCACTGGCCTGAGGAGTCTAATTAGTTTGCTTCTCTGACCTTGATTGCTACCTTTAAATGAGACTTGAAAGCTTCTTGTCTCCTAAACTTGCCAGGCCCTGCTTTTTCGGCCTCATCAGCAGTCTTGCCCTCCCCAGACCTCTTGCTGTCTGACTGCAGTGCTTCACTAACCCCGTTTGTGTCACAACCTACTGCTTTACTGCTTATTCCTCCTTTGGAAAGGCCTGTCTAAGAGGGAGGTAGGTCCTTACATAAGTGAAAAGACATTAGAGAGTATTGATGGAGTCAAGACCAAGGAATAAAGACTCAAAGGTGGAGGGTATAAACTTGGAAATTCCATGCAGGTGGAATAAGAAAAGGTAAACTTGATAGTCTATCCTTTCTGCAATGTAGGTTACAAATCCTTTTCCAAGAAACAGTGTAAATTTTATAGTATGTGAATTATGTTTCAATAAAGTTATTTTTTAAAAGGAGCCAGTGTAGCAGATCGATGAAATTAGAAAAGTATTGACTTTGAAAGTTACATTTGTATTAGCATGGCAGTTCCTGATTATGGGTTCTCTTAACGATGTTTCTGTATTGGGCGATTTCAATTGTCTATATGTTCTTCTCTTCCTTTTTCATTGAAATATTAGATTTCTCCAGAATTCCACAGAACCTGTTCTACTTCCTAGTGGTCATTCCAGGGAAGAAACAAATGGAGAATAACCATGCATTTCCAAATCAACAAATGAAAGTATGATGTATATACAAAATATTTTAATGCATAAATAGCATTTATATAAGACTTTTTAGGCTCTCTCTATATACAGACTATGCAACCAACAGTGGCTTAAATCGTGGAGACATGTAATCGTGTCATATGACAAAGATGGTTTCAGGATGGTGGAGCAACAAAATGTGGACTTTCTCCTGATGCATACACACAGGCACACACATAGAAGCCCCCACATTTTCCTCACCAGAAAACACACAGAAAGGAGAGGGAAGGAAAGTTAAATCTTCTCACTTTCTACTTTTTTTTTTTTAACCAAGGGGGAAAGTCTTCCTAAGATGCTACCAAGCAACTCCCTATTATATTTCAGTGGCCAAAAGTGGGTCACATAGCAATCCCCTAGCATCATGGGAGGCTGGGGAAATGGATAACTGGCCTTACAAAGCCTTAGAGAAACAAGGGCAAGAAAAGAGGGGACTGGAAATTATGTAACTGTCTGCTACAGTAATTCACTGGGGAAAAGGACAATGAAACCAAAAAACATTTACTTGAGAAATTTCTGATATGAGCAGGTTTCATTTAAACTGAAGTAAGGCTTAAAAACTGAGTACTAAATTTTGAGAAAAAAAATAGCATACTTGAATAGCAGACAAAATTTAAAAAACCCAAACATGAGCATATGAAAATATGCTATGAAAATAGATCTGATTAAGATAGCTTTGTTTTTGAATTCCACTGAGTTTGGGAGGACTATAGATTTCTTGTAGTACTAGCTGTTTCTGGAATTCTCCTGTATCATTCATTGCCTCCAGAATAGATGCCTAGCAGCCAAGAGTCTGGATGTTTCTGTCTCAAACAAGTTAGGTTAGTGTTTCTAACAACCACTCCTAACAATAGTATTTATTTTTCTTTCCATCTGAATTTTGAATTGGGTTGCATTTATCATCTCTATGTTTCTGAAAGAGGTTTGAAGTAAAACACTTCAGATCCTAGATATGATTCTAGAGGATGAAGAAGAAAAGTGCTGATATGTGGAGAAATGTAACCTAATTCTTAAACCTTGAATTCTTGTAAAAGCA
>PVKU01002047.1:0-50031 GCA_004027475.1 Anoura caudifer | reverse complement strand
ATTGTGTGTTCACCACCCCAAGTCAAGTCTCCTTCCATCTCCATTTATGTCCCTTTAGCTTCTTCTACCTCCCCCACATTCCCTTCCTTCTGGGAATCATTATACCGGCCAAACAACAGTCTGAATGAATTTTTTTCATTCAGACTGTGACCAAGTCATGTTTTGAAGGTGTACTCCTAATTAGTAACTTCTAAACTTAAAGAATATCTTTTGTATGTCTTTTATTATACAAAATGATAAAAAGAGCCACACTGGTTTATTTTTTAATCTTCTCCAGAGAACATGCTTATTGATTTTAGAGAGAGGGAAAGGGATGGAGGGAAACATCAATGTGAGAGAGAAATATCAATTGATTGCTTCTCTCATGCACTCCCACTGGGGCTTGGTCTGTAACCTAGGTATTTGCCTGGACCTGGAATTGAACCCAAGACCTTTTGGTTTATTAAATGATGTTCCAACTGACTGAGCCACCTGGCCAGGACTCACACTGATTTATTTTTCACTCTCATTAATAAGTGGAGATGTTGTTCATATATTCTAGTTTTAATAATTTTGAATACATTGACCCTTGGGTTTTTATTTTGAAAGAAGGTAACTAGAATTGATTAAAAAGCACACTTTATGTGCTATGATGAGATTCTATAGTATAGAAACAGAGGTTATTAGACACAGTCAAAATTTAAACTTCAGTTTCTGTTTTCCTTCTACTGTATCAATCCTCTCTCTAAGGATAAATACAAAAATTATTACCAAATTTTCCTTATAATTGAGAACATTCTTTCCAAATACTGTACACAAAAGACATTAAAGAAGAAAGCAGATTCATGATTAAGTATCTATGGGGACCCACTTGGAACCCCAGAGTTCATATGAATATTATTTTAAGCTGAAGATATTTGAGATTCAATAGATGCAGAAAGAAGTTGCCTTGGAGATATCCTTATTAAAAGCAGAAACTTTTGGGAAATGAAATTTCCATAAATTCACTCTTCTGGAAGCTCTTATGCCCAGAAAGGAAGCCAAGAGTAAACCTATCATAAATCCCCACTTTCTGGGGAGTTTTATAGCCTTGAAGAAGAAAGACCACCAGTACAAACATTATCACAAACTTTTATCTCTTCTTCATTCTCCTAAAACTTGTTTGTCTCTCTTAAAAATATTATTTATTCCTCTCATGGAAAACTTTTCTCCCCTCTCATTTTCCCTTGCTAAGTCAAATATATAAACTTCTAACTTCAACTGATTAATGAGCTACCCACTTCCTTTGCTCATTCCCTTATGCATACAAGCAAACAATTTTTCTTTTGTCAATTTCATTTGCAGGCCTCTACTTACTACAAATAAGAGGGTAGAGAAAAAATGTTTTTCCTCCCCACAAGTCTGCCAGTTTTCACAAGTGGTGCTATCGGCGTTTTGGAGGGGACAGTTCTTCACTGCATCAGACTGTCCCATAATTTCAGGACATTGTGTGTCCCTGGCCCCTGCCAGTAGAGCTCACAGGCCCCACTCCCCTGCCATTCGACAATGTGTTAATAAAAAATATCCTACACTTACTCTACATAGAGCTGTCAGATACAGAAAGACCAGTTCAAATTATATTTCAGATTATTTCAGAATAATTTTTATAAGTACACTCCAAATATTACATGGGACATACTTATACTAATAAATTATTATAACAAATAATAAATTATTTGTTGTTTGTCTGAAATTCAAATTTAATAGGGTTTCCTGTATTGCTAATAGGCTTTATTCTTTTAGAGCAATTTTAGATATGCAGCAAAATTAAGAGGAAGGTACAGAGATTTCCCATATACCTCCTTTCCCCACCCATACATAGCTTCCTCCATTATCAGTATCTCCTACCAGAAAGGCTCATTTCTTGCAGTTGATACATCTTCACTGACACATTGTTATTACCCTAAGACCATAGTTTACATTAGGGTTCCCTCTTGGTGTTGTGCATTTTATGGGTTTGGATAAATATGTAATGACATACATCAACTATTACAGTATCATACAGAGTCTTTTCATTGCCCTAAAAATCCTCTGTGCTCCAGCCTCATGTGTTTTTACATGCTAAATCTGGCAACCATAACCCAAAAACTCCCTAAAGAGGTGATACCACCCTACCCCTCATGAGAGCTACCACTTCTCAGAAAGAGCATTGCCGACTTGCTGAACATTCTCGAGTTCAAAATATTGCAGTCATTTATTCATTCAGCTAATACTGATTTGCAATATATAAAGTGTTTAGTGAGGGTCTTATGCTTAATTAGATGTTGTAAAACACAAAATGAAATAAGACATAATCCCTAATCTCCAGGGACTGTTGAACGCTGACTCAGTCAAATCACCTAAACCTGTTGGTAAGACAAAGCTGAGTGTATCGTTTCCTCCAGTAAGAGAGAGTGCTATGACAGCAGTGTTAATAGTGTCTCAGCTGGGGAAGGGCAAAGCTGGGGTAGTTATTGAGATTTTGAGTTTGATTTAAGGCAAATCTTTTAACTCTGGAACAGAGGGGTGTTGTTAAGTAGGACTGAGTATGGATCATTATATGGATTCCATGAATGTTATAGTTTAGAGTTGGTAGACACGACAAGGTGAGATTTTTGTGGCAATATCTAGGATGTAAACTGTTGTTTGATACCTTCTTTTGAAAAGTTGATAGTTCTCCCCAAACTCTACTGTTTGACATTTTCCTTCAGATCAAAATAGTTAATTCATACTTGCCTTGTCCTGGGAAAATCAAGTTATTCTGGACAATTATGCCCAGAATTTTAGTGAGGCAAACCTTATGTTGTGTTTTGAAGACTAGTCTAGAAAGGTCATAAGTTTCCCAAAAGAACTTATAATTTTATCAAAGTAAAGATCATTAGCTAGGACAGGATTTATACATCTTTTACTTCTGACAGACTAAAGGCTTATAGGCTATTCAAAATTCTGTCGAGCTAGAAACAAAGACACAATTAAGATTCCTGGGTCTCACTGGCCTTTTCTCTCAGGCAGTGGATTGCCAACTCTTTTGAAATAACAATGTCTTTGTACAGTGTTTGTCAGAAGCAGCTATGGGACTTAACTAAGTCCTTCTTTGGGAACCTAAATATGAACAGGCCTTTTGAAAGTTAAAATGAGCCCTTCAACAGCCTCCCACTGTGGTTTTTCTAACACTAGTTCCAGTTGCTAAGCCAGTGGAGACATCGGCAACTTGTTTTGGGAGCCTCCTTTAAATCTGATGTTTCCTCCTAGCTGGTTTTGCTCAGTTGATTGGAGCATTGTCCCTACTGGAAGGTTGTGGTTTCAATTTCCAGTCAGGGCACATACCTAGGTTGTGAGTTTGATTCCTGGTCCAACTGCATATGTCTGGTTGTGTACAGGAGGCAAGTGGTTGATGTTTCTCTCTAACATCGATGTTTCTCTCTTTCTCTTTCTAAAAGCAATGAAAAAAAAAGTCCTTGGGTGAGGATTAAAAAAAAATTGATGTTCCTTCATGCTGTACAATCTTTGATTTTCACTGAACAAACACCACATGTCACCATAAGTAAGCTTAACTTCTATGAAATCCTATTACCTTCTCTGTTACATATTTCTGATCATTGTTATAATACTTTAAATCCTGCTACTATCCTTCCATTACCTGAAGAAGAGGAAACTTGTAACTGTCAAACCTCTGTTCGTGAATCCATGTTCTGGATAAATTTATTAGAAATTCCTTTAGAAACTGCAGACAACATTTTTTTTAATAAGAGGAAATTTATCTAGAAAGTCACAGAGGTAGAAGTGATCAGTAGAAGAGATGGGCTCAGAATACAAGTTACAGAGGAAGAAGAAGGGCCTTTGGAGCTTAGAAGAGAGAAAGGTAAAGGTAACTTGGGGGCTGGAGGGGTGGGAAGGTGTGGGCTTGCTCCCAGGAGGGAGAGCTCCCTTAACCTTGCTTTTGATAGGTCATGTTTTAAAACCAAAATAGAAAAATATCAGGTAAGATAACATTGTAAACAAACAACAATAACTCATTTCACCCCTAAAACATAAGCCTTTGCCAGAAGGAAGAATTTGCTCACACAGCAGAACTCACTGTGCTCACTAGAGCTCATTGCTAGATAAGAGCACTAATGTTTACAGGGACAGTTGCTGTGCTTTTAGAATAGCCCGTGAAGTTGAAATGTGCTGCAGACAAAACGGGTTCTTGACCTCAGGAGAAGCCCAATTAAGAATAGTCAGCAAATTTAAAAAGTTGTTTTCTAAGGCAGTAGCTATTATAAAATTAGGAGCTCACACAAAAGGCTAAAGGAAATGCTCTGGCACTCAACTCAGATCCTAGCCTTCACAATGCCTCAAAAAAAAAAAAAAAAAAAAAAAAAAAAAAAAAAAGCTTTCAAGAGGTTCTAAGAGTCTATTATAGAACTCCAGCATTCAACAGAGATTCAACAGAGATTACAATCCAGCTGGGTGAAAGAAGCCTGTCAGTTAGTAAATGACAATGAGGGGTGGAAGCCTGTGACAGAAGTAGCCTATGGGGTAATATATAGAGAGGAGCACTTGTAGGAAAGGGTCAGTTTAAACAGGGATGGAGCGTAGCGATGTATATGGAACAGTTTCTTAGAAGAAGATACCCCTTAGGTAAGTCTTTGGAAGATGGGGTTGAGAAGGGAAAAGTGAGCACTTCCTGGCAAAGTGACCAGCCCAAGCAAAGGTTATGAAAGAGCTTGGCCAGTCTGGGGACTTGCAAACATTTTGGGTTGCTTAGAGCAGTTGAGTGAGAAATAAAAGACGATACATTTATTGTGGAAATGTGTGTACCTTGTTCACAGCCTCAAATAAAGCAAAATAGAGGGAAAAAGGTAATTTGGTAAAAGTGTAATCCTTGTTTAATTAAATGTTTTACCTGAAAAGCTTCTATTTTTACTATTATAAATGTCTTGATTCTGATCAATAGTCTTACTTTTTTAATTGCCCTAGGACTTAGCTTTAAGAAAAGAATTATGCCACATGTTCAATTGTACTGATATACTTTCTCCCACCATAATCTAGTTGCTACAAATTTTTGAAATCTCATTCTGGATAAGCATACAATTCTGCAACTGCATCTATTTTTAACTACATGTTATTTAACTGGTAAAGCAGTCATATTCTGATATTCAAGCACACAAAGCAATTTATAGACATGGACAATATCTTTTTAAAATCCTCACCTGAGGACATGTTTGCATTGATTTTTAGAGAGAGAAAATGAGTGCAGAGAGAGAGAGAGAGAGAGAGCGAGAAACAATGATGTGAGAGAGAAATATCAATTGGCTGCCTCCTGAAGGTACCCCAATCAGGGATGGAACCCGCAACCTAGGCTTGTGCCTTGACCCGGAATAGAATTGGCAATTTTTCGGTGCATGGAACCAATCAACCAAGCCATGCAGCCAGGGCAGGATGTGGACAATATTCTTATATCTGAATAACCAATATATATTTGTACATGTGCCTGTGTATATATCTGTATGTGTATACCCACAAGTACCATTTCTATTTTTGTAGTATCTGTTTATAACCTAAACCCAGCATTCCATGCTATCACCTCCTGGTTTCCCAATTATTATTGTTAAGCAGCATTGTTGCTAGTAAACTTTGTACATGCAGAGAAGTATTATAGCAAACCAGCTGAAGCACAATTCGGTGCCCTTACCCAGCAGGTTTTTATTTGGAACATAAGCAAAGTAGACCCTAATGACAGACACAGAAACATGTCATATCTTTGTTTCCTTTTCTTTTTTGTGACCTCAGGTTTAGAGAGTTAAGAAAATAATCATGCTTCTTTGTTCATGGCACATTGCCACCATTTCTGCAAACTTTTTCTACAACCCCTTACTTTTAAACATTTTAGGTAAGTCTGATATTTTACATGTATACTCCCATTCCCCAGAGTTTAGATGGAAACAAAGTTCTAGCTAGAAGCCAGAGAGGTCAGGGTGTGGATCCAAATTTTTTGCCACTTAATGAGCATGTAACCTGGGTAAATGAGTTAACCTCTCTGAGACTTCATTTTCTCTACTGTAAAGTGGAAATGATAATAACTGCCTCAGAGGTTTGTTGGGAGAATTGGATTTTGAACCTAGTGTTCTCAAGTGTAGTGTCTCATACATGGTAAGTACTCAATACATTTTTGCTGCTATTGTTAGATTATCATTGGTATAAGAACTTTGAATCTGAACAAAGAACAGTCTAAGCTTGGAATACCTACTGCCAATATGCTACGTAACTTTAAGTCAGTCACTTTGCCAAACTCTTACTCTGTGTCTGCAACTAAGGAATGGAAATGGCATTGCGATTGTTTGTAAATAAGATTGTGTAGCACTAAATAAATGTTAATCTATATCACTTGTTAAAATATGTAGCTATATTTATAATCCTGAAGATAAGTATAATTAATATTTTGTATTAATAGTGTGCTTTCTACTCAGGCATTAATAAGGCATTTCAAAGATGAACAAGAACAGAGCATTGAACCTACCCAAGGTTTATAGTAAACTAGGAGGAACAGATATTCTATAACTGACAAGCAATTAAAGAAGAAATTTATCTTCTCTGAAAATTTTGTGTTTATTTCTAAACAGCAAATAGTAAGCTCTTAGTGAAACTTAACAACTAATGGCTCCACTAGAAAGTGGGTGGTGCTAATGACCAGTGGAAACTGATATTGTGGGTGTCCAGGCCACTTGAGTAAGTATGGCAATTCCTCTCCACTTTGATGTCTAATTCTTATGTAAAGTTTAGCTCCCCAAAGAGTTAGCAGCAAAGGAAGAAATGTTGTGCTGTAAACTGTAAAAGTGATGGAACTCCTGGGTCCTCTAAGATACCCTGTCGTGACCCTCACTTTTCAAGGTGCAGGGTTCATCATTATTTTTTTATTTTTCTCATTTGCCTCTTTTAGTTGAAGGGCTGCACAGAGCAGTGACCTAGAGCCTTTGAGCCAGGCTGCCTGTGTTTGCATCCTGGCTCTGTGCTCTCTAGCAGTGGAAACTGAACCCTTCAGGGCTTTAGTAGGGATGACAAAAATAGCACCTACCTCATGAATTAGACCGGTATTTGGGCTGCACTAAAGGCTAAATTAATATTAATTATTAGTTCTACAGCCAAAACTGTATGCCTAATTGGAATTTGTTCACCTGAAAGGTAAACTTGGAAGATGAAGTTGGCTTAAATTGAAGTAGTGTATGTGAGCCGTTACCATCAAGATACCAAAGTGAATCACATCATAGTCACAAAAATAACACCAGTTCTCATCTCCTCATCGCTAAAATTCCAAAAGTTAGTACCACACAGAGGATAAGTGCACAGGTTTTTATGTTAGTCACTACAGTTGCTGTATGTCCTTGCGTTGGTTTCCCCTTCTGTAAAATGGTTAAAAATAGTACTTTCTTCAGAGTTGTTGTTAGGTTTAGATGAGTTAATGCAAGTCAAGTGACTAGCATAGTTTCTGAAAAATAGACCATTGCTATTAATAGTAAATGTTAGTGGTTATTATTGCTATTTTAAATAAAATAACAAGGCAAATAAGCCCACTCTGATATTTCTAGTTTTAACTCCCATTATCACAACTTAAATGTGGTCAAAACTGGGGCTTCTCATTGTAGATTTAGGTACACATAAATAATTCTAGAACAATCCTATGCTTGGGCCATAGTAGGCACTTCTATAAATCCTGTTAGATGAATGCCTTTGTGAGTACATCGAATGTTTTCCTTCCTCTGTGAACCTCACATCTCAGTTTCTGAGAGTTTTGGCTTTGTTTTACTTTTCTAGTTCAGGTCAGTTTAGCTGAGGGAGGTTGTTTTTGTTGTCACTAGGTCTTGCTGTATCTAATCTAGTCTTCATCTGAATCTGTTAGAAGTAGTTAAAGAAGTCGTGGCCAGTTGGTTTTAGTTTTAAAAAGTCTGAAGGATTTGGGAAACAATTTTTAGAATAATGGGAAAATGATAGGACATTATTTCTTTGGATTTAAATGCCTTCTGTGTATTGGAGTTTGGATTACATTCTCTATGGGCTAACTATGGCAAAATTTTAGTTGGCATTTTCCCTCATCCAGTTTACACTGCTTAAAGCTTATTACTGTCTTAATAGGTTAAAATTAATTTTAATATTAGTGCAAATAAAATGTAGTAAGGAAGGTAAGCCTTTAGATCTACTCTTGCTCAAATGCATTCCAAAGCAAACTAGTAATTTTACATTATGAGTTGCTTTCAAGTACTCAAAGCATTGCCTTGGATCATTTAAATAAACAAACACTTTTTGAAAATTGTAATACCATAATAAATTAACAAAATATTTTAGCAGAAAAAATTTGCCATTAATCCCAAGGGGTGGCAGAATTGTGTTCACCCACTCATATTCTTATAACAGGTTGTTTATCAAATTCCTTTTCCCTTACCACAGTTCTTAGTCCCAACTTTACCTTCATTCATCATGGGTCAAGAATATTGCTGTGGCACCAGAATGTGACCAAGTCAGAATACACCAGACTCTGCACCTTTGTATGTGTCTGTAGCTCTTCATTTATGGCACTTACCATTTATTAGCTGTATGTAGTTTGCTTGGTTATTTTTCTACCTGTTCATAAGATAGTTCTTAAAACTCCTATTGCCTAGGATAATATCCTGCTGGAAGGAAGGACGGGATATTGGTACGGAGCTAAAGTCAGAGAAGTGGGCCTATTGTTATTACGCTCTTTCACTTTCTATGTGCCACCCCAGTGGCTGCTCTTTTGGGTCTCTGTCCAATTTCCTGATTAAAGAGAAATAATTCCAAGAGGTCTTTGTTGACATGAATAGATTTAGGAATTTTATCCCCATCAGTAGTAATAATATAGTTAAATGGAAAATTTTTTATCATTGGATTTGAAATGGCTACCCTGAATAATTCACAGGTGGATTGTCCTTTTTAGAAGTCCAATCTTTATGCTTCCATCAGCCCTGGCATCAGTAAAAGATTCTGAGACATAAAAAAGTAAAATAAATTTAACATTGCTTTCCCTCTATACGCTAACTTATCCTTTTATCTATAGAAGCTAAAAGTATTAATTTTAGAGCTATACAATTTTTGCCCTAAAGGGTATATTAAATAATGTATAATGATACCCAATTAAATACAATTGTTGAAATGGCTTTTGGGAGTACTGTTCTTTGACGCCAAAAGGCACATGATTAAATGCATTCTTTCTGGTTCCAAGATAGCACAGCTAATTAACCTGGGGGATAGAATAGCATTTGCCACGTATCTTACCATTTCAAAAATAAGAGTTTTCCGAATAGATTATGTGGTTGTCAACCTTCTTAGTATTTTAATGAAAATGTTATTTTTAAATTTCTAAAAAGTTATATTTCTTTCTTTGAATAGATAGCAGTCATATGGATTAAAATTTTAAAGGTACAAAAGAGTATATAATAAACTCTCTCCTGCCCATGTCTCCCAGACACCCAGGTCCTGGAGGCAACCACTGTGTTTTGGTTACTCCCCTGACATATTCTCATACTCATTTTTGACACATCTGGTTCAGTCCTAAACATCAAATTTAGTTATTTTCCTAAAGGAGTCTTTTTTTTCCATGCTTGCCATTTGCTATAAATAGATTCACAAAAATGGAAAAATTCAGTACAATTAAACTCTAATTTGAATGAACTTGATAGAATGTCAACATTGCTGGGATTAATTTGAATAATGTTTTAAAGAAAACCAATTCAGGTCCAGATGGCACCCTTAAAAAAAAAAAAAAAAAAGCAGTGCCTTTTGTGGGGTTTGTCAGCAAAAAGAAAGACTTTTCTACTAAGGAATTCTTTGTTGTTGCTAATCTTGTCACATGAGAAATTCAAGTTAGGCTTCAGTTCCACCATCCCACAGTGCCCTTTCTTTTATCTCTACCTCTTTTTGCATGTTTTTAGCAAAAACCTTGTCCTCAGCCCAGCTTCTCTCTCCTGCCAACATTGGAATTTTTAACCTTAGAGCTGCCCAGTGGATCTATCCATGTTTGCCTCACTTCCCTGTCCTTCTCTGGTCTGCAGCCCACCATATAAGCAGTTACAACATACAGAATAGATTCTAAAATAGTCATGGTTGGATATACCCACATTTGGGAACAGCATTTCTCCGTGGGGCTTTCCACTCAATGAAAGTTATTGAACTAGGTTACCTGCCTTACTATTTTAATGGATCATTTGCTTGGATATGGGAGTGGGTTCATTAAAGAGAAACTTAAGGTAAACAGGTATTTAGTGAAATTAGAATTTTCTTATTGATTCAGGACTGTGTTAGACTCCTCTAAATAAAATTATTTATGAGGTGATCACGAAGGAAGGTGTGTGGTCCCACAGCTAAGTAGTCCTCTAATTAGGGCCCTGTGAGGGGTGTTATAGTGAAGATATTCTCCTGAGGGTACATGCTATGAATCCATGATGACATGACTTTCTAACGAGGGCTTTTGGGTATTTCTTAGCATTACCCCTATTTCACTCACTAGCTAGTAGGGATTCTACTAGCCCTTACCTTATGCTAGACTACATTAAACACTTAGGGCAAAGTCCCAGGGTTTTACTAGTATATTAGTTTATTTTAATAGCTTTATCAATTTAGACTAACTCATAAAAATAATGTTTTTATTTTTTCATTATTAAGTACTGTAGCCAGGCAACCAGGAATTTGATTAGAATCTGTTGTTTGCTTGACACAACAATTCTCATTGCCCTCAGGCCTCCACCAACAAGGTTAGAGATTCCTGTGACAATGTCAAGCAGTTCAAGAATTATTGGGTCATCTGTGTTAATACATTTTTCCCAGTGTGCTTCAGATCAAGCATTTTTTATTTATTACTCATTTTTTTAAAACCATATTGCTTTAAACAGTTACCTGAAACATAGTCTCATACTAGCATCAGCTTGTACATCGTAGGTTGAAAACAAGCTTATCTGGGCCCACCTATCTTTGGATATAAATGAGAACTAATTTTCATAAAAATTCAGAATTGTATACAAAATATTGGTGTTTTATTTTTGGTATCCAGTTTCATAAGAAACTTGGTCAGTGTAGAAAAGGCCAGTGAAAACTCTGCAGTTAGAAATTCTTAGTTCATGGCATTCAAAAATTTCATAATTATGTTTTCTGCTGCATTGTTGTCACTCTACTTATAAGGTGCTCATGTTAGAAGCTAGGGTGAGTGAGATGGTAGTGATAGAATTAATAGAGAGCTATTGACTTCTCTAATATACTTCCTATATAGGCACAATAACAGAAAGAAAGGGCCTTGGAATAGGATTTCAGATCTAAGAGGCTTAGGCTACTCTTTGTCCCTAAGATTAGCATATATGCCATAGATATTAATACATAATTTTTTAAAGATGAGAAAAAAATCCTTGTATTCAGTTTAGCAGTATATTTGGGTATTTGAATCCCCCCAAATTTCATCTCAAATAATCTAATGTTGTAAACAAGAAAATGGCTCTTTCATTTCCATATTATGATTTCAAATGGTTTTTATTTTTTAAATAACTCTTATGAAAATTACTGTAATGACTCAATGGAACAGTTCCACCCCTGACTCATGGAGAATCTGGCATAAAGTCACATGACTCATCTGCTTCTCTTATTTAGGAAATGTCACTATGAGTGTACCATAAGGTGCTTGTGAACTGCTTGAATGCTCATATAAAAGGTGCTAGAAAATTACACAGTTAGAAAGTCTTATTTTAAAATATAGTTTTATACAACTTCAAGCAGGTGTTTTAGTTTTATTAGTAGATCAATTCTGGCTAACCTATTTATGTGTATGTTGGGGAAACCTGCCTCCCCTCCAAATGAAATACCTCATTAAAAGGTTTATAGCTTCTGTATGCTTCTGGTCATTAAGTTAAATAAATAAAATAAATTGAAAGAAACAAACATTCAGTACTGGGTTTAATTTAAAAAATTTTCCTAATTAAATTTAAAAATCCACACAATATCCAGATCCTACCATAAATTAAATTAATTAAATCAGTGGCTTATTCCACTTTTGTTAAGTAGAATTAAATCTGTCTGCAGCATATTTTTAACATTAACAAGTGTCAGTCTCCTAAAATTACTTCTATTAAACAGAAAGCATGATGTGTTATTTAAATAATATGCTTTCATTAGAATAACTGACAACTTTTTAAAGAGTAGACTTTATTTTTTAGAACAGTTTTTGATTTATAGAAATATTGAGACAATAGCTCAGAGTTCCCATTTTTCCATACTTAGTTTTTCCTATTATTAATATCTTACATTGCTATAGTGCATTTGTTGAAATTAATTAACCAATATGGGTACATTATTATTATTAATTTTGATACATTACTATTAACTAAAGCCTATGGTTTACTTGCACTTCTTTGTTTTACCTAATGTCTTTAATGTCCCAAGATCCCATTAAAATACCACCTTACCTTTTGTCATTATATATCCTTATGCTCCTCTTGGCTGTGACACTTTCTGAGACATCTTATTTTTGATGACTCTGACAGATTTGATGAGTCCTCCTAGTCAAGTAATTTATAAGATGTTGCTCTGTTGGTCTTTGTGTGATTTTGTTTGTCATGATTAGACTGGGTTTGTGGGTTTTTGGGAGAAGATCACAGAGCTAAGGTGCCATTTTCATCACATCATATGAAGGCTACTTACATCTATTTGATATATTACTGTTAATACTGACGTTGATCTTCTGGCTGATGTAGTATTTGTGAGGTTTCTCTACTGTAAAGTTATTTCCCCCCTCTCCCATACTGTGCTCATCGGAAGTAAGTCACTATGCACAGGCCACACTAAAGAGTTCTCATAACTCCTGAAGTTGGGAGTGATGCTCCCTTTCCTTGTGGGTGGGGTATCTATACAAATTATTGCTAATTATTTTGCATGGGAGATTGGTCTCTTCTCCCCCATTTATTTATTTACTCAATCATTTCTTTATATTAGTATAGACTCATGGACTTTTACTTTGTACGTTGGTTTATAATCTTATACTACTTTATTTTGAGGCTTACATAGTTTCAGCTTTGGCCATTGGGAGTTCTTTTAGTTGAGTCCTGTTACTTCGATATGCTGCACCGTGGTTTTCTGATTGTTTGTTTGTTTTAGCATTTCCTTTCTACAAGATGCTACAGGCTCATCTGGGCAAAGCTGACAACTTTTTAAAAATCATACTATCTCACTAACTAAGAAAATTGACAATTATAATAAACTTATTTATCTCCCCGCCAAACTGTTAGAAAATTCAAATAACTATTTTTTCTGCATTTACTATTATAAGAGATAATTATGAGATTAGTAAAAATTCTATTTTGTTTTTATAATTTTTATAGCTATAATGTACTACAATTAGAATTTATAATGATGATTAACACAGAGTAAGAACCTTGAGATTTTTCTGAATCAAATAAAGATTTAAACATATCAAGTGTAATTTTAATACTGTACATATACTACTTTTTTAAAAAATAGCAATTCAAATGCCATATATAAAACACTCAAAAGTCTAACCATCACAGATAATTGGAATTTTACCTGAGAAAACTGAATAATTTATAAGAATGTGGGTAAATTTGAACATTTGTTAGGATATAAGGCACAACTTAGAACCAGCTATCCTTAGGCTTCTCACAAATGGGAAGACTGGTATTAAATGTATTAATAGAAGCAAAAGTATGTAGCAAAGTGCCTGATACATTTGTTTGAACTTAAATATTCAGGTTAAAGAGGGCCAGAGATAAATATTAGTCCTTGTGGCACCTGCTAACCTAGATGTGTTTCATTTTCTCCAGGATACCTAACATGACCTTGAAAGCTGAGTGTAGACTGGAAAGTTCCTTTTGATGTTCTGATGTGAATGATTACAAGAGACTGCTGGGTCCCAGGGTGACTCTGGATGAATCTGAGAGCAAGTCTGCTGCTGTATCCTGGTAGCAAGACAATGTAAGGATTCATTTTTTAAGCTTTAATGACTGGTAAAAAAAAAAAAAAGCAAAAAGCCCAAGGCTTTAATGACTGTAATTATCATTCAAGTCAATTTATAGGACTGGCTGGAGTCTCACTCACTGCTCACTCAGCCTTCTGTACTGCTCACTACAGATGGCCTTCAAAAGCTACTGGGCTGCAGTGAGTAATGAACAGAATGGTTCTGTTCCTGCAAATGGCAAGGATTTTCTGTTTTCCCTCCAAATAGTCCCTGTTGATTGGATATATTATACCCAATTTTTGCTTTCATAAACATAGTCTTTTAGATCAAAAGGTGGCTATATATTTAAATATAGGAAGCATGAAATTAGTTGACTTCCATGGTTATTATTATTATTAATTATTTACTGTCTTATATAATATTCTCCCCCCCCACATGTTTTGCAGTTAGGAAATATTATGGTCATTATGCAATTTAAACTTCACGATAAACCAAGAAGGGAAGCAGAATGGGTATCTTCTATCATTTTGTGGATTAAAAGGCAGAGAGGTTCAGATTGGTAATAATTTTCACAGAGGAAAATGGCATAACTGGATTTTGAAGCTTGTTTTCTACTCTAAATTCAGTGCTCTTTCTGTAAACCATACCAGTGGAGTTCACAGTAAGGTGATTTTAGGTAGTAAACAGATTTGTATTTTGTTAATAGTTAAATATGGAAAAATATAATTAGCACATTAAGCTTATGCTCTCATAGATATATTATTTTAGGATGAGAGTAAACTAGGTATTGAATATAAAAGTGAGTCAGTATAAATAAGAATATCAATCAGTTGAACACTGAAATGGGTAGTATGTGAATATGGAAGAAATCATGACTGTGAATGACTCAACTGTATTCTCCTAAGTCCTAAAAGTAATCAGGTCATTCCTAAAGGAAATCAAGCAAGACACAAAAACAAAACAAAACAAAACAAAGAAATAAAAAGATAATAAATTTAAAAGTAGGTTTAATTTTATAATGATTGGAAGAACTATGATAGCCTGTATTTCCCTGACCATACAAATTGGATCAGTTATATAATAATTGTAAACATTTTTATGCAAGTGCCCCAAATTTTTAAATATTTTATCTCTCTTGTGGAATTTTTTGTTTATTTGTAGTAATAATTTATATTTTTCTTTACATTTTTATTATAACTAAATCAGATGTTATATAAAAGCATCAACTACTCAAATTTAACACTCTTAATAAGGTGTGAGAGTTGTTTTTCTTTGGGGAAATGAGGTTGATTTCTAAGTTGTGAAGTAAAAAGCTTCAGGCATGTAGCATTAACAGACATGGATTTTGATTTTCTGAAATACAGAGGCAATAAGATGTCCCACAAAATGCATTGGGCCAAGAATTACTGCCTTGGGGGTTAGTTTTAGTTTTGTGACTACCTAGCTATGTGACTTTAGGCAAATGATCTTTTTAAAAAAAATCTTTATATAATAAAGAAGATTAAGTTTTCTTAATAAAGAGGATTAAGGTTTCTAGAGTCCTTTTGGTTCTAATTCTCTCTGAGTCAAAATTCATCTTAATCAATTTCGATTTTATAAAGCAGTTTTCAAAAAGAATGACTTTGTAGTGTCAACCCTATTTGATTCATATTAGATTCATATTAGAATTGAAGGCATATTAGATTGGGCCTTTTCTCCAGCAATTCTCTTACAGCAATTCTCTTATGTAGGCCTCAAATCCATTGGGATACTCCCTTCATCTCATGGCTAAAAGGGAAAAAGATATGAAAAATATTTTCCTGCTCTCTCCAGAATAATCTTTATTTAAGAAAATGTTTTTATGTCATCTTTATGACAATGATCTTGAAAACTGTGACTCTCTAGTTTTATCTCATACCTTTCAGTGCAGATCTCCAGTTTATCTCTATTTTCATCCAAGATTAACTAAAGACCCCTATGAATTACAAATCAAATAAATATTATAAAATATATTTTTTATTCAGAATTTAGTTGGGCTATTTATTGACACTTCCTTCTACAGTCATTTGCTAAGTCATGGTCCCTCAGCTCCCTTCATTCTTTCCTACAAGCGCTGATTTAACCCCCTCAGTCCCGAGGGAGGAACCAACACTTGTCTTAGCAGCAGCTCCTCAGTATGCAGGGCAGCTGTCAGGGTTCCTGAAAGCCAGGGCTACTGGGCCGACCTGAGTTCCTGAGACACAAAACTCCACCCTTAATCAACTCTGTATGAATAAGACCAAAAACAGCACAGGAATACTTTATTTCTATCTGGAATTTTGTCTCCTCTCTCCAACGTAGAATCCAGTGAGTTGGACTGAACCATCTAAATGGTCAGACTTGAATCTCAGATTTCATAACTTTTACATAAAATGAGGTCTGGAGCATTGAAATGTGACAGAATGCAAAAGACCAAAGCAGAGTAGCTACATTTGAGCAGGCCTGAACTACCAACCTAGACACTCTCCTAGGAGAGGAGCACTCTTGTTTCACCTAAACTTCCTGGAAGAGAGGACACCCAAAGAGAGGTTTCTCCTGTAAATTCTATGTAGCTTTGAAAACATCTTCCTAATACAATCTAGATCTTCCCTTTTAGTGGGCAAGGGGTCATCGGGAGCCCTTTCTGTGTGGCAGGGCCATGCAGCAGAACAAACAAGGAAGTCAGCCAGGTGCTAAAAGGCCATGGAGGGCTGATTGGAGCAAACATGCTCTCCAGCCTTGCCCATCTCCAGGTTTTAAAGTAAGTCTTCCATTAATGCATAAACAGCCATCTTAAATTTAGAAACTACTAATATTTATTTTACTAAACTATTTGAATTGCTTGCTTTGATTGATCAAGATATTTCATTCATCAGTCATTTATGTAACATTAGTTTCTAAAAATAAAAACTCACCCTAATTAAGAAAGAAGGTAAAAAACATTGCTATAAAGATACATATGAACTGCCCTGACCCATGCAGCTCAGTTGTTTGGGCATTGTCCCACCGAACAAAAGGTTGCTGGTTCAGTTCCCAGTCAGGGCTGCGGTCCTCTGTTGTGGTGCATTTAAGAGGCAACTGATTGATGTTCTTCTTCTTCTCTTTCTCCCTCCCTTCTCTGCTCTCTAGAAATAAATAAAAAAATTTGAAAGATACTTATGAACTATAGCTCTCTCTTTCTCTCATGGGTCATAGTTTCAACTTCCCTTTGTGTTTTGCTCTTCATCTGCCTGGTGGCTAACTTCTGCTTACAGTTTCTGCTTCACTTTAACTTCTGCTTGCACATGATTTGCATCTTTTTTGCTACTATTCTAAGTGCTAGAAATATGGCAGTAAGTAAGATGGCCCCGATCCCTCATGGGACTCATTATATGGCAGGGAGGAGAGAGAGAGACAGACAGACAGAGAGAGAAAGAGAAAGACAGAGAGACAGTGAGACAGAGAGAAGGAAGAGAAGAAGGAGGAGGGGGAGGAGAAGAGAAGGAGGGAGGGTGAGAGAATATGCTGTGAAACATACAAGATACAATGAGAGCATACATTAAGCCAGTGTAATATAAACTGGATGATGACTTGCATAGGTCATGAAACCAGTGTAGTGGCTGAATTTTTAATAATAAAAAATAACAGAAAATATTAAAGTAAAGCACACTTAGTAAGGGAAAACACTGTTTTGTGGAACATTTATTTCAGTTTACATTATCAGTGAATAAACAGATAAACATCCAGATCCTAGAAGAAAAATAGATAATGAAAAAGAAAAATCAGTGCACTAGAGACTACATTAGAAGGTGACAAAACTGAAAAAACAAAAGGCAAGGAGGAGTATGGCAAATGTCAGAGGCAGGGGGTGAAATTTTAGAGGCAGTAGGTACCTTTTAGGTAAAGACCTCAAAGAAGTGAGGGAGTGAGCCATATGGATATTTGCAGGAACATTTCAGGAAGAGAAATAGCCAGTTCAAAGTTCCTGATTATGCCTGGTCTGTATGAGCTTGAAGAAAAGCAAGGCCAGTGTGACTGGAGGGGAGTGAATGGGAGGCATAGCAGCAGGTGAGGAAAAAGGGCCAGGGGGGCGGGTTAGGGATCATGCAAGACCTTTTGGTGTTTAGTAGGTACTTTTGTTTTTACTGTGAGTGAGATGGGAAGCCATTGGACAGTGTTGAGCTGTGGAATACTGTGATTTGACTTATGTTTTAGTAGGATCACACTGGCTGCCTAACTGAGAATAGTTTAAAGAGAGGAAAAGGCAGAAGCAGGAACATCAGATAATAAGCTCCATCAGGGCAAGAGTTTTTAACTGCTTTTCACTTGGTATCCCTGGTGCTTTATAACAGTGACTGGCACATGGAGATAATTTCTTATTCAAGAATGAATATTTACCTATTATTTACCTATATGTGCAGATTATGATATGAAAATACATGTCATATCATAAGCTAGTGTGGGCTGATTGCCCCTCCCTTAAAGGAAACTGACCTAGTCTTGGGACTCAGGAAAAGCAACTCAGGGAATTGACATTTAGGCTGAGATCTGAGGAACAAGCAAGAGGAGGTTTGAAATGAAGAGAAAAGATTTTTTCAGAGGTGGTAATTTTGGGAATCATTAGCACATGAATAGTATTCGAAGCTGTCTGCAGGTGTTTCTGTCTGTGTCAAGCAGAATTAAAGCCATTACAAACCACCTCCACTTTCTGTTTCCAATTTTTAATAATCCATTTCCTGTAACAGTTGCTTTACTGAAAAATAGCATATAGTAGTTATATACGTGTGCATATATATACATGTATATTTAAGGCAGCCTCCTTTATCATATTGCAATAGTAGAAAAAAATCAGTGAATTTTAAAGTTCACTTGATTTCTTTTATTAAAAATGCATATTGTGGTGGTGTGATATACATATATTCTGAATATTCTGAAAGTATTCCCCCATCTAGTTAATTACTTTAGCTATCACTTCACATATTTGTTGTTGTTATTTTTTAGATTCCACAAAGAAATGATATCATGCTGTATTTGTGTGGCTTATTTCACTTCGCATAATGCCCTCAAGTTCCATCCATGTTGCAAATGGCAGGGTATCCTTTTTTTAACATGGCTGTATAACACATACAGGGTCTGGTACAAATAATGCCCCCTTTTTACTACAAAATCTCTTATTACAAAATCATAAATATGTAATTCTGTAACATAACAATATCACACTCAAGCACACCATATGACATTGTAGGTGAAATGTTCAAATTAAAACTATAAATTATTACACCCATCTTATTACCCTACCAACCACACTCAAGCAGGCATTACTTCTGCTGGATCCTGCATATACGCAAACACAATGGGATGTTATATATATCTATTATTTATATATCACATCTATTTTTATTTTTAATTCATTCATTGATGGACACTTAACCTTTTTTCTATATCTTGGATATTGTGAATAATGCTCCAGTAAGCATGGAGTATAAATATCTCTTCAATATCTTGTTTTTACTTCCTGTGGATATATACCCAGAAATGGGATTGCTGGATTATATGGTAGTTCTATTTTTTTTATCTTTTGAGGAACCTCCATAGTGTATTCCATGTGGCTGCGCCTCCTACCAAGAGGTCAAAGAAGTTTCCTTTTCTCTACATCCTCCTCAACACTTGTTATTTCTTGTCTTTTTGATGATAGCCATTCTAATGGAAATGAGGTGACATTTCAGTATTTTGATTTGCATTCCCTGATGACTAGTAATGTTGAGCACCTTTCATGTACCTAATGAAATGAAAATTTGTATGTCCTCTTGGAAAAATGTCTATCCAATTCCTCTCCCCACTAAATTTTTTTTTTTTGCTATTGAGTTAAGGTTTTTTAAAAATGTGTTTTTGAATACATTAAAATGTTATACTCCATGATCAAGTGGGGCTTATTCTGGGGATGCAAGGTTGGTACAATATCCACAAATCATTAAATGTGATACACCACATAAAAATAAAAAATAAAAATCACATGACTATATAAATAGATGCAGAAGAAGCATTTGATAAAATCCAGCACCCATTTATGATAAAAACTCAGCAAAGTGGGAATAGAGAGAACATACCTCAACATAATAAAGGCCATATAGGACAAACCCACAGCTAGCATCATACTCAGTGGGCAAAAACTAAAATTATTTTCCTTAAGATCAGGGACAAGACAGGATATCCAGTACTCTTATTCAACATAGTACTAAAGAAGAAATAAAAGGTTCCAAATTGGAAAGGAAGAAGTAAAACTGTCATTCTTTGCAGATGACATGATACTGTACATAAAGAACCCTAAAGATTGCAGCAACAACAAAACCCTGCTGGAACTAATGAAAGAATTTAGTAAAGTAGCAGGATACAAAATAAATATTCAGAAATCATCTGCATTTTTATACACCAGTAATGAACTATAAGATTGTACAATACTTCCATTGTACAAAATATAGAAAACACATAAAAGTAAAAAGAAAATAAAAGTCCCCTGTATTTATATCACTAAGATATATGTTCACTATTTACATTTTACAATATTTCCCTTCAGTTTTCATGCATACATTTAATATATATTTTAATTTCGTTAGTATACTAGGATATGTTAATAATAGCATTTATTGACCACGTAACATGAGTTGGCACCATGTTAAGTACTTTGTATACATTACTTAACTTAATCATCACTAGGACTTTATTAAAGTAGGTGCTATTATTATCACTTTATAGATACAGAAACTGAGGCTCATAAAGTTTCGGTAACTTGTTCAAGGCCATACATTTGGAAAGTGTCTGAGCCAACCGTAGACTGTAGGCTGATCTGACTACAAAGCCAAAAGACTATAATCTCGGTCACACCCTGACCTGCTTTTGTCATTTGCCATGTGAATTTTTCCATATCATTAAGTATTCTTCATAAAATGATTTTAAGAAATGCAAAGTAGTCTGTTTTGTCCAGAACGCTGTAATTACCTTAATCATGTCTCCTTGGACATTAAGGATGCTTCCAATTTTGAAAGGAAGAACCACGTGTGAGTCATCTCAGCAGCCCCAGCACCTAGCAAAGCGTCACCACCTCAGTTCAGGCTCAAGATGCCTGTTGAATAATTATTGGAGAGAATAAAGAAACTTCATTTAAGGTACATAACATAAAAGATGCATACAGGCAGAAATGAAAATGATGTATTTGTGGGGAGATGAAAGAAGAATCCTGTACAACAGGAACAGAGAGAATGCAAAGTGGAGGGATTGGTTTTAATTAGGGTCTTGGAATTGTCAGGAACAGAAATCCACTCAGAACAACTTTCTTAAGATGGTAATTATCAATAATAGTGATACCACAGGAGTTCAAGTCTAGGACTATTATGGGTTCTCTCTTAATATGCCTTACTTTCTTTGAAACTGTTTCAGGGTGTCTATTTGCTTCTTCCAATTAATGACTGGTTCACATATTCTTTACTCTTTTATGACCCTATATTTTCTTTGCACCATGGATTAAGTCAACATTTCAGCTCACTTATGGTTCATTATTGCCCATCTATCCTCTTTCTAGCTCATGACTTTTCTGATTTTGCCCTCAGAGCAAAATCAAAAGCACAGATTGACATAACCAGACAGTGTTTTGGGGAATAATGTGGGAATGAGAGGATAGGTGTGAAGATTAGCGCTTAATTAGCTCTTCATTCCAGTTGCAACAGACAATGTACATTTCTCTGTCCCTTTGAATGTTATTCCCTCTGCTTGAAATACACAGCTTTAAAAAATTACTCTTCTGTTCTCCCATAATACACTGCGTATACTTCTAGCATGTTACCTATAATTCCTTATTGTAATTATCTATTTACTTTGTATGACTAAATAATAAGCTTTTCAACATAAGGAGAATGAATGAATACATTAGTAAAAAATTATTTACATTTATTCACTCATGCCATCATTTATTGAGTACCTATGCCAATTTATAAGGAAGGTACAGGTAAATAGATTGTAAGAATGGCTAGGTCCTTCTATTTTCACCCGTGGGTAGATCCCAAACTATTACAGCTACAGAAAAAGCTTTCACAGTGTTTCATATAAATATACATTTAACAACAAAAACAACAACAAAAAACCCCACTTTAAACCTCCAAGAAGAGTGGAAAAAGAGGAAAAACAAAAATAATACAACAAGCAGTGGTAAAGAATTATCCTGCACCTAAAATGTTTAAGATGCCTTGGCCAACCAGACTTAGTCATAGTGGTAACTCTGGTGTACCACACAGGCAGACCTGCAGGGGAGATTCAGAGCTCTGATGAAAATTTTGCTACCTGCCTCCTGTGTGACACACTCCGGAGGACAAGGAACAATTTTTCAGTATTCTACAATATTGGCACGGTAATAAACACATGATTGGCATCTTATCTTATTCCTTCATCTTTTTGTACAGTAATGGCACAGTCAGCCCTAACATTTTTGTTTAAAGCATAGAGTAGTCTGAGATAGGACTACTTTCTAAATAACTTTACACAGCAAAGACAAGAAAGAAGGGCTCTTTTAAACATTTTGCTACCTTCTTAACTTTGATTTTACTTTTCATACATTTTCCACCTATTAGAAAGAAGGCATACAAGGTATTCCATGATATTAGTACATTGCAGAGCATACAGGAGATAAAAAACAAACAAACAAACAAAAAAAAACAAAAAAAAAACCCACCAGCTGTGTGACCTAGGCTAGACCTTCTAGGAATGTACAATGTATTAAGTTCAATGGTGTCATTAAAGACTGAGGTTTTTCTATTTTTCATGCTGTCTTCAGCTTGTTGATTCTTGCTCTGAGGCTTGTTCCTTATGAGCACAAGATGATATAAAATAGTATGTCATCAAGTTGAAGAAGAGGAGTCATTTTCTTCCATGGGTCTATTATTTCCAGCCAGGAGAAATTTCTGCTGGGAAATGTCTAGTAGTCTAGTCAAATGGCTTCATGAGCTCATGCTAAACCAGTCATTGGCATGGGGAATGGAATGGCTATAATTGGTACCAATCAAGATTGTCGGGGTTTGGGAAGAGGTCTAACCTCCCTTAAATCACAGGGCTACCCTAGACCTGAGCAAGCAGGGGTTTTCTTAGCAAGGAACAAATCTGGAGCACGGGTTGTAGAGAAAGAGGGCTATAGAAAAAAGCAACTTAGGGAATCAATAGTATCTGTTACACAAGTCTGCAGAAGATCAAAACAAGACACACAAACATAAAAAGTACAGTGGTCTGGGCCATTTAGTGCAAGGGCAAATACCCCACACACATTCTTCATTCTGAGTAATTTATCACGTGACTGCCTAGTAATTTATCACATGTGGGCCAAGTAGAACATGGGCTTTCAAATCAGACAGGCCTGGTCACTCAGCAGCGACTTAACGTTAGAGAAATTAATTTCTCTGTGGCTCAGCTTCTTTTATAAGACAGGGAAAATGGTGTCTGTTTCTAAGAGCTAGTGAGCAGAGTAAATCCCATCATGTATATAAATTGCCTAGAACACTGCAGGTATTCGAGTATATATTACTTTTCCCATTTATTGAACTTATAATTTTCATAATGATGATTCCCAGTCATCAATAAAATGTTAAATTTTATTCTGTATTTTCTGTTTGGCAGCAGATATTTAATATGTATTAAACTATTTTTGTCAAATCTGATCAATTGAAGAGATTCTAGGTTCATAAAAATAGAAAAACTCAGCTATCCTGATATCCAAAATGGCCCATTAATAATAATAACTACAAATATTCGAGAACTTGCCAGTTATAGGTACATAATACACCTTTTCTCATGCATTTTTTTAAAACTGGGAGTGGAAGCACACTACTAGTGCCAGTGGATCAAGGTTAGGGATGCTGCTAAACATCCTACAGGGTACAGGACAACTCCATACAACAAAATATCTCAAAGTTTACAATAATGCTAAGGGTAGGTATTATTGCCTTTATTTTATAAATAAGGATATTGATCTTCTAAGAGGTTGAGAAGCCCAAGATCACATAGCTAGTAAGCAGAGCACCAGATTTATCCTACTGAAAAGATCATGCTCTTTCAACTATAGTACATTGTCTGAATAGGGTGAGAATATGTAAGTAAAAGTATTATTAAAGATTTATAAGATCCATTTACAATGTCTACAAAAGACACAGGGTGGGGTAAAAGTAAGTTTACAGTTTGAGTACGTGAAACAGTTTCTTCTTGTATTATAATTATCATATTATTTTCCATACAAACAACTGTAAACCTACCTTGTATAAGGTATTTGGGGTTGTCATTTTATAATTTTTTAAAAGATTTTATATAATTAATTAATTAATTGTTTTATTGTTGTTTGAGTATAGTTATCTGCAAGATTTTATATATTTTTAGGGAGGAGAAGGGAAAGAGAAAAAGAGGGAGAGAAACATTAATGTGTGGTTGTCTCTCACATGCCCCCTGCTGGGAACCTGGCCCACAACCCATGCATGTGCCCTAGGCTAGAATTGAACAAGTGGCCCTTTGGTTTGCAAGCCAGCACTTAATCCACTGGGCCACCCCAGCCAGGGCAGGAGTGTCATTTAAAAATGTTGTATAAGTCCTTTAAGGAGGGAAAAAAAACTATTAGAAGATATTAGAAGAGAGTTAAGTAAATTAAACCAAATGAAATATATAATGTTTTGGATAGTTAATTTAATGTATTGTTTGAGAATATTTAATGCTTCTATAGAGTAAACAAATAGGAACAATGGAACTCTTTAAATGTGTTAAGTATAGATAAAGAGTTAGTATGCAGCACTTGTGTGTGTTAAATAGAAAGGGAAGGAAGGACCAAGAGATACTTAATATTCATGAGGCAGTAAATGCCAAAGTATTCATGATATACTAAATATGCAAGAGGCACTTAATATTCATGATACACTAAGTATACATAGTACATGAAAATACTCAATATTCCTGAGGCCTTAATTTAACCACTCATTGTGACACATATTCTGGCCCCACATGTCCTCTACCCAATAAATAAAAATAAAACTCAAGATTGTTCAACAGGTTAGTTGAAAAGCTTCAGCTGAGACCAAGTGTACTTACTCCTGAGTTTCTCCAGTAGGGAAATTGTGCATCATTGGTCTAGGGCAGCTTCTGTCTAGGCTGCTTCGCTAAAACTCACACCGTCAGAGAGGAAAGCTCACCTCACTTGGATCCTATTTCAAGTGTGTCAACTTACCTCTCTCTTTATCCTGTGAGCTTTCACTGTGTTTTTAAAAGTGATTTGAATGTTTTAATTTAGCCTTGAGCTTTTCTGTTCTATGATGTCTAGAATAGCTTCCCTGGTAGTAGCTACCTTTGCATCAAGGTAATTTCCCACATGGCAGGAACATTCAATACATGAAAAGTTAATGGATTCAATGACATTTCAACCAGAACCTCAATATAATCTTTTTCTTGTAACTGACAAGCTGATTCTAACATGTATATAATGTAGAAGAGCAAAAGTTCAGGATAAGCCAAGACATTCCTGAGAAAGAAAGGGGAAAATAGGTGGCAGCAGAAGCACTTGTCCCATCATATAAGACTTATTACACAGCTACATTTATTAAGATCATATATAACTGGATTCATAAATATACTGATGGAACACAATAGCAATCCATGGGAACTATATTGCAATTGTCTAATGGTGCAAAAAAAAATGAATTCACTAGCAGTGCTGACACTTCAAGGAGCAAAGTGGCAGGGGCTTTGGTTTCAGCAAGGGCAGATTACATTGTCTCAATCAGCTGAAGCAGCAGTACAGAAAAGGGACTGGACACTATTGTGAATGCAAGATAGTAAGAGTAATCCACAGAGTGCTAGAGAGTCTAGCAATCTGCGAACACCTTGAGGAGCTGGAGTTATTGCAAACTTGTCAGTGCCAAAATCAGAGACATGCTATTGTTGGACTATAACTTTTTTAGTTCCAGGCTGATAAGAATGAGATTATAAGGCCTATGTAAGTTTTTACGTTTTATGTTTTTGAAAGGCCCTTAAATACAAGATGGGTGTTTTACTTAATTCCTGTAATATGCTGCTGTGGGTTGAAACATACTTCTCCCTAAAAGATATTGAAGACTTAACCCTCAGTATCTGTGAATATGATCTTACATGGAAATAGAGTCTTTGGGGATGATCAAGTTATGAGGTCTTTAGGGTGGGCCCTAACCCAATGTGGCCTTATAAAAGTGAGAAATTTGGACACAGACTGGGACACGGAATGCCAGGTGAAGATTGGAATTATGCCGCTATGATCCAATGAACCACTCGAAGCTGGGAGAGGGGCCTGGGAGTGACTTTTCCCTAGTGCTTTCAGAGGGAGGCTGGCTCCGCCAGCATCTTGATCTCAGACTTCTAGAACTAGAGCTGTGAGGCAATAAGCTTTTGTTGTTTTGGGCATTCAGTTTGCAGTATTTTGTTGTGGCAGCCCTAGGAAACTGATACACATGCCAAGCATGCTTTGTTTATTTTAGATCAGTTCTTTGTCTTAGAGTTTGGGAAACAAACTCTAAGACAAAGATTTTCACTCAAGAGGTTTATCTGAAATGCTCTTGGGTACAACACTGACTGGTAAGAGTGAGGAGAACAAGATTGGTCAGTAGGAAAAGGTGAACTTCAAAGTAGTTGTAACAGGCACCTCCTAAAGAATTCATGGAAAACTGGGTCTGGGATGGTTCTTCTGAGTTGTACTAAATTGAGGTTAGGGGATGGGAATTTGCATACCCACATGGACTGGTCATTGTAAGCTCTTCATCTCTGGGAAGGGTATCTAACCTTGGGCAAGGCAGATCTCTTCGGCAGAGGACTATGTCCGCTGTGAGCCACCAGCAGCTCACACACCTGGTATTTGGAGGGAAGGAGTGCCTGGAAGATAGGTCTGGGTGATGCTCCAAAGCATCTGCTGTATCGTTTGATCATATTTTTCTTACCAAAGTAAAATAATCTCAAACCACATGTACATAATCATAAACTTATTACTAAATTTACCTTAAATACTTAAAAAAATTCAGGTAGTGAACTACTGTGAGAATAAGCTAACATGGTATTTATAAAGCTTAGTAGAAATCTGTTACATGTTCCAAAGGAAATAGTTTTTTAGTTCCTGTACAAAAAGGAGGAGTCACTTAAGGCACAGTAGTATAAACTGAAGTAAAGTTGCTACAGAAATCATTATGGTATGGGGAAGGTGGCTGATGCATAGGAAAAATGAGGTGTGATGAGAGGAGACCTGGGCTGAGCACCACAAAAATAAAAGGAAGTTAGTTTGGTTCATTTATAATCCTAATTTATGTATTGGACATTGTTTTTTTACTAAAAATGATATACACAATGTTGATTGGAGATATTTGGAAGCAAGGGAGAGAGTTTTGGGAACGACCAGAGAAGTCTTTACAGAGGAAGTTGAACTTACCCCGAACTTTGAAGAATGGCCAGAATTTCTACAGACAAAAGGAATTTGTCCCCCCCCACCCATTTTTTAAGGGAACTGGGATGAGTTTTAAGAATCAGTTTGAACAGAGGTGAAAATGATAATGATCTAGGTGCAATTTGATTGCATTTTTGTTTGTTTTCAAGTCTATTTTGTCTGATATTAGTGTAGACACTCAGGGTTTCTGTGTGTCTACACACTGACTGTGTGTCAGTGTGTCTACTGTGTGTCATACAAACTGACTCAGGGTCAGTTTGTATGACATGGCTCTTTCTACCTTTTTAGTTTCAGTCTTTTTTGTGTGTTTGCATCTAAAGTCTAGTCTCCTTTCAAAACCATTTATTACCCCCACCCCAATCCCTTTCTACCTGTTCCCATCCACTTTCCCTCTGATAATCACTATACTTTTGTCTGTGTCTTTGAGTTTTGGGAGGGTTTTTTTCCCCTATTTCATCCAATCCCCTAACTCACCACCCCTCTGACAGCTGTCAGTCTGTATCCTGTATCCATGAGTCTGTTTCTATTTTGTTTGTTCGTTTGTTTATTTTGTTAATTAGATTTCACATATAAGTGAAATCATGTGGTAATTGTCTTTCTCTGACTGGCTTACTTCACTTAGTATAATACTTTCAAACCATCCATGCTGTCGCAAAAGGTAAGAATTCCTTCTTTTTTTATAGCTGCATAGTATTCAGTTGCATAAGTGTACTGCAGCTTATTTTTATAGTGCATTTTATTGATTATGCTATTATAGTACTCCCATTTTTTCCTTCCCTTTATCTCCCTATGCCCAATACCTCCATTCCTTCCAGCATTCCCCCACCCTTTTAGCTCATGTTCATGGTCCATACACCTAAATTCTTTGGCTTCTCCATTTCCTATACTATTCTTTTTTTAAAAATATATTTTATTGATTATGCTATTACTGTTGTCCCATTTCCCCCCCTTTATTCCCCTCTGCCCTGCACACCCCCTCCCATCCATATCCACCCCCCCCCCCCGGCCTTTAGTTCATGTCCATGGGTCATACATGTAAGTTCTTTGGCTTCTACTTTTCCTATACTATTCTTAACTTCTCCCTTTCTATTTTCTACCTACCATTTATGCTACTTATTCTCTGTACCTTTTCCCCCTCTCTCCCCCTCCCACTCCCCTGTTGATAACCTTCCACGTGATCTCCATTTCTGTGATTCTGTTCCTGTTTTAGGTGTTTGCTTTTGTTTTTGTTTTAGGTGTGGTTGTTAATAATTGTGAAATTGCTGTCATTTTATTGTTCATATTTTTTATCTTCTTTTTCTTAGATAAATCCCTTTAACATTTCATATAATAAGCCTTGGTGATGATGAACTCCTTTAACTTGATCTTATCTGAGAAGCACTTTATCTGCCCTTACATTGTAAATGACAGCTTTGCTGGATAGAGGAATCTTGATGTAGGTCCTTGCCTTTCATGACTTGGAATACTTCTTTCCAGCCCCTTCTTGCCTGTAAGGTCTCTTTGGAGAAATCAGCTGACAGTCTGATGGGAACTCCTTTGTAGGTAATTGTCTCCTTTTCTCTGGATGCTTCTAAGATTCTCTCCTTATTTTAACTTGGATAATGTAATTGTGATGTGCCTTGGTGTGTTCCTCCTTTGGTCCAACTTGTTTGGGACTCTGAGCTTCCTGGACTTCCTGGAAGTCTATTTCCTTTGCCAGATTGGGGAAGTTCTCCTTCATTATTTGTTCAAATAAGTTTTCAGTTTGTTGCTCTCCCTCTTCCCCTTCTGGTACCCCTGTAATCCGGATGTTGGAATGTTTAAAGATGTCCTGGAGGTTCCTAAGCCTCTCCTCATTTTTTAAAATTCTTGTTTCTTCATTCTTTTCTGGTTGAATGTTTCTTTCTTCCTTCTGGTCCACACCATTTATTTGAGTCCCAGTTTCCTTCCCATCACTATTGGTTCCCTGTACATTTTCCTTTATTTCACTAGCATATCCTTCATTTTTGCATCTAATTTGCAACCAAATTCAACCAATTCTGTAAGCATCCTGATTACCAGTGTTTTGAACTGTGTATCTGATAGGTTGGTTATCTCTTCGTCACTTAGTTGTATTTTATCTGGAGCTTTGATTTGTTCTTTCATTTGGGCCATTTTTTTTTTTTTTTTTTTTCTAGATGTGCCTGCTATGTACTTAGGGGCAAAGCTTTAGGTATTCACCAGGGCAGGGTATCCCTCGTCGCTGCTTTGTGATGCTATATCTGGGGAAGGGGTCCAAGAGAAAACAATGGTGCTTCCTCCACTCTCTGCTGGTTTTCAGTCACTTCCCCTGCTACCCACAAGCAAATTGGGCCCTTCTGGTGCTGATTCCCGGGTGGGTGGGTTTGTGAACGTTCTAGGACCCTGTGGGTCTCTCCAACAAACTCTGCTGAGAGGCTGGGAGTTTCTCCTGCTGCAACCTCGACCCCCATAGGTGTTTTCAATCAATCGTTCGAGGCTTTATTTCCCCATGCAGGAGCTCTGGGCCACGTGGTCTGTCTCGCTCCCCAATAGTTTCTCCTGGTGTATCTGCATGCAAATGTGGGAATGCTGGCTGCACTAGCTGCTGCTTTTCTGGCTAGCCGCTGCCTGGCCTTGAGTCCTCTCCGTCCACCTGCACGATTCCACTTCTTCAACTGGTCTGGATGAAATTTTCTTCTTTAACTCCTTGGTTGTCGGATTTCCATACAGTTCGATTTTCTGTTGGTTCTGGTTGTTTCTTTTTATATTGTCGTTGTCCTTTTGGTTGTGCAAGGAGGCACAGTGTGTCTACCTATGCCTCCATCTTGGCCAGAAGTCCATTTCCTATACTATTCTTAACCTCCACCTATCTATTTTGTATTTATAATTATGCTACTTAGTCCTGCACCTTTCCCCCATTCTTTCCCTTCCCTCTCTCTGATGAGAACCCTCCATGTGATCTCCATATCTATGATTCTGTGCCTGTTCGAGTTGTTTGTATAGTCTGTTTTTGATATTGTTTTTGTTTTTTTAGGTTCAGTTGTTGATAATTATGAGTTTGTCATCATTTTACTGTTCAAAATTTTGACCTTCTTCTCTTTCTTAGATAAGTCCCTTTAACATTTCATATAATAAGGGTTTGGTTTTGATGAACTCCTTTAACTTGACCTTATCTGGGAAGCATTTTATCTGCCCTTCCATTCTAACTGATAGCTTTCTTGGATAGAGTAATCTTGGATGTAGGGCCTTGCTTCTTATGACTTTGAATATTTCTTTCCAGCCCCTTCTTGCCTGCAAGATTTTCTTTCAGAAATCAGCTGATAGTCTTATGGGAACTCCTTTGTAGGTAACTCCTTTTCTCTTGCTGCTTTTAAGATTGTCTCCTTATCTTTAATCTTTGGCAGGTTAATTTTGATGTGTCTTGGTGTGGTCCTGTTCAGGTCCAACTTGTTTGGTGCTCTCTGAACTTTCTGGACTTGTATGTCTATTTCTTTCACCAGATTAGGAAAGTTTTCTTTCATTATTTTTTCAAATAAGTTTTTAATTTATTGCTCTTTCTCTTCTCCTTCTGGTACCCCTGTGATTCAGATGTTGGAACATTTAAAGTTGTCCCAGAGGTTCTTAAGCCTCTCCTCATTTTTTTGAATTCCTGTCTCTTCATTCTGTTTTGGTTAAATGTTTATTTCATCCTTTTATTTTAAATTGTTGATTTGAGTCCTGGTTTGCTTCCCTTCATTGTTGGTTCCCTGTATATTTCTCTTTATTTCACTTTGTATAGCCTTCACTTCTTCCTTTATTTTCTGGTTCTACTCATTCATTTCTGTGAGCATACTAATAACCAGTGTTTTGAACTGTGCATGTAATAGGCTGGCTATCTCCTTGTTGCTTAGCTCTTTTTCTGGAGTTTTGACTTGTTCTTTCAGTTAGGCTATATTTTTGTCTCAGCACACCTGTTACATTTTAAGGGGCATTGCTTTGTGTATTCACCAGGGCAGGGCAACCCATTTCACTTCATTGAGGCACTGTATGTGGCGAGAGGTCCGAGAGGGAACAATGCTGCTTGATCTGCCATCACCCTGCTTTCTGTCACTTCCCCTGCTTCCCACACATGAATGTCCTGCCCTTATGCTGATTCCTGGTTCGGTGGGTTTGTGTACATTCTAGGGCCCCTCCAACAGACTCCTCTCTGAGCCTGGCAGTTTCTCCCACTGCCACAACTCCCATAGATTTTTACAGACAGAGGTTTTGATGCTTTATTTTCCTGGCACTGGAACCCTGGGTTGTGTGGTCTGTCTTGCTCCCCAGTTGTTCCTCCTAGTTTATCAGCAGTTGAATGTGGGATTGCCCAGTCTGCCAGCTGCTGCTTCTACCTGTCCAGTCCGCTGTCTTGCCATGGGTCCTCTTCACCCTAGCTGCCCATCTCCATCCCTCCTACCAATCTGGATGAATGTTTCTTCTTTAACTCCTGGGTTGGCAGACTTCCATACAGTTCAACTTTCTGGCAGCTCTGGTTGTTTTTTAATTTTGTTTTTTATCCTTCTTTTGGTTGTGCAAGGAAGTGAAGCATATCTACCTATACCTCCATCTTGGCTGGAAGCTGTACTACAGCTTTTTGATCCACTTATCCACTAATGAGCACTTGAATTTCTTCCAAATCTTAGCTATTATAAATAGTGTTGCAATGAAAATACAGATTCATATATTCTTTCAAAGGAATGTTTGGTGGTTGTTTGGATATATTCTCAAAAGTGGAATTGTTGGGTCGTAAGTCAGTTCCATTTTTTTTTTTGTAGGAAACTCCATACTGTTTTCCACAGTGGCCACCAACTTGCATTCCCACCAACAGTGCACATAGGTTCCCTTTTTTCCACATCCTCACCAACACTTATTGTTTGTTGATATTGATGATAACCATCGACAGGTGTGAGGTGATATCTCATTGGGGTTTTAATTTGCATTTCTCTGATGATTAGTAACATTGAGCATCTTTTCATATATCTATTGCCATCTGTATGTTCTCTTTGGAGAAATGTCTATTTAGGCTCTTTGCACACTTTTTAATTGGATTGTTTTTTTGGTGTTGAGTAGTATAAATTCTTTATGTATTTTGAATATTAACTGCTTATTAGTTGTATGATTGGTGAGTACATTCTTCCATTTAGTGGGTTGTCTTTTCATTTTGTTGATGATTTCCTTTGCTGTGAAAAAAACTTTTTAGTTTGATGTAGTTTCATCTGTTTATATTTTCTTAGTTTCCCTTTCTGATAATATTATTGTTGTATAAAAAGGCAATTGATTTCTGGATATTTATTTTGTATACTGCCACTTTAGTGAATTTACTTATCAGTTCTAGTAGGCTTTTAGTGGAATCTTTAGGGTTGTCTGTACACAGTATCATGTCATCTACAATCCATTCACATTTAATGTAATTACTGATATAGTTGGGTTTATATCTGTCATTTTATTTTTTGTGTTCTATATATCCCATGTTTTTTATTCCTCTTTTTTCCTTAAACTTTTTATTTCATTAAGTAAATATTTTCTAGTTTATCATTTAAATTTTATTAATGATGATTTTCTACCATGTTATTGTTATTTCTAGAGGTTACCACATATACCTTAAATTATTAGCATCAGCTTTAGATTTACTCTGTTAATTTACTCTAACTTAATTTCAGTGAGATATAGATTTATTTTCCCTCCTTTGTGGTATCATTGTTATACATATTACATCTAGAGCATCAGTAGATGTTATAAATCCAACAACAAATTGCTAGAATTATTATTTTATGTAATTTTACACCTTTAAAGAAGCTAAGAGGAGAAAGAATATGAAAGTGTATGTTTATGAATATCACATATTCAGCCTTTCAGCTACGTCTTCAGGAACTGTCAAACATACCCAGAACAGAAGTGTCCCCACATTTGAGGTTTATTTTCTGGAGTTCTTTCTTAGCCTACTTCTTGACCAAATACTTCATTAACCTGTTGGTTTGCTGGTGCTCATGACCAGAGGTTTGTATTTCTTGCAGAGTTGTAGTTGTCCTCAGTGAAAATTCCCATTTGAATTATCTGCCAGTATTTGACAGATAACCTCACTCTGCTTTGTAAACAAGGGACTACATTTTTGACTTAGTGCTTTTCCTACTACTACCACAAACCTTTTTTATCCAATATTGAGTTTTCCTACTTAGTCTCTAATGTTTTTTTTTTATAAAAATGAAGAAAAAATGGATTTCTCCTGCTTTTTTGAACTGATTAAGGGAAAAGTAACTTCTCAGGCAACCTTCTTGTTTAATAAAAATGTGAAATATATTAAGTTTAGAGTAAAATGATATTGTGATTTTAAAATGATATTGTCCAAAAAGGAAAAGAAAACTCTTTTTCTCTTTTGAGAAGTTTTTGTATGGTTTTGGGCCACTACCACCTATCTTAGCTCTCTCAGATACAGGTTCTTGCCTTCAGTAGTTTAATCCACCCAATGTACAAAAACACTCAATCTCCCGCTAGACACACTATCACCCTGTGTGTGTACATACACACATATGAGGGGGCCCCCTCAAAAAACAGGAACTTATTTATAAAAATTGTATATTTATTCTTATATGTTTAAACTTCAGTTACCTTCAAAGTATTATTCTCCATTTAATGCAATATACCTATCAAGACTTTTTTGCACTGCTGAAAACAGTTTTGAACTCATTGATTTTGATGCCTTTTAGTGCTTCTGTTGTTTTTTGTTTTCACTTCTTCCACATGGGCAAAACATTTCCCTTTGAGGACATTTTTCATCTGCGGAAACAAAAAAGTCGCTCGGGGTGAGATCAGGTGAATAGTGGTGTGAGGGTCATGCTGTTTTTGGTCAAAAACTGCTAAACACTTAGTATGGTGTGGGCAGGTGTATTTGTAAATCACCCATCCTGAAATGGGCAAACACATTGAAAGAGTCTTCAAAAAAAATTTGCTGAAGCCAAACCCAGCCTCTTACAACAAGGGCAATTGGTAAATAATACAGATGGGTTCCTAGGACACTCAGCTAACTGGGGGAGCCAGCACTACAAGGGGCATGCCCTCCAGAATGCAATTCCAGGGTTTTGGGGGGTCCCCCTCATATGTCTAAATGCACATGTATGTATGCCTTTCATTCGTGTCTCCCTTCTCCCTCATGGAAAGCCCTCGTTCTCAGTGGGATGATTCAAAAGCAAATTCTACCTATCCATCAGGGCTATTCAGAAGGATATAGTCTCAGTTGCCCACGCCTATAATCTGCCTTCCTTTCTTGCTTCACTTCCACATTCCTCTGCTGAGATTCACCTTCCAAGTAAACTATTTAAACTCAAATTCTTATCTCATGATATGCTTCTGGGAGAAACCAATCTAGGACACACCCCACCCACCTACCCACTGATTTGAAGTACCAAGAACTGGTGTTGCAAAAAAACAGCTATATACTGGTTCAAAACACATTACATTAATAATACAGAAAACTGTATGTAGAAAGTAAAATATAGTACAACTTCAGTAAAATTTACTTTATCATATTTGTATTTTAACATTCAGTTCTCCCACTTTTATCATGAAATAGAAGTTTACTATTAACATTAGGTTTATTTATGAGTTAAATTGTAGGCTGTACAGCTAATGGGAAGAAAGGGAAAAGGGAAGGAATGTAAAGAAGGGAGATGGAAGGAAATAAAACATAGGAAAGCATAGAAAAAACAAATCTATTTACAGGGTGAATGAATGATCTATCTGCAAATGATCCCTGTGAAGCTTGTACATCAGCGCACAGATCCATGTGTCATTTCACTCACAGATCCGTGCCCCCAATATTCGAGTGTAGGAACAGATAAACACTGTGGTCCTGATTTTGATCTCAGGCCAAAAGGAGATAATATCACTTCATCAAGTGAGCTATTTGTAAACAAAAGTTTGATGTTTGATTTAGGAAAAGCTTGTTATTGTTTGCTTGTCATCTCTGGTTCAGTTGTAGGATGGAAAGAAATAAAAACAGGAGCATTCTTAGATCAACACCAATTTAATAACAATGGTTTTCACCTGACCTGAAACATCTCTCAACCTTTTAGAGACTAAAGAAAAATGCAAGTCTTTGCTTTAAATCTGCTATAGAGATAACACAAAAACATAATAGAGAAAACTGTAAGCTAGTATGAGGAAACATGTATTTACATGTATTTAAAAAATATAGTTAAAAAGTTAACTGGAAATTTTTTTAAATCATAGGTAATTATTCACAAAAGTATTCACAGCATGACTCCTTACATATAGTCTACTTCATTTTAAAAACAAAAATGATATTGTAAATTATTAGGAAAGATCCAAACCTCTTAAAGTAGAAATTTCTTTTGATCTTCTGTATTTGTGCAGATGACTTCTTCATAAGGAGCTTTTTGGTGAAGAACAGAGAGCAGAGTTATTTTTGAGGTTGTCCTTTAGCTAATGAGTTTAATGGGAAAGTCTTCCTGTGTCCCCCTTTGTCAGTTTCTAAGGTACCCTTCCTCTCCTAGTTGGAGACAACTTCCTTCTCAAATCCTAAGCTGTGTCCGAGATGCTATGAGTAGATTCATCACCTGGAACCAGGATGCTGGCATTTTACCTATATGACTATTACCCGACACTTGAGCATCTGAAATCCCAAATAAGTCATGTGAAACAAGCCTGAATTTACCATAACCATTGAATTTGGCTGTTGTCTTCACTCGCAACAGCTAGCTTTCCAACTTCTACCTGGGTTTTGAAATCAAAAGACATGGGTTCAAGTCCTGGCTCTGGCACTATTTTGAGTGAATGAGTAAAGAGAAGCTGGATTGTCCAATAAAGGATCCTAGAAGTTCTCTCTGGGTTGTCTGGATGAACTAGCTGCAGGGGACCACTCTCTCCTCACCAGTGGAAGGGGTTGTGTTTACAACAACAGGTGGCACTGGTGGTTTTCTTTCTTCCCAATGGGAAGAATTGCACACCAAACAGCCCAGACTTTATGTCCCTTACTTATAAGTCCATTTTCATCTTGCCCTGTAAAAGAGAGAGCAACAGGGCATAGGGTACCTCCCTTGAAGCACAGCCCTGTTATACATCGACCTGCACACTCTAGCCCTACCGAGTACCTCTTTGTCAGATGTTTAGAAAATGAAGGACCCTTTTTGCCTGTGGCATACACCAAGTGACAATGCTGATGTTTGCTGAAGCCCTTGGCTTTCAGTGTGATATTTAAATTCCATTGACTCTCTGTTTCCTTCTCTGAGAAAAAGGAAAAAACAATACTTATCTCACAGGATCATTTTGAAAGTTAAATTTATCTATTCATTCAACCCATGCAGGAAAGACTATTGAATTAGCTCTCCTGTGAATGTATGCTGCACAGATTAAAAAGCACCTTTGAGAGAGTGTGGTGTCCAGGAAAGTCCTGACTTTTGAGTCACAGATTTGGCTTTAGATTCTGACTTTGTTACTTGGTGCATGTGTAAATCCTTAACTCTCTGAATTTAAGAGAGGGTACGAGTACTAAATGAGATGATGTCTATAAAAGGATTGAGTACATGCTTGGGACCTAGTACATGTTCAATAAATGACTAATTTGCCTTCCTGCTTCCTGCCTCTCTTTCTGCCTCCCTCCTCGCTTCCATCCATGCCTGTATGCTTACTTCTTCTGCCTTCCTGACTTCTCTTTCTTTTTCTCGCCTATTCTGATTTGTGTCCCCTCCAACTACTCTCCAAACTGATATGAAATGCTTTTCCAAATCCCACAAATTTCTAATATGCTACATGGAATGCAGAAGTGAATCTTTAGTTGATATGGGCTGTCCTTTGTAAATGTACACACAGCCTTGCAAAGTAAATAAGATATATTTTATTATCTCTGATGGATAAGGAAAAATGGCAGCCTCTGAAAATGAAGTGGTTTGTTTAAATTAACATGAATATTTTAAGTGACAAGACTATGCTTAAAAGTTAAATCTTCTAACTCTGGAGCTATTTCTCTTTCTGTGATACCATAAAACTTTCATTTTTGTCCACACAGTTAAGAATTTATTGTTGCCCTAATTTCATAATATACAAAATTGAGATTACTTAGAGTAAAATGAATAACTTGATGTTATGAAATTACATATATTACAAAGAGCTAAGATTAGCATTTATACTATCTGAGTTGCTTTTCCACTGATAATTCAGCTAGGGAAGTTTATCACTGGAAATCACTGTTTTTGCTACATAAATACCTTGAGCTAAAACTTATGAGCAAAGTATGCCTGGCATAAATTCTTTTATGAATGCTTACAATTCAATTTTCTTACCATGCATTTTTTAAGCTTTCAAAAAGATAATGGTTATGTAAGAAACGTGCATGTTTTCAAACACATTTTGCAGAAGGAAGTTTAAAAGTCACAAAATGCTGAAGTAGATGAGGCTTTTGCCAGAAAACGAGGAAGTAAAACAAAACTAAATATACAAATAATGTCAGAATATCAGACGTTACAATGCTTGAGTGAATGTGTTGTGACAGTCACACTTGGGGAATCTTACATTTTGGAGACATGTTACCACAAAGCCCCTATTTGGGGTAAATGCTGTTGTATGGGTATATGATGAATGATTTTTTTTTGTTTTAAAAGAGGTATGAGTGAAGTTAAGACTAGGACAGAGAATCACATTGTGCTAGATCTTTATACACATTAATAAAATTTCTCACAAGCTCTGTACTGCATTAACACTGATAATTACTCTTATCATAAATTGAGTCCTGTAGGTATCATTGTAGTCCTTTTACAGGAAGGAAATAAGCTCATGGAAATTAAAATAAGTTTCCTAGTATCACACAATTAGTAAATGGTGAAGTGAAGAATTAGTAATTATTTAGCTTGTTCATATTTTTTAACGAAACAAATAACATTTTAAGATATCAAGTCAATCAGAATAACTAATAGAAATGTTTTTTCATCATGATATTCAAGGCCTTCTACAATCTTTTCTTTCAGGTAAAACGTATACATTTAGACATTAATAGTATGACATGAGAATTGGCTCTTTAGAAATCCCAAGAATTTAAGTGGTTATCAGAAAAGCTTTTTATTAAAGGGCATTAAAACATTATTGAAATAATTTCAAAAGGAATAAAATTTATAGAGGCCTGGTTTAATTGCTTCTGTAGTTTTGTGTGAGCATATGTTCGCAATCAAATAAAAGTACATCATATAACTATGTTTTTAAGATTAAGAGTGTTCAAGTGGAATTTCATATAAAGGTAAATTCATGTATAATGACTATGATTAATTTCTTAGGTGTTTCTTTTATTAAGATTTTTACATTGGATTGAAAAATAAATTTTCCAAAGATTCCTTAAATAAATATGCAAATTTTTCCTTCTTACAATGCAGATCTGACAGGAGCTCAAGGTGGAAGTGTCAGAATGTTTGAATGGGGCCACTTGCAACGGATAACCTGCTTTCCATCTGGCAGCAATTCAAGGGTTTTGAGAATGCCCTGGGAGCTCAGTTAGTCAAGGTCTCAAGTTCTCTCTTCATTCAGGGAAGATACAAGAAACAACCAAAGAATGCATAAATAAGTGGAACAACAAAGCGATGTCTCTTTTTCTCCTTGAAATCAATAAATGAAAAATATTTTTAGAAGTTACAAAAATGAGATTTAATTACCAGGGAAATAAAGTTGTATACAAAAATGCAAATAGCAAATGGTTTGATTATGCTGGAGGTTTATAAATAGTACAAGTTGGAGTTTCTGAAGAGCAGAGCTCAGTGGGCTAATGGTAAAGCATCAGTTTATATGAATTATATAAAAATACTACCCTTCAAGAACACTTACATTGGTTTGGGTCTTTCTGAAAAGACATTGCAGATATGTGTATTAAAGTTCAGTTAAGTGATGCTTAAGGGACAAAAGATGATAGGACCACTTTATATTACACATTTTTGATTAAACATTTTTTTTCCCCTTCTGGAACCAACTCAAAACACAGTCAAGTGCCAGGTAGCATGGAACACCTTGGAACTTCTTGGAAATGCAGATTATTGACTCTACTACATACCTGCTGAGTCATCATCACATTTAATCAGATATTCTGATGATATGTATACACATTAAAGTTTTGAGAAGCACTGCTCCAGAACAGGGCATTGACAAATCATAGCCTAGCCACCTTTTTAAAGTTTTACTGGAACACAGCTACTCCATCCATTGTTTTCTATGATTACTTTTCCACTACAACAACAGAGTTCAAGGGAACAAATACTTTATAGCCAGCAAGCCTAAAGTACTTACCGTAGGGTCATTTAAGAAAAACTTTGCCAACCCTGTTCTAGAACATATCTTAATGTTTTCACTTCCCACAATCCTACTTTCCTCAAACTGCTTCTCTTTGCTCTTAGTATCTCACTAGCATTTTATTTTTTTAATCATTTTATTTTTCAATTACAGTTGATGTATATTAGTTTGTTGTACACCCCAGTGATCAGACATTATATAACTTCCTATGTGATCATTCTGATAAATATAATACCCACCAGACACCATATATAGATATTAGAATATTATTGACTATATTTCCTGTGCTGTATTTTATATCCACATGACTATTCTGTAACAACTAATCTGCACTTCTTAATTCTTTCACCCTTTTCACCCACCCCCAAGCCTCCCTTCCATCTGGCAAAATGGTCAAAATTTTCTCTGTATCTGGAAGTCTGTTTCTGTTCTGCTTACTTGCTTACTTTTTTTTTAGATTTAATTGTTTTTAGATATGTATTTATTGCCATTATCGTTCATATACTTAATTCTTCTTCTTCTTCTTCTTCTTCTTCTTCTTCTTCTTCTTCTTCTTCTTCTTCTTCTTCTTCTTCTTCTTCTTCTTCTTCTTCTTCTTCTTCTTCTTCTTCTTCTTCTTCTTCTTCTTCTTCTTCTTCTTCTTCTTCTTCTTCAAGACCCTTTTCCCTGGCTGGTGTGGCTCAGTGGATTGAGTACCTGCCTGTGAACCAAAGGGTAGCTGGTTCGATTCCCAGTCAGGGCATATGCCTGGGTTGCAGGCTGGATCCCCAGTGGCAGGGGCAGGGTGAGAGGCAACCACACACTGATATTTCCTCTTTCTTCCTTCCTTCCCCTCTCTCTAAATACAAACATAAAATCTTTAAACCAAAAAAAAAAAAAATAAGGCCCTTTAACATTTCATGTAGTACTAGTTTGGTGGTGATGAACTCCTTTTGCTTTTTCTTGTCTGGGAAGCTTTTTATATGTCTTAGTGATAGCTTTGCTGGGTGGAGGAATCTTGGTTATAGGTCTTTTCAACACTTTGAATATTTCTTGACAATCCCTTCTGGCCAGCAAAGTTTTTCTTAAGAAATCACCTGACAGTCTTATGGGATCTCCATTGTAGGTAACTACTGCTCTTCTTTTGCTGCTTTTAAGATTATTTCTTTGTTTTTAACTTTTGCTATTTTAATTATGTTGTGTCTTATTGTGAGCCTCTCCAGGTTCATTTTGTTTGGGCCTCTCTGTGCTTTCTGGACTTGTGTGTCTTTTCCTTCACCAAGCTAGGGAAGTTTTCTGTCATTCTTTTTTCAAATAGGTTTTCAAAGCCTTGCTCTCTCTCTTTCTCTTCTCCTTCTGGCTTTCCCATTATGTGACTATTGATATGCTTGATGTTGTCCCAGAGGCTCCTTACACTATCCTCGTTATTTTTGTATTTTTTAAATTTTTGCTGTTCTCATTAGGTGTTTTTTTTTTATATTCCAAGTTGCTGATTTGATATTCTGCTTCATCTACTCTACTGTTGATTCCCTGTAAATTATTCTTCATTTCAGTTAGTGTAGCCTTTATCTCTGACTAGTTATCTTTTATGGTTTTCATCTCCTTTTTTATGCTGTTGATACTCTCACTAAGTTCACTGAGCATCTTTATAACCAGTGTTTCAAACTCTACATCTAGTATATTGTTTATCTCCATTTTGTTTAATTTTCTTCTGGAGTTTTATTCTGTCCTTTCATTTGGGACATGTTTCTTTGTCTTCTCATTTTGGCAGCCCCCCCTTCTTTGTTTCCATGTATTAGGCCAAACTACTTATTTTCCCAGCCTTGGAAGTATGGCCTAATGTAGTAGGTGTCCTCTATGGCTCAGTGGCACAACCTTCCCATTCACCTCAGCTTGGCACTGCAGGTATGCCCCTCTTTCCCTGTGTGGGCTGTGTACACCCTCCTGAGGTAGTTGAACTTTGATTGCTGTTGGCTTGTCAGTTGGAGGGATTTAACCCTTGTCTGATCAGCTGCAAGTTCTGACTACAACCACCATGGAGGATCAGCTGTGCAGGGGCCCACCCCATTGAGCAGGACTTACTTCATTGGGGCTCTGGTTTCCACCTGAGTCCACCTATCAAGTGTGTTGCTTGTGGAGGTGGTTCCGTTGCTGGCTACAACCACCTCCATAAGCTTTGATCTGGTCAGAAGCAGTCCACTGGGTGTGCTGGCTCTTAGGATCCTGGGAGCTGCAATTCAAGGTTGGTCACTGCCTATGTTCTGCATGGGGCTACCCAGCATGAGCTACAAAATTATCTGCAGATGGCTACTACTGCTGCTGCTCTTGGATGTGTCCAGGAGAAGCTAAGCTGCAAACCACAGCCAGCTATTGCTGAAGCTGGGACTGGAGCCACTTAGTGAGAGGTACAGGGCATGCTAAGGCCAGATGCTGCTTGTTTGAGAGATTTTAGGGAACTCTGAAGCATGAGGCAAATCATGTCTTTTGTATGGAAAAGCCACTGGAAAGAGTTTGGGTGGGCCCTCAAGTTGGGTGGGGCAGGTTCTCACAGAATCACCATGGTGGGGCAAACTGTGATAGCCAGGTTGATGGAGTCTCAGACATGTCACCCAGAAGAAGAACATGGCCTCTGCCAGCACTTCTGTCTGGGAGAAAGGTTTCCCTCCAGCTCTTGTTCTGACACCAGATGATTCAGCTCCTCTCCATATAGCCTTGGTGCCTTTTGAACTGCTACCCCAATGCTGGAACTCAGAGGGAGCAAGTACAAGTAAGTCCATGCATAGGCCCTTTAAGTGGAATCCTGGGACTGCAGAAGCCCTTTTTCTCACTCAGCCTCATTCTCTACTGGTTTTTCCAGCCATAAGTCATGGGGACTTCTCTTCCTGGCACTGAAACCCTAGACCGGGGTCCTGGTGTGGGACTTTGACCCTTTGCTCCTCAGCGGGGACCTCTGCAGCTGAGATATCCCCCCAGATTTTTATCCACTACACTAACTCATTCCCAGTATCTGCCCTTCCTACCCATCTTAATGTGGCTTCTTCTTTATATTCTTAGTGGTAGCACTTCCGTTTAGCTAGATTTCAGGTGGTTCTGAATGATGGTTGTTCTGTAGTTCAGGTATGTTTTGATGTGGTTGTGGGAGGATGCAAGTACCGCATTTGTCTACTGCATTTGTCTGCACTGCCCTGCCTTTTGACCAGAATTTTACCACCACTTTGAAAGGCTGTAAAGGGGAAATCAGCCTGTTCTTTGTCTTCAGAGCCATACTTCATTAAAACACACACACACACACACACACACACACACACCCTGGCTTAGTGACTCAGTTGGTTAGAGTGTCATTCTGTAGACCAAAAGGATGGGTTTGATTTTTGGTCAGGACACATACCCAGGTTGTAGGTTCAGTCCCTGATCTGGGTGTGTGCGAGAGGCAACTGATTATTTCCTTCTCACATCTCTCTCTCTCTTCTCTCTTCTCTCTTCTCTCTCTCTCTCTCTCTCTCTCTCTCCCTTCCTCTCTCTCTAAAAGCAATAAACATATCCTTGGGTTGGGATTAAAACATAAAATAATAAAAACGCTCACACAGACCCTAGGTGATGACACATCTTGCCTCTCCTTTTCCCTCAACCTCCAAACCTTCAACCCTTCTCATGTGCTACTTTTATCAGGGTGAGCTGCAACCTTTTCACCTACCACATTTACCACATGGCTTTGTTGCCATTTCACAAAACTCAATGATAATTTTTACATGTAGTTATGAAATAAAATTTGGGGAGCATATGTTTTCTTAATACCAATTAGCAACATTTTTTTTTGCTCTTTACTGGGATATTAAAGGGATTTAATCTAGAATCCTTTAGAATTCTACCATACTTTCAGTTGTGTAACTCATCAATATCCATTATGTGCTCATGGATTTCCACTTTAGCTGTAAATATTATATTGCTAACTAATTTTATACCTCAACCCCATCACTCTAATATGTCCCTCATGTTGCTAACAAAGTTATAAAACAAATAACATACTTGTATAATTATACTATAGGTGAGATCATATTATTGTTGTTTCCAAAAACTCTTCAAGGTTCCACATTGTATCTAAAAGACCAAATTTTTATCAAAGTATTCAAGACCATCTATAATTTCAATTGTTTTACAGATTTAACATTCACTATAACTTTCTGCATAAGCTATTATCTGCCCAGGTATCTTTGGCAGGCAGTCAACTTACTATTGATTCACCTTAGCCATGATGAAGCCACATAACACCTAAGCATCTTATCTCCCTTAGTAGGGAAGCCTAATAAGGTAAATGGAACAGATGGCCCATACCATATCACGATAGTACTGATCCATTTGTCAAATATGAATAAGAATGAACTTCCTCTTGCCTGTCCCTGCAATTCATTATGTTCTAGCTCCCACTCTATGAGTAATATCATCAAAAAAATTCCCCAAGTTTGTATTTCTCTGCCTATTTGATAGCAGGCAGGATTAAGGATGAGAAAATCAAATTGCTATTAAGAAACAACATTAGAATGTTCTCAAGTCAGACCTGTGTGTAGTCAGAGCTGGGCTGACTTCCAAGACACATCAGTGAGGGTCAGAATTATTTTCCTTTTAATTCGAGGTCATGTTGTCTGGTACTTCCTATCCCCATAGGCAAACAATGGTTTTACTCACCAAGTGACCCAATGCATAGAGTAGGGGTCTCGTGGAGAGGAAGCAGAGCAAGCAAACCTCAGAGGAGTTGAAGGCTTTCATGAGTGCTCCGTAAATACCTAAAATATGGTGGAGTCTGGCAGAAAGTTCTGGTCTTTCCAATAGCAAATTCCAAGTTATTCTGAGCTCCTAGAGAAAGCAGGGACCTCCCCGTTTATCTCTCTCTGTCTTTCATTCCTGCCCACTTCCAGGCACACGAGGTAGCCTGTAGAACAAGTCACAGCACACAATAGAACGTCTAGGAGTCAGGACAAAAAAGGGACCACACAGATCCACAAGCGTTAGTTCCCATGTCCTTGCCATGAGTGTGCTTCCATGATAAATGGTGTCCCATGGGTCTCCTGGGAGATGAGGCATTTGGGGGGACTCTTGGGGCAATTCCCTGTGGAGGTCTGTTACCCATTCTGGTCCCTTGTCTCCAATGATGACTGGAACAGAATCTCTTCCTTTAGTCAGAAGCATGTTGGAGCAGTTAAGAAAGCCCACATGACTTTAAAACAGGATAGCACACCTTGATTGTATCACAGGGGTGTGGATCACAGTATTTCCACATTTACCATCTGAACCAGGAGGGGTGGTAGGCGAACAGCACACACAAGCTGACCCCACCAGGCATACCTAGTTAGGGGCACAAAACTGAGCCTTGTCTCCCTGGGTGCTGAGGTCCTGCTGGATCTGTGCACTCACTGGAACTCAGGCTGAATTAGCACCTCCCCCCATCCCACACCAAGGGCTGAGAGCTACTCTTCACTTGCTTATGCTTATTTTTCAGAGAAGAAATTTGGTCTCTACCTAGGAAACAGACAAAAAACTAAAAGCACACACACACAAAAATAGATTTATTTGCAAAAATGAACTTATTCTTTGAACTAAAATCCATGGTGCTGCAGGTTTGCAGGCTGGGCCCAGGAACTCTGTCTTTCTTCCACTTGACCTCTGTGCCTGTTCAAATTCAATTATTTTCTCCCTCCAAAGTTTGGATGAACCTAGCGATGAATGCGCAGCCCTCACTGGACTGGATTTCGTAATCTGTTTTCCTGCCACTGAATAGCAGAGGTTGAGGGGCCACTGTTTAAGTCTGAGAGAACATTAAGTTCAGAGCCTGGCTCTGTCTCAGCGCCTGTGGGGTGACCTCAGCACCAGCATGGCGCAGAGCTGTGCTGGCCTGACAGTGCGCTCTGTGCGGGCCCAACTCACACCACCAGCACATCTTCCCTGGCCCTTCAGCTACAAGCTCTGGTTTCTCTCAGAGTCTTAGATTCTTCTCCTCCCCAACCCAACCATGTGCTGTGTTGAAAACTCACATATCTTGGTGGTTTTCAGAGCAAAGTGGCAAGATAAAAAAAAAAAAAAGAAAAATAACCAGGATTTCCCCAAAATTGTGGAGCACAGGGGCCCATTTTCCCAGGGCTTTTTCAGAGACAAGATTTTTCTTGGCATTTTAGGAGTTTATGCTTCGACCACGGCTGCAGCTTCAGGGTCAGAGCAGGACCAGGAAAGGAGAAGAGGGAAGGGTCCCCAGCAGTCCCCCATTCCGGCTCCAACAGGCCCCCATCCAGTCCTCTCTGTGTCATTCCCATCCTGCCCGTGGAGCAGTGCTGAGACTCACCGCTTTTAGGGCAAAGCTGAGATCAAGGAGGGAAAACCAATCAGTTCACTGCTGTGCTGGTGGTTCATCAAGTTCTGACTCCCTGCCCCAATCTGCTTGCTGCTGCTTCCTGTCCAGAGTGCGCAGTTATCAACTTTTTGTATTTAGTTTCAAGCTCGTTGTTTTCTTCAGTGGGGGGATGGCTGGCTGTGAACCTGCTCCATCTTGGTGGCTGCAGAATGGCATGTTCTCTTTTTTGAAGAAGAAGAAAGGAAAGGAAGTAGACTTTCTTTATAAATAAATAGTGAGTTCTTTTCCCCCAGTCCTTTGAAATGCTATGCTGGGGGGCATGAGGCACTTTTTATTCTTCTCTCTGGATATTCTTCCTGAAGAAGGTGGGTGGAGTTGACTGCACAGATACAGGGTCCAGTGGGTAGACATGCTGTCCTGGGTTCCGAGATGCATAGTGTTCATGCTGTTCTGCATTTCTGAGTCTCTCTCCTTGCTGTGTGGTTCAGGTTTGGCTAAAGGTGGGACCAGCCATGAGTGGCTCCTCCTGGACCCTCCTGATATCTCCTGTTTCTCTGTCCTGCAAGCTGTTGGTCTGTGCTCATTGCCAGATGAATGTAGAGGGACAGCAGTCCTCCAAGGCCCTTGATGGAGCCGCATGTAGGCAAGGAGGCTCTGGTTCTCTGAGTCACTGTGTAGACAGGATGAGCCATGGTGGCTCCCTGGCCCATTTGATGGGACACAAGGAGCAAGTAGATTTCACTGGGTTCAGACACTGAAAACCATGTTTTGACAGCTTGATGTTAATATTCTAATGGACATAGTCTTTGATGAGCAATTAATTAGAATCTGCCTGGCTTGACCACTGAGTATGTGTCAGACTTTTTGATGAGTCACTTTCCGTCTCTCATCTTCTTTAACCCCCACAGCATTACTTTTCCCTACTTGCAGACATGCTGAAAGATAAATTGAAGCCATTGCTGGCAGGAGAGAGCATATAAAGACAAGGTATTATTATCACCATAATATTGAGCACCATTCTGCCACATACACAGAGAAAAATTATTAAGCATCCTTACCTTTAACAGAGCATGAGTATTATTTCTGCAGTTGTGACCTGCAAATAATTGAAAAGCACAGGCTCATGCCGACGGTGCCACCTTCTCTCTGATCACTGTGCATCCTTGAATAGCGTCACTCATTGGCACTGTGACTGAGGCAGCCAACGGGACCCATCCAAAAAGCTGAGAAGGTGTTTTACATCCTTGGTTAAATTTATTCCTAGGAATTTTTTATATATAATTGCAAATGGGACTGTTTTCTTAGTTTTCCTTTCAGATACTTCATTATTGATGTATAAATATGCAACTGATTCTAGATATTCATTTTGTATCCTGATACTTTACTGAAATCATTTATCAGATCTAGTAGCTTTTTGTGGAACCTTTAGGGTTTTCTACATACAGTGTCATGTCATCTGCAAAGAATGACAGTTTTACTTCTTCCTTTTTTAATTAGGATGCATTTTATTTCTTGTTCTTGTCTGATTGCTGTGGCTAAAACTTCCAGTACTCTGTTGAATAACAATGGTGAAGGTGGACATCCCTGTCTTGTTCTTGATCTTAAGATAAATGCTTTTAGCCCATTGAATATGATATTGGTTGGTGTTTGTCATATATGGCCTTTATTACATTGAGGTATGTCCCCTCTATTCCCACTTTGTTGAGAGTTTTTACCATAAACAGGTGCTTGATTTTATCAAATGCTTTTTCTGCATCTATTGATACAATCATGTGGTCTTTAATCCTTTATTATGTTTATGTTTAGGATTTGCCTTCTGTTCCCTGTGTCCCCCACAGGCCAGGCCAGTTCTTTGGCCTCTGGTGACCAGTTGATGCACGGTACACCTGACACCTCATCTCATGTTCTCCTGCCTAGTGTTGCTTCCAGTGGTGTCAAGGACTTCCATCCAGGGGCTGTGATGACCTTGGTGATCTTACATCCTCAAGTTCTTATTCATTTTTTACTCGGGGATCAGGAATCATGGCCCTTGGATGTAGAGGCAGCCCGGATGCTGTTGGTTGTGCCTGCAGGCTTGTGTGGGGAATAGGTAGTGTGGGATGGTAACCCCTGCAGTCTCCCGTTAGCTGGCTCCCTGCCTACCCCCTCTTCCTGGACAGCAGGTCCCCTCTCTGTCACCTTTGAGGTTCTTAGGGACAGTTTCAGGGAGAGAAGGATATCAGGTGTCTGGACAATCTCCCTGGGATCAGGAAAGCAGGTGCTTTGGAATGAGGAGAGGCAGACCGGCTGCCACAGAGGAGTGCCGCTTCTCCCCGGGAAACGCTTCCCATCAGGAAACACCAGCAAATCAGACAGCAGTTCTGCAGAGGGATGGGTTTTGCCTTCCAAGGATGAAATTGTGAAAACTAAGGATCATTCTGTGCTCTGTTGAGAAAACACAGTAAAACTATTCTGCAGAATGTGTCTATTTTATGAGTTGTGCAACGTGTGAGCATGTACAGGAAATGGGAATGATGGGCACAGTGAGAGATGTCAGGCCCCAAAGCTTCTGATTTGCTCACTGAGGTTTCAGCAGCTGCTACGAAGACCCACAAAGAACAGGAGCTGTTGGCTGCCCCTGTGGTGTTACCAGAAGTAATTTCTTCACAATTGTTTCATGATATTGATCTCTTCGTGTCATCTATTTGTTTTTCTAGTGTCAAATTTTGAAATTAAAATTTTCAGAAAATCACCAGGAAACCAGGGGTCCTGATAGAATTGAATCAATATAGAGTATACAATTTAAAGATAGCTCAGCGTCTACTTAGTTGATCTTTGTAACTAATGTCTTTGACTTCTAGAACTGCTTATGCCAAGTTAATGCTTTATATAAGGAGAAACACTAACATCTTTGCTAATCATTCCAATTTATAAATTCTCAAACAATTCCGAATGAGGGAACCTTGGCCAAATCACTTACTATCTGTATGCCTTGGGTTTCTTTTTTGTAAAGCAGAGATGACCACAATGTTCACCTTGCAGGGTTATTGCTGAGATGACACGAGCTACTGCGTGGAGAGTGCTTGTTGGAATAGTGCCTGACAAAGGAAAAGTTTTCAATAAGTGTGATATTTCCTAGAGCTAATTAAATTATTAATAAGCCATTAATTGAATAATATTTTTCTAGACTAAACAATTTACCTGCCAACTTCTTGGTAGTATTATTCATTCTAGTTGCGATTATTCCATATCATATTTTTCCTATTTCATTTCAGTGTTTACTTGTTGCCTCATCTCAACATTTGTAGAATTTAGGATTAAAAAAAGAATGAAGAAAACAGGGGAAAGGAGTCTGGTAGTCACAATGAATAACTGCCGTGGTGAAAACTTTCCCCCAAATAGGATTGTAGTACATTTAAAAAAATTATATTTATCTATCTATTTGTAAGCTAACAAAAACAAAGACTGATCAATTTTAAAAGGTGGAGGAGAGAATTCTTGATTATACTCTTTTCTTATGATAAAAGTCACTACTCTAGATAAACTGCAATGGTTTTTAACGCTGGTTCTCAACTGGACTATCTAAGGAGTGACAGATTCTGCTTCATTTAGTGTGAAGTAGAACCTAGAGCTTTATCAAATAATTAAGAATGTTCCCAAGAGGATTCTAATCACCCCAATGATCGAGAACAATGCAGGTATGGAAAACTCACTAGATTTAAAGTCAGGAGGCTTGAATTTTATACCTTGCTATTTTTGTCTCTTTTGGCCTCAGTTTCCTTATCTGTAAAAAATAGGATTTTTTTAAATTAAATTTTATTTTAATTGTTGTTCTTATACAGTTTTCTGTTTTCTACTCCCATCCTGTCCCTCCGCCCCAGCCCTCCCCAGCTCCCTTCCATTTCCACCCCCCCCTAGCTTTTGTCCATATGTCTTTCATACTTGTTGCTCTAATCCCTTCCCCTTTTCCCTGGATATTCCTATCCCTCTCCTCTCTTGTTCTCAATTTCAGTGTCTTTGGTTATATTATGCTTGTTTGTTTGTTTTTTTGATTAGGTTCCTGTT
>PVKU01002046.1:0-251505 GCA_004027475.1 Anoura caudifer | reverse complement strand
CGCAGCTTTTGTCCATGTGTCTTTCATACTTGTTGCTCTAAACCCTTCCCCTTTTCCCTGGATATTCCTATCCCTCGCCTCTCTTGTTCTCAATTTCAGTGTCTTTGGTTATATTATGCTTGTTTGTTTGTTCTGTTAATTAGGATCCTGTTAAAGGTGAGATCATATGGTATTTGTCTTTCACCTCCTGGTCAACAAGTGGTGTTGGGAGAACTGGACAGCTACATGCAAAAAAAATGAAACTTGAACACCAACTTACACCATACACAAAAATAAATTCAAGGTGGATAAAAGATTTAAATATAAGCTGTGACACCATTGAAGTCATAGAGGAGAATGTAGGCAGGAAAATCTCAGACATTTCACGCAGCAACATTATCAATACTTTTTAATACAAAGAGTTGTGTAGCTCTCATAACGATCCAGCTTTAAAAGATTTTCATCAACCCAAAGACATTTTTTGTGTCTGTTCAGTATATCTCCAGTCCCATCTTCAGGCCCAAGTAATTTGCTTTTTTTCTTAAGTATATTTGCCTTTTCTAGACATAAATGGAACTATGTAATAGGTAATCTTTTGCACTGGCATCTTTCACTTAGCATATGTTTTTGAGGTTTACTCATGCTGTCGAATGTATCAGTAGTTTGTTTCTTTTCATTGCTGATGAGAATTCTGTTTTGTGGATAGAGGATCATATAATTTTAATGTTATGAGAGGCTGGGGAGTGCACAAGATCTAACAGATGGGCTCTGTTGGTGCCCTTTCTAGCATTGTGGCTTTAGGCAATTCAACATCTCTGAGCTTCGTTTTGCTCATCAGTAAAATTACATACCTACTCTTTTAACCCACTAGTGATGGGAAAGATCCAGTAAAAGGGAATTTGTGGAGCAGCTTTCCAATAGCTATCTTATTGAACAAGTTCTTCTTGTCATCACTTGGAAGTCACAAAGCGATGGCCTGGGGTCAGGCATGTTTTCATTAAGCCCTATATATAAATATATTTTTTAAAGTTTTAAAGTGTTTTGAAAATTCAAAAGCTCTGACACCACAGGGAACACACACTCTTCTGGTGCCCATCTGCTGGAGCCAAGTAACTGCCGTCTCTTTCAGACAATGCCTGTGCTCTCAAGTTGCTACCGCTTAATGTTTGGGCTAGCTCTTCGCTCACATTTGTTACTTGCTTGACCTCTGAAAACATGTGAATTTGGGACCTCTGGTCTACTTCCCTTCCCCTAATCTTAACCCCATGACTGTGAACTACCAACCCAGGGTTAATTCAAATGGCTCTGTTTAATGTAAATGTTTTCCTTATGTTGGGGACATCTGTCTTTTAGCAGCTTCCACGTGCTGGCTCATGCGCTGGCTCTGGTTCAACCTTCTGAAGCCGTGCAGATCAAGACTGTGTGACAGCCCCTCACATACTTGAAGACAGGGACCATCTGTGTGCCACACAGAGAACGTAAACACATGTCACTGGTTTATTGTTCTCCCTACCCAAGGGATTCTTTGACCAGATGTTCTGCCCGAACATATTGATCTGTATGCCATAGGCTCCCATTGATTTGTTCTTGATTTATTGACTGCACTTTAGATATGCCTCAATTTTCCATCAAAGAAGAAGCATAAATCTTGCTCCCACTGATTTTAAGATAAGTAAACCTGGCTTTAACAGCATTTTGTGCTGCTTTAAAGAAAGTTTTGCAATCCTACTTTTAGTATTAAGATTTCTTATCTTTTTTCTACTTTTGAGACCTTTTAGCTCTCAAAGTTGCCTTTAAAAGACAGAAGTGGTGAATATTCATAATAATGCAATAGAGACATAAAGTGCATTGTCAACCTCAGTGTTTCTCCAGTTTTTTTCTTCCCAGAAATACCCATTTGCCCCAGCTTGGTCCCTTTCAAGAAAGTCTTCCTGATACATATATAGACATAAAGAGAAATATATCAATATATATTTGATAGATGCATAAGATAGAATTTTTTTCATGTTTTACAAATGGAATTATAGTATTCTGTGACTTGCTTCATTTCTTGTAATAATTAGTGTCTAACATTTTTCGTATCAGTAATATACAGTTACCTCATTTTTTTACATGTTGAAACTTTTTACCCAATTTTATTTTATTTTTTTGGCTCTTAGATTTGGAAGAAAACTCAACATTCATCTCTTCCAACCCTTCTGCCAGTGAAGGAATTCCCTTTACATTGTTCCCAGCAAGTAACCATTTTGCCTGAGCTCAAATCCTTCCAGCGAATTGGCACTCGCTGTCTCCAGAGGCTGGACATCCCCCTCTGCAAATGACTATGATTAATCGAGGGTTTTACCATATATTAAACTGGGATAATAAGAATTTTCTCAGTTTTTCTTAAACTTTTAGTGTCAAAAATAGAAAAGAACACTAAAAAATAATATTCAGGATGTTTGTCTAATCATGCCATGACTTCCGGTGGTTTGCCACAGGAAGTGGTATGATGATCACTGCTCTGATGAACTGTCCCCAGACCCTCTAGCAGCCAGACCACACCTCCACACATCACACGGACTTCTCCGCCCTTGTCATCCAGGTGGGGCTGATCTGTAGCCTCCTGATGTCCTGCCATTGAGCCCCCCAGAACTGGAAGTTTTCCAGATACAGTCAGAGCAGAACAGAGAATGAATCAGATTCCATTGGGGACCACATCCTGGGGATGCAGGGTGAGAAGGGGGGAAGTGCTCTTGAGCAAGGATTGATGGTCAGTCCTCACTTAGGCAGAATGGAAATGAAGTTGCCTGTGTGTGTGAAAGCAGCCAGAGGCCGATGTGAAATCAGGTGGCGGGATTCCTGCCTTAAATCAGCATGAGAACCACTTTGTAGCTGACAGCTTGATTGCATCAGCTCCCAATGGGTAAGCTGAACTGTGGTAAAATGGCATTTCAAGCCTTCTGTTTACGGTCCATGGGATGGATGGAATCCATTTTCACAGACTCTGGTTGATTTATAGCAGCGGCTGTGTTCTCTAAGAAGAGAGCTGTCCTAGTCGTTGAGTCCCCTCACTCCACGACCTCCCTCTCTCCACCACAGATGAGAAGGCTAATGGGTGTTCTTTCTCCTTCTCTTTTACAGAATCACTTCCAACTCAGCCGCCTACTTTTCCTCCAACCATTCCACCAGCAAAAGAAGGTAAAAGAAAACTACAATAATGATGTGACTTTAGGTTTAAGAATTAGTTGGTTTTGTCAACTTGTTCACTTAAAAAACAAGGCTTTAATAAATGATATTTTGTACTTAATACAAATGCTTCTCAAGTCCTGATAAGGGAAAGACTTGCAATCAGTGGTAAATAAGACATAGAAATCTAATGCACAATATAAACATTGACAACATTTACAATAATTATGTAATGTAATAGAGGTACTAAATATTCCTACAGTAGCAGCCATATTACAATATATAAATGTATCATATTAACATGTTCTATACCTTAAATTTATACAATACCATATATCAAATATATTGAATGTGTAAAAATAGAAAAATATCCATGTAATTACACATTCTGTACACACAGGGTAGATTTTCTAGAATTGCTTCATGTTTATTTCATTGAAAATATCAGATAAGTAAATGCTCATTAAAGAATAGTTATAGAATTTCATGAGTTAGAATTTAGCTTATAATCCTGTAGACAGGATAATAATTCCCTGGCTTACCTCTGAAATGCCTCTTCTGGTTGTTTCTTTCGTCTTCATCATGAGAGTTCCTCATCACCTCTTACCTGAGCTGTTAACATGACTTTCTGAAAAACTTCCAAATACAATAGTGATGGTTTATTTTTTCATTCCATTAACAAACATTTATTAACCCTACTATTCATTCTGAAACTCCGATGCCAGGCAGTCAGAGCACAGCAATAATACATGATTGCTGCTGTGTGCTCATTCTCAGGATTGCAGAGGAATAGCTGTTTGCTTAGATAATGACCAGTCTGGGATGTGAGTTCGAAAATGGACGTTATACTGTGGTAGTCCAGCCATGAGAGCACTTAATGCTGCTGCAGGTTAATTACTTGAAAAGAAGGAGGAGAAATTGGATCTACATTTTGAAGAATGAGTTTACAGGAAAATGAAAGGGAGAAGAGCACTCTGAGCCACAGAATACGCTCAGCTCGTAAAGTGTTTGGGGAAGAATAAGCAGCACATGGAAAAGAGTGAAGATGGAGTCACGAAATGGTCAGCGTGCCAGAGTAGGGAGTTGGAGCGTTATCCCCTAGGAAATGGGCTGCCATGAGGCATTTTATGAAGGGAGGCTGACCTGAGGAAACCTGTGTTTGAGAAAGGTAACCGTGGTACCCTGGAGAGGAGTGTTTGGTGGAGGAGAGGATAAAGGAGGAACCTGTAGTGGGAAAGTTGTTTTGGGAGGGTCCTTCCTTTCATCATGCATTTTAAAGTGCCTCTTATGTGTCAGGGATACAATGAAAACTAAGTTGTTCCTGTCTTATAGCAGCTTAAAGTCAGTGGGGTCAGATGCTGGAAAGTGTACGGGTCAAGGAAGCAAAGAGGCAATGAGAAACTCTAGTAAAGGCCAGCATCCTTCCCAGCATATCATGCAAAGTCTTCAAGGATCGGCCTACTTGGCAGACACCTTTTCCCAGACTGTGCTAGGTAACAGCGACATTGTACAGCTCAGGGTTCCCTGCACACATCTTACACTCTCCTGCATCTTTTAATGCTGTTTACTCTCCCTGGGATGCCAGGCTCTTTCTTCTCCTATCTTCATATGTGGCCTTCTCCAGTCTTGATGCTGTGATTATTTTCACTATTGGAACTGAAGGCAGAATCCTGATTGATGAACTTACTATTTAAACAAGCTGATGTGCAGCTGTGAGGAAACTCTCTGAGGTCAGATGTTTTTTACTGATAGCTGAATAGGGATATCATTCAGTAAACATTCATGAACACTCACGGAAGGAGTGTGAAGGGTCTGTGAGAGTGAGGATCGAGAGGGCAGAGACATTGTCCTGAAGTTTTCCTCGGGATGGTTTTACCTGGTGGGGCCTTTGCACCTTGAATGCACTATTCATCTTAGGCTCTGTGCTGAGTGTGTTTAATTAAGGAGCCTATACAGTTCCATTATTAAAGTGATACTGAATATTTATTGAAGAAATGTTAGGAAGTAGAAAAGAGTATACAGAAGAACATTAAAAACATGCTTTCATATCCTGGAGGTAATTTCCTCATGCATTTTGGTATCTTTGATTTATTAGTTTTTTACTTTGTCAACACAACATATTCAAATAGATTATGCTTTCATTTTGAAGGTAAAACCTAATCCAGATTTCAGCTTTCCTTAGACACAGAGGACCAGGTTTTCCTTTTTAAGCTTATAATGAACAGATCTTGTGTCCCTTTCATTTTTAAATTCAAACCATGAATTTGTAGAATTTTGTAAATTACAGAACTCATGAGATCAGCCTCACCAGATCCTTATTGTTTCTGGAGTATTATCTCAATTAGAGATGCTTTATTTTACATTATAAATAGCTTTAAAGGAATACAGTTGCACTTAATTAAATAAAAACCAAATGAGCTTTTCTTTTTTCCTAAAGAAAGGAAAAAGGCCTATTATCTCAAAGAATGTGTGGGTGTAACTTGCCTAAGATTAGAAGATTCATATTATTGAAGAGAAAATAGCTTCATCATGAAGCACAGCCAACCACAATGATCCACACCAATGAAGGGGAAAGGCATGGGTAATTTGAAACTGTCCATGACACTAAAAAATGGTCATTAAAATGCTTTCAGTGGGATGGACTTTTGTTGGTCCACTTATTGCTTGTTTGTTAGTGTTGGTATCAGTCATATGTGCTGATCGTGGTCTCCCTGGGCTAACATTAGTGTACATTTTTGACACGTGTCAATCGGTGGCAGAAGGGCATAGACAGAATTTTTGAACGAGGCTGGAATTTAAGTTTGCTTATGGCCTCAGCCCAAATGCATATCAAATTGTAGATGTCACATGACTTCCTTCTGAAGTTGAATCATTCTGAAGTTACAAACTCGACAAGCAGAGGACAGGGAGCACAGTGTAATATCTGAGACTTTTTTCTCATTAGTAGGCACTTGAGCATGTTCACTGGGTCTTCTGTCTATAAGTCACTTTAGTTCCATATTTTTCTATTCTCTCATTTCTATTCTTTGGGATTGAGATTGCTGGGTTGTTTTCCTTTCTAATTCCATGTGTTCGGTAGAAACTTCTGAATCACAAATAGGAACCTTGATAGAAGAGAAAAGATGGTCAGGAAACATAATAAGCAAGAGCTTGAAATATAAACCTTAAGGACTGATACTTTTTCTTTGGGGAAAAGTTTGAGTTACCAGAAGAAAATTATCATCTGCTTTGCTGGTTTAGTAACAACTGTTTTTACCCTTATCTCTGGTTCGGAATTTCTTCATGGTCTTCAGTGTGTAAAACTGCCAAGGCAGACCTGGTGTTTATGGTGGATGGATCCTGGAGTATTGGAGACGAAAATTTCAACAAGATCACTGACTTTCTGTATAACACCGTTGGAGCCCTGAACAAGATCGGTGCAGATGGAACTCAAGTGAGGCTAATAGATCAATTATTAATTCATTCTATGCATTAAAAAGTTACCCTAATGTGTTATTACAGCCAGTATTCAGCAGATCTGGATAAAGAACTATAATGATCAGACCCAACCATAAATGAGCAGATACACAAGTCTGCATTTGGAAGCAGCTTACAGGTTCCTGGTAGAGCTGGAGAAGATGCTGATCCTTAAAAGCTATTGAGTTCAGCAAACTAAGACAGGTTACAATGACCATGTCAGCAGATGTTCCTTTTCTATGTACTAGGAGAGAGTATCTCCTTTGCAGATACACCCAGTATTTCCTCTACTCTCAAGGACATTAAAATCTTGAAAGATAGAGATTGTGATCACACTAGTATAGATCAAATAGAGCTTAAAACTGATTTATTCATTCCAAAAATATTTATTATGCCCAGACACAGTACTGTTATAATGAATATGATGAGCAATATTCCTAATTTCATGGTTCTCACATTCTTAAAGGCATAGAGAGGTGGAGGCTCAGGACAGGTATAAATAGGCAAATAAATAAATTCACAAGGTAGGGATATGAGCTCTGAAAACACAGTGATAGGATTTAATTCACTGAGAGTTACTTAAAATTGTGTGTGTGTATAAGAGGGGTATTTTAAATTTTGTGGCTCATGAAGTCCTCTTGGAGGATGTGGCTTTTGAACTGAGATATAAATGGTAACAGAGGGTAACTGAAAGTAGAAATTCCAGACAAGGAAATAGCGAGTGCAAAGGACCTAAGAGGAGAATGAGATTTGAGGCTTCAGATGCTAAAACTTGTACCTAGAACACCGTGGGCGAGCCTCTGGGGGAGAGAAGAAGGAGTGGAAGAAGTAGGCAGATGCCAGATTGTCTTGAGTCTTGTGGACCATTAGAAGGAGTTGGGTGTCATCATAAATGCAATGGCAGCCCGAGGAAAGTATGAAGAGGAGAGAAAAGACCTGATGTGCTTTTCAAAAGATGAGCAGCTGCTTTGTGGAGTGTGAATACTAACAGGGTGAGAAGGGAAGCAGAGAGACCAGTTAAGACACTGCTCTCAAGGTCCATCAGAGCAAGGAAGGAGGCCTGCGCGAGGGTGGTAGCAATGGATGCACTGAAATGAACAGCTTCAGAATCCACTTTGGAGGAACAGCTGAGAAAATTGGGGTCTAAGTGGTACCATAAGGGCAGGATACATAAACTGCTAAGGCATTTCGGGCGGGGTGGGGGGGAGTTTGTTTTAAACAGGAGGATCAGAGGAGGTTTCCTTGAGATGGTGATATCTGCAGTAGGCCTTCACAAACAGGTTGCAGTTGAAGGCTCACAAAATCAAGGAAAGCAACCTGAAGATGCTGCATGTACTACCCCATCACAGTTCTGGAAAACAAACACAACCCATAAATTAAAAATGGCCCCAACGTTCCACAGAAATAAAAATAAACGGTAGGAAATGAAGCCAGAAAGGTTTATGTTGCCATGGTTAGGAGCACAGATTCTGAAGCAGAAGACACATGGCTGCAACAGTTGGTTCTGTCAGTGACTACTCTTATGATTCGCACAAGTCACTTGACTTTGCGTGCCTCAGTTTCCTCATCTGTAAAGTGGGTAGGATAGTAGTAATTACTTCATAGGTTTGCTCTGTACAGCAATCCTTGTAGAGAATCCAAATCTGATGCTCTGACCCTTGTCAAGTTCCAAGGCCTATGCTGCCACCTTTCCATCTTTGTCAAGTGAGGTGACAAAGGCCCACCAGCATTAGAGAGAGGTTTTTGTTTTTTTTTTTAAAAATAAAGTACTTTCTGAAAAGTACTCAGGAGAAAAAAAATGCTATTTAATGTCATCAGATTTAGTATGTAACTTGTATGGAATTTTAAACCAAGGAAATTGTGGACTGGGTTAAAGAAGACATTAAAATTGTGAATGCTGCCCTGTGTGTGTTCCCAGCCCAAGGGGCAGTCTGCATACGTGTGAAAACAAATACGCCTTCTCTCTCCAGGTTGCAATGGTTCAGTTTACTGATGATCCCAGGACAGAATTTAAGCTAAACACATACAAGACCAAAGAGACTCTTCTTGATGCCATTAAACATGTTTCATACAAAGGAGGAAATACAAGAACAGGTAAGACCAAAGGGAGCCCAGTTATGACCCAAAGTAATGAGTTATTAGTAATTTTTGAAATTACTAATTTTTAAAATCAGTATTTATTAGGTCATATTTTTGAATCATATTCCTTAGATCAACATTGGTTAATAACATTATATAACTTTCTGGTGTACAACTTTATAACCTGACACCTATGTACCCCATTGTGTGCTCAGGACCCGAAGTCTGGCCTCCTTCTGTCAACACATATTTGACCCCCTTTACCCTCTTTGTCCTCCACTGTCCTGCCCCCGTCCTTCCCCCAAGTACCCACAATTCCGTTGTCTATATCTATGAATTCGTTTGTTCCTTTGTTGCTTTTGTGTTTTATATCCCACATATAAGTAAAATCACATGGTTCTTGACTTTCTTTTATCTGATTTATTTTACTTAGCATAATATTCCAAAAATCTACACATGTTATCACAAATCGCAATATTTCATCTTTTTATGACTAAATATTATTCCATTGTATGTTTGTGTATATATGTCTTCATTATCTTATCATCCAAAATCACCTTTTTTTGAGGCATAGTAATGTAGATTTTTTTCTTGAAAGATTTTTTCATTGATTTAAGAACTTTGTTCTTACCCTTCCCTCTTCAACAAAACGAAATCGGGAGGCAATGAAATTTAACTGTTGCCTTCCTGTTTCAGGAAAAGCAATTAAGCATGTCCGAGATACCTTGTTTAACTCAGAGTCAGGTACCAGAAGAGGCATCCCCAAGGTCATCGTGGTTATAACTGATGGACGATCACAAGATGACGTGAACAAAATCTCCATGGAGATGCAATCAGAAGGTAGGTGTTACATAGAAAAGTTGTAGTGGCTCCCAATAATACCGTGTCATTGTTCTTTTCTGAATTCACATTCATAAGCTGTATCCATATGACTTAACTTATTTCCCAGTCATTCTTAATATAACTGGGCAATGTGATTTTAAAAATACTTCCCAGGTTCCAAACCGATTATTTTGCTGCATTTTCTCCAACACTTTCGCTACATGCAGGATGCCTTGGATGAGATGTGCCAGCAATTAAGTGCATTACTATGAAAAGGGCCGTTATAAAGGGCCAGGGAGGGAACCGGATCACAGAAACTTCTCAGCCTCATCTTCTGTAAAGTGGAGATTCTCATAACATGGTTGCAAAGGTTACATTATATAAGATATGCCTGGCACATAGTAGTTCAATCTTTATTTGCCAGGCACTGAACCAGGACCCACCTCAGGCTGCTAAGCCTATTCCCATCTCAGTTTCAACATCTGAAATAAAATCAGATAAAATTTCTCTGTGTCAGCTACACTTTATCTTATACATTTAAAAAGTTATTAAAAATAGGCAGACATGAAGATGTTCCTGAAATGGTAACTATTTTGTCTCAAATACTAAGTGCGGCACGGGCCGCCTTGAGTTCCTTTAAAATGGAAAGTCTCTGTAGGGGATGATGACCCAGTTACCATATAATGAAGTGTATGTGTGCAGGGTTCTAATGCAGTGTAAAGAATGCATTGTCCACCCCCCACTAGCCCTCCTTCACAAACTTATTTTGAACATGTGGGCATGTCTTATATTGCAATATTTGTACCTTGTGCCATTTAAAGTAACCAGGAATCTGTTTCCATTCTGCCACAGGCTACAGTATTTTTGCCATTGGTGTGGCTGACGCAGATTACTCCGAGTTGCTTAGCATTGGCAGCAAGCCCAGTGCGCGGCACGTCTTCTTCGTGGATGATTTTGACGCCTTCAAGAAAATTGAAGATGAGTTGATTACTTTTGTCTGCGAAACCGCATCAGCAAGTGCGTTCTTTGAAATGTGTGCTTATTCATGCTGCGTCAAGGCTGGAAATATTTCATACCAGTCAACTAATGAGTCCCATCTTGATCCGAGGAAAGAATATGGGCTTGCAGGGCTGTTTGTCATGCAGACATTGTTTTACATTTTTGAGCATTTGGAAGTAAACCTCCCCTCTCCCAGGTCTAGAGTTTTAGGGTGAGAAAGAATTTCCCTAATCAGATGAAAGTGTGTGTTTAAATGCAGCTCTGCTTAGACAGCTTTAGCAGCTAGTTTTCAAAACTATGTTAAGACTGCTCATCAGGGTAACACATTTGAAGTGATACTTATCCCAACACAGGCTCTTAAGTGACCACCATATATTTTTCTTGGACCTGGGAGAGGAGAAGGAAGCTATGGCCCCTCGGTTTTAATAGAAGAAGCGAGGGCATTTCAATAGTTAATGCACAGAAGACCACAGCCACATCTGGTTTGGATTCCCTTCACAATTGACTTCCGGAAAGATTGTGAGCTTCCTGTTCTCAGGACAGGGAAAGAATGCATTTGGAAAATATCTAAATTAGGGTTTTATATTGTTTGTTTTGTTTTGTTTTCCAGCCTGCCCTCTGGTGCACAAGGATGGCATTGATCTTGCCGGTATGCATTGTCAAAATTTTTCCAAATAGAAATATATTAAATAACTTCCATTTGGGGTCCAGATTTTGCCTTTAATTCTTACGAGGCTGATTTTGAAAGGTAAAATCCTAAAACGCCTGCTTATTCTTTTTTTCTCTCTCTCTGTGGGTATTTTTTAGGGTTTAAGATGATGGAAATGTTTGGTCTGGTTGAGAAGGATTTCTCATCAGTGGAAGGGGTTTCGATGGAGCCTGGCACCTTCAATGTGTACCCTTGTTACCGACTGCATCAGGATGCCCTGGTTTCCCAGCCAACCAAGTATGTTTCCATTGCAAGATATGAACACCAGTCATGAAAAAATAAAACCAATCATTTGTTTATTATACCTCAATGTGAAAATGATGTCAACTAGCCATATGCTGTAATAGGTCCTGGTAGGGTTTTCTATAATATTTAGAACAGATGATATTTAGATTTCTATGTTTAAAAATGTTAGATTCATATATAATGCTGGTTGAACTTTAATATCTGTTGATCTAAGAAAAATATGTAAAGATAGTTGATGCTTACATAGCACATATTCACAAATTTGGTCATGTAACAACTATTAAGGGGCTCCTAACAAATGTAAAGTGCTATACTGATTGCTCAAGGGAAAACATTTTTTAATATAAAGGACTTTTTTTTTTAAAAGATTTTATTTATTTATTTTTAGAGAGAGGAGAAGGGAAGGAGAAAGAGAGGGAGAGAAACATCAGTGTATGGTTGCCTCTCACACACCCCCAACTGGGGACCTGGCCCACAACCCATGCATGTGCCCTGACTGGGAATCGAACCAGAGACTCTTTGGTTCGCAGGCTGGCTCCACTGAGCCACACAAGCCAGGGCATGAGGGGAAATTTTGAAAGTATGTAATGGAGCTACTTAATTGTTAGAGGGATCAGATGGTACAGCAGGTTGGGTTCTCCAGGACACAGATCCAGAGGTAGAGATTACTTGTGTGGGGAAGTTGAGGGTGCGCTCTTGTGGAAAGCGTCAGAAGGAAGTCGAATAGGGCAGAGGAGAGAAATCAGGAGTGAAGCAGTCTCAATAAGAGCTGATTCACCCATGCAAGTCCCGAAAATGGAACTATCTTCATTGCATGTGAGGCTCTGACCCTTGTATCTCCTCAAAGACCAGTCGTTGAGAAGAGGAACCATGAAAAGCAGGGCATGACCTTGGGAGAGGTGTCTTTCTCCACCTGAGGCAGTTCTTGCAGGGAGCTGGTGTCTGAGCACTGCGTACAGATATCACCGTGACAATGGCAGAGTGAGACAGTCTTCGTCCTTAAAGGCGGATCTGCATGGTGTCATCATGGCACACAGCACAGACAGGAACGTAACCGACTCCCACATGGGGTAGAAAGTGACAACATCTCAAGTGAAGTTTTATAAGAGGACTATAGATATATGTGACTAATAGTACTAAAACTTTTGAAACTACTTAAATACTCCATAAGAAGTGACCTGTTAGATAAATTATGCAATAGCCACACAAGAGAAAGTTGTGCAGACATTAAATGTCATGCTTTTAGAAATATTTAGGAAATATGAAATGTGTAGTCAATGGTGCTAAATTGGACAAATACAGACATTCTTTAAAAACTGGAGGGAAATGTACTATATCAAAAATAGTGATCGCCTCTGGATGGAAGTAATGGTGATCTGTCCTTTTCTGGTTTTCCACACCTTGTGTAATGAAAATGTACTTGCTTTTTAAAGTATATTTGCATTTATAATCAGATAAATAACCTTTTGAAGAGGGAAATGATAAAATATTATTTTCTTTCCATTTTCAGGCACTTGCATCCAGAAGGATTACCTTCTGATTACACAATCAGTTTTCTGTTCCGAATTCTTCCTGACACTCCGGAGGAACCATTTGCTCTTTGGGAGATTTTAAATAAAAATTCAGATCCATTAGTTGGAGTTATTTTAGATAGTAAGTATATTTCTGTATATAATATTTGCACACATATGTATGAGTGATATATGTGGCATGTCATCTTGCCTATTTTGTGTGTATTGCAGAATAACTCGCTTAAGCCATGTTAGTAAATGCTAACAATGAACAATGTAACAGCTGATTCATTCATTTATCTACTCATTCATTCAACCAGTATTCACTGAGTTACTACTATGTGCCAGCACTAGGCTCTGGAGTATAGTAGTGAGCAGGTGAAAGAGACAAGTACTGAGATAGAGAAGACTACCGCAGAGCAAGGTTGATGGGAGCAAGGGGAGTCAGTCAGAGCGGTGAGACCAGTGCATTGTTTGACCTGGATGGGATAGTTGTAAGATGCCTATTTCATACTTAAAAAATGTCAGATTGGCAGCAGTATATTTGGGAAGAATTCTGAGATGGAGAAATAAATTTGGAAGTCAAGACTCTGTGATGTATCAGCCATAATCCCAGGTGATGTCTTCTGGAGAATAAGTCTAGAGAAACAAGAATAGGTCTGAAGACTGGGAAACTCCATTGTCTGGGTGTTGAAAAGTTGAGAAGGAACCAACGAAAGAAGCTTCTTAACCTCACACTCTTGGATAGCACACATAATGATCACTTAAGAAGGCCATCAAGTTTTTGGTTAATGTCAGTGAGTTATCTAAAGAGGTGTTTAGTTTAGAATTCCAGTGAGTCCAAGAAACAAACTTTAGTGGCTACTGTTAGGCACTAACTCAAACATTTGGATAAGGTAAGTATTTTAAGTTTGTTTTCAACTAGTATTTGTAAAAGGACTTTTCAGTACATGGAAATGAATCAACAACTAAATATGATATTATGAAAGCATTTCGCATTGATATTAAAACTAAGGGAAAGCTATAGATTAAAAAGGTAAAAGACACTAACTCCATACACACCAAGGATTTGAAAACAATGAAGTCTCTCAAAATGACTAAGACTAGCTTTTCCTTTTGGAAGCCGAGTGAAGAATTAAATGGTAATTTGGGAATGAATTAGAAAAATATTCCTATTTCTATGTAATAAAATATTCCTTGTAACATGAAATACTGAAGATTAGGAAGGCTTTTGTTTGTTCGTAATGAAAGATACTGGAATATCACTCTTTTGGGGTGGTGTAATTTGCATGTCCTGGGAAAGTTTGTTGTTGTAGTGGATTAATTAGGCAAAGAGTCTGGTTTCTATTTCTTCAGATTTGATTAACTTCATGCTCCCTTTTTTTGTCTGCCTCTAATTCTTGCTTCAGACAACCTTCTTGCAAGAGGGTGATAGAGTCAGGAGTGTAGGCAAGGAAGTATAGAGGAAGAATGTGGGCAGGAGTCCTTACCTGGCCGTCGTTACCGTTAGCCTGGCCGACTAAAGCCTGGGCCACCCAAGGGCTCTAGATCCTTCCCTTCTTACTCATCACTTTGCTCTAAACGAGCTCCAAAACAATGGATGCCATACTTTCAATCTTTTGTTGAATCGTGGAAAATTATTTAAAATCATCTTTAATTTTTTTCTAAAATGTTTTAACTTTTCTTTGTTTGATTAGATGGTGGGAAAACCCTAACATATTTCAACTATGACTACAGTGGGGAGTTTCAAACTGTTACTTTTGAAGGACCTGAAATTAGGAAAATTTTCTATGGAAGCTTTCACAAGGTAATATCTTGTACATTCATCTTCTTTATGCTATTCATTGAGGGCAAAGCAACAGATAGATGTGAAAACATGCTATAGCACTTTGGATCTCAGATTTCAACTGGAGAGAGAATCACCTGCAGGGCTTGTTAGCAACGCATAGGGATTCTGAGCTGGTACCCTGAAATGTGCATTTTTTCAGCAGGTACCCCAGGAGGTAAGATAGAAGTGGTCCAGGTTCCCATGATGAGGAAAAATTTAGTAGAGGGTACTTACTGCATTATTAAGCAGGCATAATGGGGGATGGAGAAAGGATTGCTGGTCTGCCTGGCTACCCGTGCAGATGAAAGCCACAATCAGCCACACCATGTTAAAATGTAAAGATAGATACAACTAACTGCACTGATTTTTTTTTTGACACATATACAGACAACCCATCACTGCCCTCATAAAAGTGACTCCTAGGACAAATTTTGTAAAACCTGACTTCATTTGTGCTTCTTTTAACTTGGCATTTGTGCTAAGAGCTCTGTTCCTTAACGTTTTACACCTCTGAAGCATGTAGTCTTGCTGATCGCTGGAGTACAAATGCTTCCTTCCCACGTACACTGTTCCCTTTGGGTTTGGCAAATAACCCTACTGAGCTCTGGGCTGTTAGGCATGAGACACCAAGACTGCAGGGAGAGCAGAGCATTTATTGGGTGGTCTTGGCAGAAGCGTCTTAACCCAGCCCTTCCTGGCCTGTCAGAGTGAAAAAAGGATACAGTGCAGAAGTCTTCATCCTGGCTCTGTCTCCTGACATTGAACTTGCTCAAATACACAACTCTGCTCCTTTCTGGGGTTTTTAATAACAAAACTGCATATGAACAATTGCATAACAAAATTCTGACTCTGTTTTGTGTAAGAAGAGTGGCATAAAAATGTAATTTTTCCTAGTTGAATAGGACTATACAAGATATCATAAAAACACATCAGATGCATGTGGAGATCAATTAGTTTATGGTTCAAAATGGTCCCATGAGCATTTCTTTGGAGTTATTGTCATTTCTCACCAAATTCCTCTTGACATGATTCTCTTCTTGGTTAGGCAGTGTCTTCTGCAAAGTAGTCAAGAAAAAATTATGTGGGAGGTGAAAAACATGTGATTTCATGAGTATTAAGAAAATATTGCCATCTTCATCTGTGGAATAGGCATGGACTTGTAATTCTCGTTCCAAAGAATCTTTTATGTATTTTAGGTAAATTTTAGCTTTGCTTACCTTACCAGAAGAACTCAAAGATCTATAGGTAATGTTCATTAAAAATTGGTTTCAAATTAATAAACCTTTAAGTTTTTGAAAGTTACATGAAGCAAAATCTCCTTCCACTTTGCCAAGTCTTATTTTAATTTATTGACTTTAGAGGGAGGGAGGAGGAAGGGAAGGAGAGAGAGAGAGAGAGAAAAGAAAGAGAAGAGAAGAGAAGAGAAGAGAAGAGAAGAGAAGAGAAGAGAAGAGAAGAGAAGAGATGGATTTGTTGTCCCTGCTATTTATGTGGCAACTGCATATAAGCAGTGATCCTGCATGTTCATTGGTCACTTGTTATACGTGTCTTGACCTGAGCACTTACCCACAACCTTGGATTATCAGGACCACACTGTAACCAACTGCCCTACCTTGTCAAGGACCAATTTGCTAAGTCTTTTTTAAAAAAGATTTTATTTATTTATTTTTAGAGAGAAGGGAAGGGAGGGAGAAAGAGAGGGAGAAAAACATCAATGTGAGAGAGAAATGTTGATCAGTTGCCTCTCATACAAACCTAAACAAGGAACTGAACCTGCAACCCAGGCATGTGCTCTGACCCGGAATCAAACCAGACACTGGTCAGGGCTGCTAAGTCTTAATGAATTTAAACAGCTGAATAAAATAGGAAAGGTGTATCATGGAACCAACTACTTTACTAACAGATCTATTAAAGAAAAATCTTGATGCAAATTTGGTTTGTGCAGATCAAATTTGATTTGTTCATAAGCTTATGTTATAGCTGAATAAACACTTTACCTTAATTTCTTATTAATTTTCACTTGGCTTTATTTTGTACACTTTGGATATGAAATATGGCCCCAATGTCTCTTTCAAAAGTTATTATTATATAAACAGATCTTTAAGTGCAATCAAAGTAGCAAAATATTTCTGAAAACTTTTCAGTGTCTCTTTTTGTAAAACAAAATTTCTTTTAAAATATGAAAAATTTCCTCCACAAGTTAACAGTTCTTAAAGCATGAAAATTATATACTAGGTTGTCTAGCACTCAGCATGAAAATTTCTAGAATTTATAATTATGAAAAATATTCCAAGGCTGAAAAATGTACAGGAGTCAAACTATATCTTTCCAAATGATTGTAAAGGAGATATTAATATGAAACAAGTAATCTACCCCAGCTGTGTTTGTCCGGGTAGATTATGATTAACTCCTTTTTAAAGAAAAAAGAATTCTCAACAGCCTCCACTATTTATGTCATGATATAACCTAAATAAAATATTGAATAAAATTGGGATCATTTTATGCTCTCAGTTTCCATGCAAGAAATAAACAATACCTTTCCTTATACAGCTATTTGTAACATATTTTGGCTTTCATTTAATGTGATATCAGTATTTTCCTATACATTTTACTCTTTTATCTCACCAGACAGAAGTGCTCATGGGACAGACATCATACATTTAAATGCATGTATCAGCACTGAAATTTCCTGGCAGGACTTGCTTACACCGTGTCTCGATTAGCATGTACTTACCTTTGACCATCACCTACATGAGAATGCAGATTTTTACAAATCCTCACAAAGACTGTGTAGGCTCCTAAATATATTACCACAGCCCTCCAGGCTCTAGAGGGTCCCGTTTCAGAAAGTTGAATCATACATTCAGCCAAAGAGCTTCATTTAGGCCTGGAGTTTCTAGAAAGCGTTCCTCATTCCCCTTTGCATTCCAGATCTTTTCTCCTCACCTTCAGTTAAATAAAATATTATCAAAGTGTGGTTTGCCAAACATAGCAGTACCATAGGTAACTTTTGCTGGTAAATAAACCAGCATTTTTTAATACTTTTACATTTAATACTTTTAAAATGTGTTAAGAAATACATTTTATGTTTACATTTATTTTTATATTTAGTGTATGTTTATTTACTCTTATGTTTATTTTCGCGTGCATTCAGAAAAGGCTTTCGTGTTTATTTTAATGTGCAATCGGAAAAGGCATAGCTTGAACTGCTTTAGAGAAGGGCTAGATTCTTTAAACACTGATTCATTTCAAAGTTATTTTGAAGAAAAATATTAATTAAATAAAAACAGAGGGGTATCTGATGGTCATGGAGATGATAAAAGTAGGAACCTTTCTCCTCTGGCAAAACACACAGCGACAGTTCCTGCTCTTCTCTTCCATACTTTTTAGTGATGAGCCGTGCAATTATGTGCACTTGGTTGATATTCTTCTTACTTCTTACTTCTTATCTACTAAAACATCTCAACTTTTATCCAGCTACACATTGTTGTCAACAAAACTTTGGCCAAAGTGGTTATTGACTGCAAGCAAGTGGGTGCAAAGGCGATCAATGAATCAGCTAACATCACAGCGGACGGGGTCGAAGTCCTCGGCAGGATGGTTAGGTCGAGAGGACCGAATGGAAACTCTGCACCGGTGAGTGGGCCGACAGGTGAAGCAGTGAATTGTTACAGAAGATGATCTTTTAAAAATACAGTTATTTTTTACCCAGGGGAAGAGTTTGGTAAAGGGATGGATGGATGAATGGATGGATAAGTAGATGGATAATGGCATTTATAAATAAACTAAAACATACATAGTCAAAGCTCTTGGCAGTAAACTGCTATATTATACTCCAGGAATTGAACTAGTTTAGTTTCTAAAGGCATTTTAAAATTCAAATAGTGAAATACTCATTATATGGGTTGTGGCATAAATGGTTCATTAATGAGAATCAAAACTGTAAATGAACTTCATTTATATAAGCAAACATAGATTTATATAAAATATGTAATTATTATATATAGGAAATTGACATAAGCCTCTTATTTGGGTTACATTTGGGCATTTTACATACAACTAGACTTTTGCTATTGGTAATGTGAAGTTTACCCTTTAATCATATAGTTATTTGGATGATAAATCATTCTAAGATAATATATCTTTCATCATACAACATGGAGTTGAAGCCTGGGAGACTTCCAATTGGCAAAGAAATCACATTCTCCTCACTTACCACCCACTAAAAAAGAAGAGTGTGCACAAGGTTTTGTTTCTAATGCCATGTGGTCATAACTAATTAGCATTCTCTAATTTGGGTCATTTTATAACTAGAACCAATTAGCCTGGAGAATATTTTATTCTTTTAAACACCCCCAGCTATTCTATATTTCTCTTATATGTCAAAGAAAAATAAAATTAATTAGGAATTACTATTACTGTCTTGTACAATGCTTTCATAGGTCAGTAGAACTAGGCAGTTACATGAAACTTTAGAAAGATTTGGTGGTTCTCAAATGCTATTTAAGCTGGAGAACCCTTTGTACAAATGAAATATTCTAGTTTGTCAAATAAATAAAGAAATAAGAAAGATGAAAACAGGTCCATGCTGATTGAAGGGGAGAGGGGACATGGGGTAGCAGGTGTCCTACTGACAGTGGATTCTAAGGCTGCCTGCGGCGGTCACACTACTCTGGCGAAACCCAGCCACTCTGCACACCTGCAAACAGTCCTAGAGCAGCAAAGGGATTTGCTTTGGGAATCTGCTATTTTATGGCATTTCTCATTGTGGTCATAATAGAAATGAAATCCTGGTGTGCATCGACATATATTTATATAATCTGCTTCATGGACGATACTTTTATGATAGCACACTCCATAATATAAAGGTCTAGAATTAGCAAACAAGGAAATCCTGTATAAATGGATGTGGAGAGATGCAAGCTTGTATGGGTAAACAAATAGACTGTAATTTAAGAAAGAAAACAATTCATGGTGTATGAGATTCTGGGCTCAAATCACTTACTAAATTATATTTTATTTTCTAAATAATGTATTTAAAATCCCTGACATGTAATAGGCATTCAATGAAGAGCAGCTATTATTATGGAAGGATGTCAGTAATACCCTCTCTATTTCACCTTTTCTAAACCTCTACTACTTGTTTAACACAATTATTTGTAGTCACATATTATTTTCTTCCTCTTTCATATATTTCACCCCTCTAGCTAGAGTATAAACCCCTCAAAATAGAAACCATGCCATGGTCTTCATTTACAACCACACCCTTCTACCTCCATCACAGTATCTAATAAATCTTATATGAACAAACTAAGTTCTCAAGAAATACTTGGTAGAAATTAAATAGAATGTCATCTGTTTGACTTGTATTATGACTTTTGTTAAAATGTTGTTTCGCATATATTCTATTCATGGATGGTATTGACAACCATCCAGTAATTGTATAACACCCTCTTCTAATTTGTGTTTTACAATTACAGTTTTATAATTACAGTTACTTCAAATACCGCTCTATTAATAATGGTACTCTAAATATATGGCCAACTAAACATCAAAGAATTTATTTCTGAAAGCAGAATTTCCTGTAGGTTTCCGTCCTGCTTCCAGTAAATCTTTAACTTTGTCCATGAAAGAAGAGCAATTACACAGAGCACCCTCTGTGGTAACTCCCAGACGGTAGTAGACAATGGGGAATTTATAGAAGTTAATAATTAAAAGAGTTCTTTGTAAGACTAGTAGGAAAAAAGCTGTAGCTTTTGTTAGACTCTAGAATTCTGCAAAGGATTACCAAATAGATTTGCAGCCTACCCACTTACTGAAGAATTTGGTTATGTTGAAGTGGATATTAGATTAGATCTCAAGAATGTGATTGGAATCTCACTTGCTTTTCGCAGTTATCACTTAACTGTTCTAGTGCAGGGCAGGAGAGAAGCTTCAGTCTTCGGTTTCCAATCTAGAAATCACAGATTGCTGAAAAAGAAATCTGTATACCCATTTGTACTCCACTACCTAGCAAAAGGGAATGTGTAAAGTCCAAGTTTTGGGTTACCATGGGGGAGTAATTATCATATCATTGAGATTAATGATTTATAGGTCAGCATTCCCTGGGCAAATTCAGCAATGATTCAAAAAAATGCCAGATGATGGAAAAACTCTAAATATTCAGTCTTTAAACAAAATTTATTTTTCAAACCAAAGTTGAGTGGAAGAGATTAATGGATCTGGGGATACAGTACTACTATATTGAAATTACACACGTTTACAATAAAAACAACTTGTGTTCCTCAATGCAATATTTTATAGGCAGCAAAAGTCCCTAGAGGGACTAAACTAATAAACAGGCTTAACTCAGCCATCAAAACACATGTGGGAAGAAACTTAACAGCTGTTCTTTTCTCCCATCTTCCTTCTCCTAAGAAGTGTCTTCTACCTTTTCTGATACCTAATGAAATCATATAACAGAGATAATTCTAAGTCAGAGATGATTCTAGAGAAGTTGGGATTTTCTGGCATAGGATCTTGTTACTGTCTTTCTTCCACCTTTTAAAATAAAATGCCTATATAATGATCCCATTGACATTTGTTTAGCCCTCTGCTGTTAAAGACAAATACAAATTGTTATGCAATTTTTAATAAATTTATTACTGACTTAAAGCTTTTATGTGGGAATCAATAGTGGACTAGTGAATGATCCTATAGAAACAAGTATTGTTAAATTATAGTAAAATGACTTTTCACAAGAATTATATCTTTTAATCCAGGAGTGTCCAACCTCAGCCTTCAGGCTGCATGCAGCCCAGAATGGCTATATTGTGGCCCAGCATAAAATTGTAAATTAAAACCTTTTTTTTGCTCATTGGTTTTCATATGTGTTTATTATGTGCTTAATGAGTGGTCCAAGGCAACTCTTCTTCCAGTGTGGCCCAGAGATGCCAAAAGGTTGGACACCAATCCTTAAAATAATTATCGTAGCTAATATTATTGCGTGCCTACTGTGGGCCAAGCAGTGCATACTTTTCTGTGACTATCTTATTTAATCATTTAATATCCCTAGGAACAGATACTTAAATAAGCTCCACTTTATAGATGCAGAAACTGAGACTAGAAGTTAGGGAGGGCTCCCCTTTCCAAAAGTGAGGAGCATGAGATGGGATCATACCTGACTTGTATAAGGTTACCTGTCTTCTATTCTAAGTTCTTTTCTACTGGGTCAGACTGATTATTACAGAACTTGAGGGAGAGGAGGAAATCCTGGCTACACCAGTCATTACATGCCCTGTCTGTTCACTGACAAGTCCAAAGACTTACGTTATTTGAATTACAACCTTGAAAGTCCATGTGATCCAAAAGTTCTTCCCAAAGAATGTCTGCACCTAAATATCTTAATTACTACCAATAAGTACACCAGCTGCTAATTTTCATATCCTAATTTAATGAGTGCCATTATGGTTTTCCTTAAATTCAACAAACTGAGAATAAGTAAAAACACTATGTTGAATAGTTGACAAATGGCATACACTTAGTAAATCCTAGTTTTGAGATGGAGTCAATAAAAGCTGAACACCAAATCAAGAGCAGAAGATGGGTTGGGTCCCCGGTAATCTTTTCCCAGTATTCTTGTGTCGTGTCAAGCTTTCTAAATATTAGTATAAGTTCAGGTGCAGCTTGACTTCCAGTTACGAGCTTAGTTATGTGTTGCTAGAAACAGAAAAGCAGAGGATAAAATCGTGCTGAATGGAAAGTGGAGCCAAGGATGCATTGTAATAGCCATTCACAGATCACAGTGACAGCTGCTAAGGAATATTTTAATCTTATTTTCATGCTAATATTTGACACCAAATGACTTGCCTTTTGTGCTACACCCAGACGAAAATGTCCAGTAGTGAAACGCGAGCATCTGTGATTGGCTCAGTATTCCCTGGAAATAGAAGTGGGAGGTTCTATGCCTTTCTCCTTTTTATTTCCTACATGGATGGAGATATATATATATATATATATAATATATTATATATATTATATATATTATATATATTATTATATATATTATATATATATAATGTTCAGTTACTTAAAAAGAAAGAGGGGCTGCCTCTTGGCATCAGCTGCTTGAAGTATAATTTATATTGAACCATATTGTCTTGCATTTACAGGCACTCAAATATAAGATCTTTCAATGCCATTTCCTACTTAATTGGTACAAATATGTGTACCATGCTTTTGGAATAAAAGCCAGAAGGTTGTTTTTTTTTTTTAAATCAATCTCCAGAAATGTGCCTTGGAAGAAAGTCTCTAAGTAAAGGCTGAGGAATCTAAACCATTATGGACACAAAACAATTATGAATCAATTTGTTGTGCTCAGACGAAGAAAAAGGCTGCTGACTTCATTTAACTCGAAAAGGAAGGCAGCCCACGAGCATTCCTCAGATGATAGGATCAGCTTCATTCAGCACTTAGTAGGCATTCAACCCCTGGAATAAATAAAACGAGCTCATAAGATGTCCAATCACTCAATATGGCCGAAGTTTAGCCAAAGGTGCAGATGTAGATGTTATACTGTGATAGGTGATTAGATGGTGAATGTTTATTTGCAAAGCTTCAAGAAAGCCTGGTGCCAGCTTGGGGCTAGTGAAAGGCCTTTGCTTAAATAAATCTTCCCAGTCACCAAAAAGTTTTTACACTGAAGGCTCTGTTCAGAAATGGAAAATTTCTTAATGGATGAATGACTTCCAGATTTAGCTGATTCTATCTGATGCTGTCATAATGGGTCCCATTTCATGAATGTCCCCAGACAAATGGCACTGTAATGTTAGGCTTGGGTATCTGTATTTTAAATATTAGATCAAAATTTTATTCACTGTAAAATGAGCCATAAGAAAATGAGGTGGGCTGTTTAAATCCCACCAGAACTCAGCTTTCAGCCTTCTCATCCCAGGTATTAATCTATACAATGCGGTTGATACCACCATTATGATGCCTCATAGTGATGATTTGAACATTAAATGATACAGGCAAAGTCCTTAGGATCGTGCTGGCACACAGTAGGTTTTCACTAAATGTTTGCTGCTGCTGTTATTGTTATTTGGCAAGTTTTTTCTTAACCAGAACATTAAATAGTTATGATTATTATAGAGACAAACGAGTACGTATACCTGAATGGTTAAAGTCGGAATTAATTTGACAAGCCTTCATGAAACACCTACTACGTGCTACATATTGTGATAGAGGACACAATGATGAATAAGTGGTTCTTTGTCCTTTGAGAGACCACAGTCTAAGGAGGAGAAAATAAAAAATAATTGCATTGGGTGGTGGGAGACAGGCTATAAAAGAGACACGTGGAGAATTGTGGGATTAGGGAGTCCCTTGGAGTAACTGCAGAGGGCAGTACTGGGGAGGTTTCAGCAGAGGCACTGAGAGTCTTCAGGTGGAGACACAGGGGAAGCTGTGATCGGTGAGGGAGTTTAGGTGGTAGGTGGAGTGACTGGAGACAAAATCGGAGACTGCTGTGTCTTCGAGGAGTTAATTCGTTTGATATTGTTGAAATGACTTTTTATTTTCAGTCAGGTCCTGTTATAAATGTATCAGTGTTCTATAATTGATGTATACTATGAAATCATTGTAGTTACAAACACAAGGTATCTGTCTGTCTTTCACTGAATGACAATTTCCACTTTCCATTGCAGTTCCAGTTACAGATGTTCGATATCGTTTGCTCCACATCATGGGCCAATAAAGACAAATGCTGTGAACTACCAGGCCTGGTAAGCCGTCTCCAGTTATTATTTGGTCTGTTCTTTATTGACATTTTGTAAAGTTGTATTACATTTTCCCTGAAAAGGAAATGCTTTTGTAAAACTCATATCGGAGGGAGTCATTGTGATGCTAATGAAAATTAGAAAGACACTAAGAAGGAGGTGCCTCTGAAACCAGCAGGACACGTTGCCATCCTTGCTGGGACGGCACAGGTCCAGGCGTGCTGTGTACGCGGTCCAGATGTTCCCAGACTTCCTGGTTCACGCAGCCTCTAGTGTTGGCATATTTCATGGCATCTGTAAGCCAAAAGAAATACCTAACAATTACACTTCTAAAGTCATTAGGTCCAAACCTCTTCCTAAGTGTTTATGTCCTAATGTCTCAGTGGCCATATGAAAACATTGAAAGAAAAAAAAAGATCTATTTATTTTATTCTTAAATAACCACAATTACTTAATCGGATGTGTGTGCCTATTGGGAGTGTACAGTTTCTTTTATCTTGGAAACAGATTGGACATCTCCATGCTCACCCTTTTTTTGCATATTAGTTTTTCTCCTGGTACTTGCTTTCCCTCATAGCAATTTCTGGAAAACCAAGTTTGCAAATATGTGATATCATCAAAAGACTGTTTCAAAATCTCATGTTGAAACTGTGAAATACTATGAGCTAGTCATTTATACGAAGTCTCACGGGTGCCTGATGCTGCTGTTTCCCTTGAGTGTTTAGAACATTCGCAGCGCCCTTGTGAGTTAGTTATGCTGTCCCAGGCATCTTGGTACAAGTTTCAGAATCGTAGTCATAAGTGATGTAACCTATGGGATGGTACTAGAAAAACACAATTTTTTCATTATTAATCCCATGTATAATTCATAGGGATATATATATATATATATATATATATATATAAGCAGATTCATATCTGAAGATCCCTAGGGCCAGGGAGCTGAAACACATGGCCCCGCCATGGATGAGCGGTAGTCATGTCTTAATAATTGAGTGTGGAGAGTGGGAATGGAGAAGCTGTTATAAAATCTGGGAGGTTTGCCTTTTTAAGATCTTGCAACATATCACATCATCTATCACAGGCAGTAAAATCCTGGTGGTTGTGTCTGAGAAGGAAATAACGTACTCTTTCTTCATCGAAATATGTTTCTAAGTAGGCTCTGGGGCGGAATTAAATCAGAGGTGCTGATGTCATGCTTACGTGCAGGTGGATTGGAAATTGGAAGGGGAAACGCTCAGAATCCTAAGGTGTATCAAACACCTTAGGTGATGACCGCTTCTCCTAGGAAGGACTCAGGCCTTTTCAGAACTTTTCTTTCATCTCATGGTTGGGAAGACACGGATGGAGACAGACCGTCAACAGCAACGGCAAAACTGTTACCGAGTCTCTGGTCACAGGGGACCTGCTGTTGGCTTTACTGTGGAATCTTTCAGGACACCCAAGTTGTATTTCCCTCTAGCTGTCTGGATGTGTTAGCAAGGAGTTTTCTTGTAACGAGCTGACAGCTTTGATTATTGCCCAACATTTAGGGAAAAGTATGCACAGGATACACCGGTCCTTTGCTCAACATTTTTGGGATTCTGTTGTGAATATTTCAAAGACTGAGATTATTTTCAAATTGATTGTTTAATTATCATCTGTGCTCTATTCAGCTCTTTCCCCCAGAGTCTTGAATAGTGAAGCTCATTTTCTCTCTCTCCTAAGGGACTGATTAAGTTCTATAGTTTCTTATCCCAGTGTAGACTTTTTTTGGCTGCTGTTCCAAATGGATATTCACAAATTATTCAATTGCTACTCGCAGGTACTCTGTCTTCTCTACACTCCAGGAACTCAGCAGATATATTCATCCTGACATTCATAAATGTTGCTTGTGGTGTCACATGGCAACAGAAGTCTCCAGGAGAAGAAATGTGACCTCCTATCTCAAAGCTTTAGGTTGATGCTGTGATTTTTTTCAGCCACAGAATGTGAGCAGTAGTTGAAGTTGATGATGTGTTTAAGCTCAGTTTTTGTTTTGTTTTATTTGTTTGTTTTAGTACAGATGCTGTTGTTTTGGATGACTATTTCAACAAGTTTTCTTTGAAATGGAAAAAACATTGTAACACAAAGAATGTTTGCAAGACCTTTAGTTCATAGAGTACTACTGCTCCAACTGAATTAAATAGTAGGCAGGGTTGTGGGGTTTTTTTTTTTACACCCACTTCTGCCTTTCTTTCTTCTCCTGGATTTCCAAGCTGGTTTTAACAACATCCTTTAATAATGATGATTATCAATGACTCACTAGACATCCATTCATTTCTGTTTAAAACAAAAGATTTTTGTGGTCAGGAGAGAATATTCTCTGCCTTTCTAGAGTAATACTCACTTTAAAGTGTCCTAAATCAAAAAAGTTCTTAGAGTTTATAAAACAACTTGTACAGAATATCTTGGTAACAATTATGCTATTTTTTTTCTTTTCAGAGGGATGAGGAGACCTGCCCAGACCTTCCCCATTCCTGCTCCTGTTCTGAAACCAGCAAAGGCGCCCTGGGACCAGCAGGCCCCCCGGTAAGTCTCACCTAGCTGGGCTTAAACGTTCTTTAATAACATGTATAGTCACCACTTGTTGCGCGTCTAATATGTGCTCTCCACTGTGCTAAACACTCACTTAATCCTATGAGCAAACCAAAGCATGGAGATGTTGCTAAAGAACTTGCCTAAAGAACACAGCTTGGAGGAGCAGCTCTTCAAATCCAGGTCCCGTGGCTCCTGGAGCAGCTCTTAACCACTCTGCAAGGCAACCTCTCATGTTGCTGTATATGAAAAATCTTCCTTCACACTCCTGTGGTGTATTCTCAGTGTGGCTGTTTCAAATACTGGCCTTCTGCTTGTACCTGTCGTGTTTGCATACCCTCCTTTTGCCCATTCTCTGTCAAAACTTACACCTGAAGGGAGGGTTTTGAAATTTTCAGGAAAAGTATCTCTTCTGAGCATGAAGTTCTCCACTACTGAGTGGAACTTTCCACAGACAAAAAAGGGGTGGGGGGAGGGAAGAAGAAGGAAAAAGGAGGAAGAGAGGGAAGAAGATTAAAAAAAGAAAACATATTTTATAAAATATAAAATTATACTACCTAGGTCTTTGAATTTACCATGATAAATCTTTTGCAATATGTTTCAATGCTTACTTTATGTCTAACCTGCGAAACTGGGGTTAGATAAAGACAAATCTATCAGGGCAAAGGATGAAGGAAACGGAGAAGGCGCACCAGCAAACACGGAAACCCAGACCTTGCGGGACGAATGCTCGATGCCCAACCGGCCTTTGTGGGTTGGCCTCCCAGGGGTGGCCCGGCCCAGCTGGCCCGTGTTCAGGAGATGACTAACCCGTGCCGACAGCTGGCTCGCAGCAGGAAACTTCGCTGCACTTGGCACCTCCACCAACATAACTGTCCTTGTCTGTGGACCGTATTTCCTGAAGTGGACAAAAGGAGGACCTGCTGAATGCGTCTGAAGTACCCTGGCAGTGTCCCTTGTCTTTGGCACATAAAACATTCTTTCAGGCTATGGGTGTAGAACCGAAATACTTTTTTTTTTTTAAAGACTCTTTATCCCAAAGAAGCAAATGTGGAGTAATGGTAAAAGCATCAGATTTAAATGATAAGATTAGGCCAGTCGTTGAGCCACTGTGAACCTCCGTGCCACTGTGAACCTTGTATGTAAAAGAGCACCCACTTCTTTAACGGGTATTGTGCGGAATATACAAGATACTGTGTGTCTAAAAATTCTGAACCTTATAAAACTTTAATCAAACATACAACTTGAGTTTAATCTGGGCATTGAAAACAAAGATTTATTTTCAATTGTGTGTAGATTACTTTTTTTTTACCCCAAGAACATGTCTTTGAACTTTATCAAGGCTAATGCACATTGTTTAGTTCATTTGTTGTACCAGCTGTAAGGTATTCCATTATATAAACTATGTTTTTTGACCCATTACTATGAAGTATTTCCCTACAATAATATTATTATAGTGAACGTTCTTTGTATGTCTCTTTGCAAACACGAGTGAGTGTTCTTGCAATAACACTTAGATTTTTTGGAGAATAAGGAAGATGCATCTTTAGCTTCAGGGTTGTCCCATTGTCCTCTTCCCCAAACTCCGTATGAGAGCTAACTCCCACGCACTTCACCAAACCATCTGATGTTGCCAAATAGGCGTGCCTTCCTTTATCTGGTAACTGGAAGGCCCTATGTCATTGTTATTTTAAATAGGACTGTCCCTCTCTGCTAGTCAGGTGGAGAAATCTCTCACTTGTCTCAGCCATTTGGATTTTTTCCTACATAAATACCTATTTGTAAACTGTGCAAGAGTTTTGTGTAGGAGATTTTTTTCCTCACTAATTCGTAAGCGGTTTTATGAACACTGAACCCTAACCCTTTTTTAACAATATCGTTCACAAATATCTTTTCCTGGTCCGTGGATTGTTTGTTATTGTGTATGGGAATTTATATTGTCTAGAAATTTTAATTCTAAAGTAGTCAAATTTAATATTTCTGGCAGTTATCACCTTTTATATTTTTATTTACCCTTTCTTTTAGCCATAATTAACTTAGGAGTGTCTTTTTAAATTTTCCATCATGTGCAATTTTTATCTTTTTCTCATGGACATTAATTTTATTGTGCTTTATCATGGAAGATAGTCTGTATAGTACCAGTGCTTTGACATTTGTTGATTCTCGATATTTATTTTGTGGCCTTTGGTCAAATTTTACAGATTTTCCATGTAGGCTTTAGAAGAATGCATGCTCTCTAACTGTGAAGGTCAGCATTTTATTTTATTTTTTAATTATATTTTATTGATTATGCTATTACAGTTGTCCCAGGTTTTCTCCCTTTGCCCCCCAGAAGTTCAACATTTTATATATACAATCCAGTAAATTAAATTGTAAATTTCATTGTTAGAATCTTCATCTGTATTAATTCTTTATCTTTCCATTATGAGATATTTAAAATCTTCCACTCTAATTGTTAAATTGTCAAATTCTGTTTGTAATTCTGCATCATATATCCTAAGATTGTTATCATATGCAAAAAAATTAGAACAATTGTCTTCCCTGTGACTTGCTATGTCAATATTCCTTTCATATTGTTTTTCTGATATATATTTTCTTCTTTTAGTTTTAAACTTTCCAGGCCTTTATATTTTGTACATGTCTCTTAAATAGTATATGCCTGGATTTTGTTTTTGTACTTGTTTTACAATCTTTTTTGTAGAGTTTAGTCCAATTTATTGTTTGCGATAATTAACCTATTTGGTTTATATTCCTGTATCCATCACCTTGATTTTTGCCTTATATTTTTCCATTGTGTGTGTGTGCGTGCGCGCGCGCGCGCACGCGCGCAGCTTTCTTGGTTGATTGAGGTTTTATTTGCAAGTTTTGCTTTTATTCTCATTCTTTTCCTCTCCACTAATTTGGAAATTATACTCTCTACATATGTTCTTTTAATAGTTCACCTAGAAATTTTAATAGACATATTTAACAAAGTAAAAAGAACCAAGATTTCTACCCTTCTTCCAACTAACATGATATCCTTGGAATCCTTTTCTCTTAGATTGTTCTTTTTATAATTAATGTGCTGATGCTACCCAGTATTTCAGACATTTTTTATCATCACAACTTAGACATTTTATTTCTTATTATAAATCACTGGGAGTGAAGACTTACCTACATATCTGCTGTCTTTTTTTTTGTTCACAATGTCTTCTGGCAGCATTTTTATTCTTCCTAAAGTACACCCTTTGGATGTTTCTTTAATGAGAGACTATTGGTAGTAAATGTTCAGTTTTTGTTCATCTGAGAAGGCTTTTATTTCCCATGTTATCAAAGAATAGTTTTGATGGTTGTTATAAAGACTACTGACTGCCCCCCTCCCCATATTCATCGCCACTGCTTCTTTTCAATAGCAGAACCTCCCAGGTTTTAGCCAAGTACATGGCCATTCTGCTAGGGGCTTGATTTCTTAGCATCTGTGGACTTAGGGCAAATTCTGGCCAGTGAGAGAGAAGGTAGATGCACTCACCCTGGATGTTGTTCTTAAAGGAAAACAAATGCTCTTCTTCACCAACCTCACCCTTCTCAACAGGCTAGAGCTCCCAGGTGGCAGTGAGCTCACTTTGATAATCACATTCCGGGACAAAGCAGAGCAACAGGGTGGAAGCAACCAAGGTTCACACTGCCTTACATGGCAAAGCTACTCTGCTGCTGCGCTGAACCTGTCATCAGCTCACATATCAACATAAGACAGTACTAAACTTCCTATTTTGCTTAAAAATTTTAATATTGACCTCAATTAAGACCCTTAGGCAAGTTCCCAAACTAAGTACAATTCTAGATTAACAATTATGTTTCTCTGAGCACTTTGTAGATACGATTACACCATTTTACAGCTTCCATTGTTGCCATTGAAAAGTCAGCTGTCAGTCAAATTATCATTCTGTGAGAAATCTTTTTTCTCTGGTTGCTTTCAAGACCCCCTTTTTTGATCTGAAGTTTTACTACAATGTGTTTTGGTGTGGATTTTTGGTGGTTTTTTTTTTTTTTTGGTTTTGCATTTTTGAAAAGTTGGGACTTCATGAATTTGAACACCAATGTTCTCATTAAATTTGGAGTTTTCTTAGTATCTACCTCCTTGAATATTGCCTCTCTCTCTTATCATCTCTATTGTGTTTTTCAGAAATTCCAGCTAGAGGTACTTTATAACTGGTAATTTTACTTTTGTGTCTTTTAACTTCTCCTACTTATTTTCTACTTTGCATCTCCAGGCTTAATTATGTGTAAGTTCTTTAAATTTATATTCTGATGTATTCTATTTTTAGCTGTGTTTAATATACCATTTAACCTATTCCTTGTATTTCTGATTTTGATTATTATCTTCAGCATATCTAGAAGTTACATTTGGTTCCTTTTTAAACCTTTGGGTCACTTCTATAGTCTTCTCTTTTGGAACCCTTTCAAGGCTATTTTTCTTTATTATATTAAATATGGTTTATGTTGTTTAACTGGTAATTTGATAATTTCAGTATCTCTGCAGTGTATGTGGTTTTGATTCTACCATTTGTTTTCCTGCTGATTTTACCCATTCTATATTGTTTCCATGTATATTTTGTGAAATTTTTTGTGTATATTTGAGTTCATGTTACTTGAAACTTTATCTGTGGGACTATTTTGAGCCTGAGTTTGAACCATATTTCTCCAGAGACTATCTGTGCCTGCTTTTGCTAAGATCCCGAGTACACAACCAACTGAAAACAACTTTAGGTTTGACTTTGCGTTTTTGTTCGATCCTCACAAGCAGTGTGAATTCTAGTCCCTAGATTGTATTAGATTCAGCTACTGGGTAATTGTTCTTAGGAAAGATAGTTCCTATTTTTCCCATAACTAAAGTGGAAGCAACATTTTGGTCATCCACCTGCTACGGGGCCATTTTTTTCTAGCTCATGCAGAGTGCACCCTTTCAAGTTGTTCAGCGTTAATGAACGTTTCGTATCCTACCCTCCCCACACCTATCACAGACCCAAGTGCACATTTCGTTGCCTTGTGTGGGCCAAAAAATGCAGGCTTTGCGGTAAACCTCAACTGTCCTCACCATCTTTCCCCCGGGCAGTCTCAGTGTGCATGCCGACTGCTCTGGTTTTTGTTCCTCCCTCATTCCTGGCATTTAAGGGTTCAGGTCTTAATTATGATAATGTTTATTTTATTTTAAACAGCATTAATAAACTTTTTTAGCTGGAGGCTTTTCAAGTTTTTTCATTTGCAATACTGCTGGAACAAGTTATAAAAGATTTACTTCCATATAAAAGATTTACTTCCATATGACCTAAGAGTCAGACTTTGTAAGGAGAGGGAAACAGCAGAGAAGTGAATGAACAGGGTTGAGCTCTGACTTGTTGAGGAAAAAAAAAAAAGTAAAATGGAGAGGAGCTGTTGAAATTTTAAAATATTTAAAGTATAATAAACTATTTAAGAAGTAGTACCTCAAATAAAATGTAGTACACCCTGTCCAATGATTCACATAGTTGTGATTATCTTCTCATTCAAGAATTTACACAGTAGGACTACGTGCCAACACAACTGTAAAGAGCCATAGGGAGACATGGGACAAAGAACCTCATTCCCTTTGCCTAGACTAACCCTTTCTTATTAAAAGATGGAATTTTACATCTACACATATTTGTTGAATTCTTCTCATGTCCTCAGGGATGAGAGTCAGGGTTAAGATGGAAAATAAGTTAGAAATGTAAAATGGTCCCTGGCTAAAGACATGGTGCCTCTGGCGTGAATATCTATGAGTCATCTGGTCACAATCATTTAAAAATGTGCAAACAAAATTAAAGAGTTGGCCAGACGAGGTATATTGCTTGGGATGCATTGGGCTTGCTACAAGAAACAGAAAGTTTCACACAAATATAGTGGTGTAACCCATTAGGCCATTTGGAAATTCATTGTTTGCTCAACAAAAGACTTAGAGGTCCCTATTTGGTGAAGGAGCCCTGTTGTTCCAGCTTCCCACCTGGCTTTTCTTTGGCTTGTTGTTTCTTCATCAAAGTGGCTCAAACTGGGTAATATGCCCATTCCTAGTTGCAGAGGAGGCTTGGAAAGCAAATCTCTGTGATTTCCAGGCTTTACAGCAGGAGAAATAAAATGGAAAGGAGTCAGGAAAGACTTTGGAGCCAATCAACAGTATATGCCACACTGGGGGAAGATATTTGCATCATTCGTAATGGTTAAAGATGTACTATCCAAACATATAAAGAATTTCTGCACATTAAAGAGTAAAATACATGCAACTCAATAGAAAACTGACTATACATATAGGTAGTTGCATTGAGATAAAATGCAAATAACCAAACATGAAAAGATGCACAATCATAGTAGCATTAAGGGAAATAAAAATTAAACTAATAATAAGGTGTTGCTTTTACCAATCAGGTTAGTGAAAATGTAAATTTTACAATATCAGATACCAAGGGTTAGAGAGGCAGGGACCCTCTTAAACTCTTGGTAGATGGCATAGCTTTTTTGGAGCACAATTTGAGAATATATTTGCATATTGTTAAATTTCATTTATAGTTCTACTTGTTGCTACCTTAAATGTTAACATTTTTACTTAAATATTAACTTTTATATTTAAGATGTTTAAGGATGTTAATTGCATTATTGTTTAACAGCAAGAAATTGTGGGGGAACAGCCCGCATTTCCAATTGTGGAAGAATGGTTAAACTGTTATGTATCCATGGTGTGGACAGCTAAGTAACTCATCAAGAATAAGTTAGATCCAAATGTTATAGTATGGAAAAATCTCTAAAACATTAAGTTAAAACTCATATAAAAAGTTTGATGTCACATATGCAATCTATATACATCAAATAATACCAAAAATGCTATAAGTAATGATTTTTAAAAATACATATATACCTGTGCATAAAATGAGTTATATAATTGTATTCAAAAAGTCTCAAAGACAAGCTGATGTTGGGGGGATAATGAATTAAATGGTTGAAAACAAGCTGGAAGAAACCTTAAAGATTGTCTGATCTAGTCTTTTTCCAAACGATGTGAGCGATGGTACCCGTGTGATTTTCAGTAGTCATAGACATGGCAAGAAATAAATCGGAACCACATAATGAGAAAGATACTGCATTTTCAATAGTCTTTTAACCCTTCTGCTCAGGTGAAGGTGACTTTTCAGCCTGGTGTCCATATGACCATGCTAACACTCATTATCCTTTTTTAACAAAGAGCAAACCTGCAACTCAGAAACTTCAATAGGAACAAAATTTAGCTAAACTGAATAACATCATTTATAGTATATCTTTAAGGTTTCCTTCTGTTCTTAGCAAGTAATATTTTTTCCACTGTAATGCTGTAATATTTGCTTTTAAAATTGATTTAAGTGAAATAGTGACTTGATTAGAAATATTCAAAGGTTATATATGCACATGTATATTTACCTGCATATATATAAGGAATATATGTTTGCAAAGATACACACATATATATTTATTACATGTGTCCATGTACCTATATAAGGAAAAATGTTATTAAATAATTGTGTACATGGTGTATAAATATGACAAAAACCTTTACGGGGAATGCAAATAACTGAAGTTACAGAAAAACTAATCAAGTAAGCTTTTTACAGTGTAAAAACAGAGTTGTTATTATTCTCACATGCTTTTCGCAACTTAAATAATTTAATCTGAAAGTTGTGGTATAAGGCATATAGTTTTAGATTAGTGGTATATTTTATCATTTACTTCCATTAGTAGTAGTACTTCTAATATCACTAAACTTTAACAATCCCATAACATAACTTTTTAAAATTCAAAAGTATTTGGCATAGAAAGTTTGCTCAGATTATGAAATCATTAGCAGCAAGGCTGGGTCTATCTGGGTGGTGACTTTCCAGCTAAGGTTCATGATGAGCCTGTTTCATTACACAGTGTGTTGGCCTTGACCCAAAGTGAGAATCACATAATCCATATCAGTAAAGGAAATGGGTGAAATAAACAGCTTGAAGATGTGTCTGTGTGCTAATACCTAACATCTGTTTGCCAGGGTGGTCCAGGACTCAGAGGACCAAAGGGCCAACAAGGTGAACAGGGTCCAAAGGTAAAGTTCTCAACCCCAATAGCTCAACACCCCTCTCGTTCTCCTCTCCCTCTCGTAACTAACTGTAATGATTTTGGAGCTCAGTACTTTTGACACTTTGTAATCTAAAGGCCCTTACATGTTTGTCAAAGTTGTGTCTAAGTCTTTCCCCTTATTCTTAGACATGTATTTTTCATCAATCAGAATATTTACTAACTTAGGGAAAAGAAAGGTTTCCGGGTCAGAAATAGCATGTCAGTGTTCTGAGAGGTGTAGTCCTCTCTCTCTTGTGCATTCCCTTCTTTCTTGCTTTGTTAGAGCAGCCCTGAATGCAAGTGGGCAGCGGTCCCTGCCAGGTGATTACTCAGCTTGGAAATTCCTCCCTCCTTCCTCTCACTGTGCATAACCAAACACACAACTCTATTTTCTGCTTGCACTGCGCAAGGCCACCAAGTGTGGTGGTTCAGGTTGGGCACCGTACAAAGGCGCCAACCAAGAGGACCAAGCTGTGCAAAGCTATGTCAAGGCGCATGTTTTTCTACTTTGCACAAAAGCGCCTGGAGAGATGGCAGAAGCCCAGCCACTAACCGAGTTCAGGCTTCACCATCTTCTCTCTGGCTTTTGGTAAATCTTGTAACTGGTCTCCTGGCTTCAGTGGCTTGCTTTTCTGATTGATTTTTCACATCTTCCCCCCAGATTCATTCCTTGAAAGTTACACAAGTTCATATCGCATTCTTAAAACCTATTGTCACATGCTGTTTGCCCTGAGAACACAATTCACCTTCCTTGGTGTGGGATTGAAGGCCCTTTATAATCTGACTCCCTGTCTCATTTTCACCATGTTAATCCATATGATCTGTTCTCCACACATCTTGCTTGACTTACTGTCTCAATATGGTTACTTATTAAATTTGCATAGTACTTATTCTTGGAGAAGAGAACATTGCAGAGTTTTTTACTATAAAATTAGAAACAAGTGAGGCAAGGTAGGAGAGAATATATGAGAGGGGAGTAGTAAATAAAAGGAGGCTGAATATAATTAATCAGGTACTAGCCAATTCAAAACTTAGACCAGAAGAAATCTTCATTTTTGCTTTGTTTTCTGAAACTGTGACACGTTTTTCAGGCCCAGATATGAAGTATCTTATTTGGCTTCATCTCTTATATACTGTGAGAAGGCCTGCGGTTTGAAAGCTTCTTCTCAGACAGTGATATGCGGGGTCTTCCTTGGTTTAACCCCAGGGCAAGGCCAATGAGCTCCTGTAGGTACTGCTCTGAGCTCCGAACACCTCTAACCCTATGAACCTGTGGTTTAACATTCTCATTGGGTGATGGTTCTGGTGATGTAGGCATATTAGGCATTTATAGGTATTTGATGATCTCAAGATTTACCCCTTTCCTCTAATATTCTATTCTCACAAGCCCACTGCTGATATGGTTACTTCTGTATGATGATTTTGATGAATCACAGATGCAAGTATGGTTTTGGGAAAAAGTCTTGTTGAAGGAAGGATGCTCATATGTCTACCAAGGTGGACAGTGTAGGAACAGATGGACTATGCTTTCCAGCCAGAAGGCCCCAATCCATGTTATTTTTTATTTTTTGGCTTTGTTTTTCTGTTGTAGTAAATAATTAATGATAATTGAGCAGCTGAGAGCAGCCCTATCTCTGGTCTTTCCTAGTCATTTTTATCTCATATTTTATAGAATAAAGCAGACCACTTACTTTCTGCCCTTCTAATCCATTCCCAATTCCTCAATAATTTATAAACAGTATGTTATTAAATGACTACAAATATTAATATTTGTAAATCACCTCCATGTCTCCTCCATCATATTTTTAAAAATCTAGCTACCTCTTTTTCACTTTCTCTTCTTCAATGTTTCTTATTTTTAAATTTTTTCGTTGTTGTTCAATTATAGTTGTCCTCATTTCCCCCACTACTCTCCCCTGCCCTACCCACCCCCAGCCTCCCACATTCAATTCTCTGCCCCCTGATGTTGCCTTTGTCCCTTGGTCCTTTATACACATTCCTTGACTTGGCCCTTCCCCTTCTCCCCCTCCCCTCCCCTCTGGTTGCAGGTGTGAGGTCAATCTGGCTGCAATGTCTGTCACCCCGTTGATCACCAGGGTTCATTCAGTTGATCTGGTGGGCTAGGCGGGTGTCCCCTTCCTCCCTCACCAATCCATGTGCGTGCCTCCCGAAGCTGCATGCTCGGTCAAAGAGGGTAATCTTCCCAACTAGAGGAGAGGACTGGTCTTCATCAGGGGTATATGAGTAGCTGCACTCCCCTGCTAGAACCTCCAAACAAGCTCTCAATGCTTCTTATAAAAATAGTTTTCCTTCAGTGCTTCTACATCCTCACCTCAAAAATAATTCTTTTTTGGGGGGTATGTAAATATTCACATTACCTTTATCCAGTTTTCTAGTTGCAAAAAACTGGAAACAATCCAAATGTCTCTCAACAGGTAAATGAATAGTTTTGTCTATCCATGCAATGGAATGCTACTCTGCAATTAAAAGGAACATGCTGCTGAAACATGCCACTCTGTGAATGAACCTCAGAGTACTCTGCCATGTGAAAGAAGCAAAAAACACAGGAACACTTAGTGTAAAATTCCGTTTATGTACAACCCAACTCATTCTTAACCAACAGACGATTTCTGTTCCTCTGGGCAGCCTCTAAAATTGCTCTCATTAGTCATCAAGTGTCTCCTGTACCACATCCATGGTTAGCCTATGGTTAGTTCTTACCTTACTTGAGATCTCTACGGCATTTGATGTGACTGTCAGCTCTCTATTTGAAATTTTCTTCTTTTGGCCTTTTCCATACCGCTCCAGCCCTCTGCTTTCATTTTCTTCCTACTGTTCAGGGTCTTTCATGTCAGACTCTTTCCCAGGCTTCTCTTCTTCTCCCTTCTACCTGATTGTCATCCAATCTTTATCCATTTCCTCTTTCATTCTATCAACAATCTCCTTAATAATCTCTCCCATAAGCACATCTTCAACTACTCCAAAATTCGTCTCAGCTCAGACTTCTGATGACCCCCGAACAACTAGACATTTCCACACAATTTGCCTCATCCACCTAAAACTTACAACATCTCAGGTGACACTTGTTATTTAACAACCCCTCCCTTACACCATTTTGCTTTTTCTTCTGTATTGCCTGTCCCTAGTAATGGATTCATGAGTCTCATATTTAAGATGATACCCAGGTTCTGGAGGTCTTAATTTATAAAAGATTGTCTTTCATTGGAGTCACAGAATGAAAGAAGGGGAAAGAGTTGAGGCTGAGGATAAGTAGATTTTCTGGGTCTAAGATTACCAAGATATGTAGTTTTAGCCAAGCCACAATAAACTTACTTCCAAACTATAGAAGTAATAGTTGCTAAGGTGAGAAGAAGGTCTGATGATGACAAGAGAGAACTTAAATAATGTTCAGGTTAGGAGAGGCCATTCAATGACCACTGAAGTGGCATGTGATGATGAAGAAATCAGAGGGAAGGTGCAAGGTCTTCAATAAATGCAGAAGAATGGCCCTGTGGTAGGTAATTGACAGAAGGTAATTGAACTGCAGAGACTACCATTCAGATGGATGGTATAAATCTTTACAGGCCAGGAGGGTGGTCTTGAAGCATTTATATCTTTTGGATTTGTTATGGCATGTGGGAGGTCTAGGAACTCACATAATTGGCGTAGAGTTCTTATTTATGGAAGCAAAAAGATATAAAGTTGCAGCAACCCTTGTGTGTTTACTCTCTTGGTTAACTGATGACATTTTGCCTGGGAGGTGAATCATTTGAGGTTTGGTGTCTTGGTATCCCATGAATGTTTCACATCTTAGGAAAAATTATTTAAGGAAATACATTATAAGTGCGCTAAGCAGAAATATCTCCTGGGTGCCAGAGGGTCATGTTTAGCTCTGGGATGACTTTCCTCTCTTGCCTTACAGGGACCAGAAGGTCCTCGGGGTGAAACTGGCCCTCCAGGACCTCAAGGTCCCCCTGGACCACAAGGACCAAGTGGCCTGTCTATTCAAGGAATGCCTGTGAGTTGTGTGTAAACAAACATTCAGATCGGTTCTTCTTATTATTATTTCTCCATGAGTTATAAAGAATGAACTTTAGTCTTTCATGCCTTAATAATGAGCCTCAGTCCCTATCAACCCCTACAAATAAGAATTGAGACATAAAAGTAATGATCGAGAATTCATTCATTAGTCAGTTTTATTGTTCAATGGCAGGGTCTTTTACAAACATGTACAAGGCTAGGGAGTAAGTCTATCCATGAGCAATTGGTCTGCAGAATAGTGTTTGACTAAGTCCTTACCATTAAAAAACATTATACAAATTTAAGTTATTCATGATGTGTTTGTAGCGGACACAGATTAATGAGCCTTTTATTTACCGTCTTTACCTCGAGGAGCATCAAAGCGCAGCACACTGAGTACGGGCTTTGGATTATGCACAGTGTGCTTCTCCCAGCCTCGATTCTTTTTAAAGGCTGTTCTAAAGCACCGAAAGCAGATTTAATTTCACTCTCTGATTTTCATTGACTTTACCCTAGAGATCCAGATTTATAGAATAGAACCAATCTTTGTAATTAGTATTTGAAACAAATGAGTCCTTTGAAGCCGTTTTCAGCAGTCATTCTGTGCATAAGATGTCGCTCTAATTTTTCTTTCCCATAGTTATTTTCACACTTTAGAAAGCATTAGCCTGCCAGCATGTACAGTTACTGTGAGGATCTGTTGAGGTCTCGCTACCTGCCAGTGTCTGTGTTAGCTTTTCCATTATTTAAATTTCTAGCCAAAGCAAGACAAAAATCTATATGGATAAATGGTTTTTAAATCTAAACTATAAACAATATTGGAGTGTTCAAGACTCCCCTCCATGTATTTACTGTATGGGCTTAGCCGTATCAGACTGTATGTTCTGTGTTTAAACTATTATGATATATAAACGCTCAGTTTACTGGGAATGTTTATGCTAGTAGCATCGCGTATGTGAGAAGTGAAGTATGCTGTATTTGGATGTTCACATGAAAGTAATTTCATCTTGAAAATATTAGGACAGTTGATGGAGAAAAAGAATTCAGACTAAGAATTCAGCTGTGTGAACCTAATGCTGTGTACTTTTGTATATTCAGGGAATGCCAGGCGAAAAAGGGGAGAAAGGAGAGACTGGCCCGCCTGGTGCACAGGTACCGTTTCTGTGTTTTGTTTTGTTTTGTTTTTTAGTTTATTGTTGTCAGCTTAGCCTAAAGCTTTGTTAAGACAGGGGGAAAGACAGTAGTTGTAATAAAGATGGTTAGTCTGTGCTCATTTATCTTATTCCTCCTCTAAGGGTCACACTGATGGTTTCAGGGTGAGCCCTGGTGGGGACTCTCCACTCTTGCCAATGACTTGTGGGTTCTGAATTCTCAGTCACAGAGGCCTCGGGAACCTGGGTGAGCAGGTGACTCACTTTCATGACTCTTGACTCTTACCTTGTCCCCGCTCCACCTAGGGCTTCCCAGGAGGCGTTGGTTCGCCGGGGCGCGATGGCTCTCCAGGCCAGAGGGTAAGGACTCACCCAAGGTTGGTTGTTAGCACAGCAGATTCCTCACAAGTCACATTTGCTTCTGTCAGGTTTCTGTGCAGAGAAGTCAATCAAACCAGGTGTGTTTTTCTTTCCTCCTGCCCCCCCCCCCGCCATTTACAGTCTATCTACACTGCATCCATTTCTCTCCACTGACATCTTCTATGTCTGTTACTTTCATCAAAACCTGGGGACTTTCATCCAACTTTCCCCAATTAACAACACCTCTTTCTGAACATTCCCGTAACCTGAATACAATTTGAATTATGTGGATTGGTTGAGCAGATTTTCCATTTTTTCCTAATTCTCAAAAACAAACCTAAAGCAAATCATGAATCTTATGAATCGATATTTAAATATTATGACAATCTACAGTACTCTCCTTTTATTTAAATGTATGTCAGTTATTTTTTGACTTGTTGAAGTGAATGGCAGTCAAAGAAATTATAAGGATGGTTAGGAGAGGAATGAGATAACATTTAGTCTGTTTGGTCAACATCCTCACTGAGCCAGGTTTGAGGTTCTTATCCTCAAAGATATTGTAGCATCATGGGAGGAGCTATAACCAGATAAGGAGCTATAACAATGCTTGCAGAACCCTATGGGAACGCAGAATAGTTAATTAATGCAGACTTGGAGGGTCTGGAAAATCTTACCAGAGAAGACTGAGTATCAACTAAGAGATAGAAACTAGCAAGGTGCACGAGGAAAGAAGGCCAGAGTGAGCAGAGAAAATGGCGCATACGAAGGACAAGAGATGAACCAAAGGTGGGCATTTCCAATATTGCATACAGTTCAGTATGGCTGGAGAGTAGAGTGCAGAGTGTGTGTGTGTGTGTGTGTGTGTGTGTGTGTGTATGCACTTAGGAATGGGGATATTGTCAACAAATGAAGCTAGATAGGTAAACACGTATTTACTTGTATCACTTCTTTTTTTTCAGACTATGGGTTTGACTTTAGCAGGAAGGCAATAAAAAGTCTGAATTTTCAGCAAGGGAGAGAGAGACTGGTCTCCCCTAAACTGTCACTGATTTAGACCTGTAGGCAGCTTCAGTTTCTGTCAAGCCTGAATTATATGGCGTGGCAGCCACTGAGATCCAGTAAAGGACAGCATATTTGGCATCCAGTTGGTATCGTGATTTAACTTAGCCATTAGGTTAAAAAACAATTGGCTGGAAGACTCACTTCTCCACTCAAACAAGGCCTGCCTTTAGCTCAGGGCACTTAGAATAAGGTGATTGCTCAAGAATAAGGTGATTGTTTTTTTCTATAGAAAGCTAGGTGTGGGACCTTAAATTTTTTTCCATGTCCTCTTCCCCCCACCAGACTTTCATTTGCTTAAAAACTCAGTTTAGTCTTAGTCTCTGTCTATCAAATGGTCTGCAAGGCATGGCCAGGTGAATGCATTTAAAGGAGGTATTCTCTGAAAGTCAGATTTATGTAGGTTTCTTGTACACATGGAAGGAGTGTCTAGAAGTATTTATATATTTTGGCAAAGGGCTGAGGCTAAGATCCTGTGTGGTTACACACCTAGATTCTTTCGTGATCCCTGAAGCTCTGAAAATGGCAGTTCTACTGGTTTGGTTCAGAGAATCGACGTGATTTATCTGTGCTTGAGGTCCAGCATTGGCAAAGAACTCCTAATTCAAACATATTGGATTAATGTTGGGATCATTTGGTTTTGGAATTCTTTTTTTTTAAAGACACCAATATACCAAGAGAGACTTTCTGTAAATATTTTGCTATTCCTCCCAACATGTTTTCTTTTATAAGATGAACAGTCTTAGAGCTGTAATTAAGTGATAAGATATCTGTATGTGAATTTTATTTTCCTCTGTCCCTCAACTTGGAGGGAAAACTTTCAGAGTATGTCCAGTTCCCACTGTGTCAAATTCTTAGATGGGAATGAACTTGCTTTTTAAACTGGTTTTCAGAGGATACTCATTCTTTGTATGGCCATGTTAAAAATGAATGTGAGAATCCTGTGACAGTTGTTTTAGAAAAGGTATTTGAGGGCAATTCTGTTCCAGTGCACAACTCTAGGGGGTGCCATTCACAGAGGACAGTGGTGTCCCCTGGAGTTGTGTAATGTGGCTGCCATGCTTGAGGAGAGGATTAAGTATATATATTTTAATATCTAATATCTTGTTTAATAAAATATTAATTGAGCACATAACAGTGGAACCTCAGTACTCGTTCCGAAATTCTTGACAAGTGCCAAACTGATGAATACTGAGCAAGTGATGATTGATGAAGTGTTTTCTCTTGTGGGGCGGTGTCATGACTCATAGAAGTTCTAGCAAGTGCCACGATCCTGAACACGCACTGAGGGCTGAAACATTTTTTCTCATCAAAATGCAACAAGTACAGGGTTTGACAAGTTCTGAAGCCAACGAGTACTGAGATATGACTGTGTCATGTACCACAGACTATGCTCGACCCAGAGAGCCGTGTCCTTTTCTGCCTCTGGAGGGGAAGGATCCAGAAGAGGAGAGGCTTTCAATATCTAAAGGAGGCACTCTATGTAGACCCGGAGGAGGAGGAAGGATGGGGTGGTGTCCAGGGCGTGACCCTTCCATGGGCCAGGCAAACAAGTAAGAAAACAGTCAAAAGGGAACAAAGGTGGGTTAAAACAGAATTATTTAGGTGGCTCTGATCTGTTTGGTTGACTATCTCAGGGCTTATGGAAAGTGAAAGGTTTAGAACAATTAGGTTGTTATTTAGCAGGATTGTGAAATAGGAGCCCAGGACCACATTCCATGTTGTGGGGACAGATCTAGGACATGAAGCACCTTCATTGAAGGGCAGGAATGTCCAGCTCTCTGTGGTTAGGCAGGAGGAGAGGAGAGCCATTCATAGAGTATTAAGGACAAACATTCAGGATTGCTCCTGCTCTTCCTTGGGCCATCCTAAAAGGCAAAACTGCAATCAGAAAATAACAGTGATAATAGCAACAATGACAACCATGGCATAGAACCGACAGAGCAAACCCAGTGCATGAAGAAACTTACTGCTGAAATGCCTGGGAAGCCACTTCCAGGAAACTGCCCAGTCAGGCTTGAGTGTCCAGGGACTCAGGAAGCAGAGATACTTTTTCCATCACTCTAAGCACTTGAATGACTTACAGTTACTGCAGCTTCATTCCTCTGATCTTGAATGAGCAAAGCCTACTGTAGATGTGGAAGGAGGAAGCTAGAATAAATGTGTGTGATGCTGTCCAATCAGTGCTTCCAGCTCCTTCGAGAGCCTCAGGGGGTCAGGGTGCTGTAGAGGTGGTGGGCGACTCCTACTGCACATTGTTCTTTCTTTTAAGTCTTTGCCTTCTCGCATTGAGATGTAAGAACTCACAGCCCAAAGCTAGCACCATCACCTTGACCATCTCTCCTGGAGTTCGCACCAATGTTGTTCCTTGATTTAGCCTGGAAGGAGGGAGAGCTTAACAAAGAATAAAAAGGAGAATGTTAAACATCTCCTCCTTAAACAGGAGACTTGTTTTCTAACATTTCTAGCTTATTCTGGCTTTTCCAAAGGAGGATCTCTGAGCCTTGGAGCTGGATTTCTCAGCCTCAACCCTAGACACCCTGGTGATCCTCAGAGAAACTTGGAAGACAGGCAAGAACAGGGGTGACAAGCCTAAGTGAGAGAAAGAACTGAAAAAGAAGAGAAAAGAACAACTTCTTTTCTACTTCTGAGGCTCACTACACCCAAGACCATCAGCTTTCTGTCAAGCACTCCCAACAGAAACTTTTAAAAATTATTTTCATTTTCGATTCCTAACATGGTTACATAAAAAGTCAGAGAGACAAGAAAGAAAAATGAGAAGGAGATGTATCATTTACGGCACCCAAAAGATAGTAATCCCTCTGTGGTATGGAGGGCATTTGTTTTTAAATTCCAAGCAAACCATTTAAATTGCTTCCTTTCCCGCAGGTTACTGCTCCCTGTACCTCCATGCCTTTGCTATAACCACAGCCTTTCCTTCTAATCTATACAAGATGAAAAAAATCCTTCTACATATGAGTTTTGCAGAATTTGTGAAGTTATGAGAAGCAGGATGGCCCGGTGGTGAATATTCTAGACCTGGACTGTTGGCCAGACCTGAGCTTGAACCCTAACCGTATGACATTGAGCCAGTTACTTCATACTCTCATCTGTGAAGTGGAAAAAATGATATTTGACTCCATGGAGTTGTGGGGATTCATTCATATAAAGAATTTCTGTACAAAATTTCAATTTTAGCTTATGTTAGTACTAATCCTTTTTTCAGTGTAAACCTAATGAGTTAGGACAAGATAATATTTTATAATATTATGACTTCACATATTAAGAGTTCTTTAGAAGATTTTAAAGAACTATAAAAAGTCTAAAAGAAAAGCAAGTAGTTTATAGTTGGTGTTTAATTTTCTTGGATTCCATGTTGAAAAGACACTTGGAACATACTCCCTTTTCATGTGGGTTTGATGTATACAAAGGCCATATTTGTGATGAATGCCCCATTTCATCGAAGTGACTTGGATTTGTAATGTACTCAAGAAATTGAACTTGAGTCAACTGTCTGGATTTAATTCCTACCATAAATGTGAAACAGTGCTGAGAGAGTCATCTAAAGAATATTTTGCTAAATACTAAGCTTCATAATCACCCCCTAGAGTATCTCCCTCCTTCAGAAGAGGAAATGTAACATACCATCTCAAAGCTAGTGGAGAAAATGATTTGATTTTCTATTTCGTGGGGCTAGATGGGATTTCACAAAACCACAGGAGAACATTCTCACAGTCAGCCGCAGTGATGATAATAAATGCAGTCTGGATTTGGCAGATTATTTGAATAAAAATAGCAGCAACCGCGATTATTCATTACTGACAAAGTGCAGGTGTTTTATGAATGTTATGTTCTCTAATCCTCAGAATAACCTCAAATGCTAGGCACTGTTACCGCATTTTACAGGCAAGGAATCGGGAGCCCAGAAAGTGGAAGTATTTGAACAATGCCACACAGCGAATAAGCATTAGAGCCAGGATTATAATCCATCTCCTTGGCTCCTACACGGTATGATTTCTTTCCACGAAGTCTTGCTAGCAAAGATCACAGTGAGAGCTTGTTAATGTAGTAAAGTCTCCCACGAAGATATTTAATAAGCAGGACTCCATCACTAAAGATTTCTCACCTAGCATTTTTGGGCAGTGGGAACCCAGTTTGGGTTACTTTCTTGGTGATGTAGAAGTTAATATTTCACACCTAAGGATATATTTCTTTGATTATATCGAAACTTTGCTTGGATATTGGTACATCTGGCCACATCTGAGGAAAGAACCATTACTTAGGAAGTCAGTTTTGTGTCATTACGGGCTGTAACGGTGCTTCTGTTGGGGCACAGGGTACAAATAGTATCTGCTCCACGGTCTGGTTCTAGCGCTGTCCTCCAGGGTCAGGCCAGACACTTTTATATTCGTAAACTGGCAGTTTCACAAGGTAAGCGATCAGGTTGCCATTTTGTGTTTTGCTTTGTTTGTTTGTGTTTTTAAATGCTGATTCCTGGGCTTCAGCCTCAGAAATTCCGATACAAAAGGTCTTAGGCATGAACTAGGAGTGTATGGTTTTAAAAAGCTTAATGACTCTGATAATCAGCTACATTTGGGGATCACTGGATACTATATTGTGTTAGGCCTATTATATGTTAAAGTGATTTTTTAAGTAGAACATTGCTGGTGTTTTTTGTTTTAATTCACTGAAGTCATCATGGCAGGTTACTAAAAATATATACATTTATATGTATATATACATATTTAAATAATACATGTACTATATAAACATATATTAATGGCAGTATATTGTATCTATATAATACACATAAAATACATAAGTATATGTACATAATATATACATATTCACACACCTACATAAATTTGTGTGTTTGTGTGTGTATCGCTGAAAGCTACCCAGGGACTCAACACAGTATCACACATAAGGTTTGAGCTTGAATCTCTAGCTGGACCAGTGTTTACAGAGTCTGTGGCTTTTTGCTGCCTGGCCTCTTAACCTGGTGGTTGGTGTTAATCCTTCGCTGCAAGTAGCAGCCTTATTTCTTCTGGCCGACCGCCGCACCGTCTCTCCACTGTCGCTCACAGCGGTCCAGAGCCATGCCCCAGGGTGGAAAGTGTACATCAGGACTTTCTACCCAGATTTCTCCAGCCCTCCCTGCTTGAGTCTGGTTTCAACAAGCTCAGCCGGTGCCAGCTGCTCACAGACCCCACTCTACCTGGAGTGTAGCATCAGGCAAAGGACCTTAACAATTGGCATTCCGGAATCTTCAGGTTAGTTTCCTTGGCCCACCATCATAGGCTTCGAAGAAGAGATGGCTGGCGAATAAGTCCCCAGGGCTGAGTGATCTTTCTAGTATTTACATAAACATAAATATTCCGCCTTCTGCCGTTCATTTCAGTTATAATAGTATTCGTGTGCATGCTGATGGTGTCCTTCAGACACTGTACTTCCTAGAAACTAGAAACTTTTAAGAGCCTACAAAAATGTGTTTATGACCAGAAGTATATATGTTTGCTCTTAAGTATGGAAAAGAAAACCGAAAAATGGAAATTTGTAAATGTTTAATTAAATGTCTATAAAATGGTACGCTTTGCCAATGTTAGCCACAGATAAATTTAGTATTCATTTGATAACTAGTGATTTTGAAAACAAATTTTAGGTTAGATTTCCCTTTTGCTGATGAATTATCGCCAACCATAACTTAATGAGTTGGTCACAGCCAAATTTTTTCAAACACAAATTATAAAAATCCTTTCAAGTTTTTATAGCGAAAATTATTTTTAATGTGGGTTGTGGGTGTCTATTAATATTTTGAGATGGGAATCCCCAAAAAAGAAAAATGCCTGGGGCTATTCATGTTATAAAACATCCCTTCTTGTGAGTGGCTCATGCACTTTAAAATGCTTATTTGTCAGCTTAAGTAAACTCCCACATTATGCTTCTCATTTAATCTTCTATTCCCTAATATCCATTCTTCATTGCTTAATTAAGGGCTTCTGCTTTTTATGAGAATGATTAATTCACAAACATGACTTCTCAGATTGGCCTCCTGATATAAAATGGACAATTTATAGATAAGAAATGTTTTGGGAAATGCAATCACGTTTTTAGCCTCTAGGGCTGAAGCCCATTCCATGAGCTTTATCTTAAACTGAATCACAGAGCTCGAATGCGCCTGCTATTTTGCCCTGGATGTTGTAGACATTTTACAACACTTTACTTTTCATCAAGTCTATTGCTTTTGTATAAAAAACTGCTGTAGGTTGCGCACCCTGAGAGGAAGCGGCGGGAAAACGAACCCGACTCCGGCCTCAGCGCTGACTGGCTTTGCCGGGAGGGGCCGTAACGGGGGCTCGGGCAGGGAGGCTGGTGCAGCGGCCCACTGTCCCGGTCCCTTGACTTAAACTCCACCTCTCCTTTGGTCAGATCCCACGCCTGGATTAGGTGCTGTTCCCGCGTGTTCCCGTGGAACTTTCTAGTTCCATCATCATAGTCCACTGCCGTTTTGCCCCCATTGTTGCCTTTTCTCAATGTTGTAAATTCTTGTGAAAGAGACGCTCTTGTTCGTTACTGCTACACCAGACCTAAGGTGTGCCTGGCACCTAGTAGCTCTGCAGATTTTCTTCACTAATGTGACCAATGTGAGGCTAACAAGTAAACCTCTTTCAAAGGTAAATGGACTAGTGTGATTCAAAAGTTGAAAAATAAAATTATTTACATGATAACATGTGAACATTTTTAATTTTCTGGGGTTAGGAAGAAATTGGGGGACAAGGGAATGACTTCGGTTATACCTCTAAAATGGTATTAAGCTCAAGATCCTCGGCTTCCGAGGACGCTCTATAGGTAGGAGAATGGAGTGAACAGGCATGCCACCTAGCCCCCTCTCTGCATCACCCTGGAGCACTCGCCCCTCTGCCAAGTTGGCGCCTTTGTAGAATGCTGCTTCCGCACCTTCCCTTCCAGATGACACACACACCTGTGCTGCCTGTAAGCCACGTGGATTCAAAACTGCTCACGAGTATCCGTGGCCCCACCGTTGGGGAGCGCGCTTGCTTTGTAAACTCCTTCCTTCCACATGATTGCAAGAGAGGAGTGGATGTGTTATTTCCCACCAGTCTCCTCTTGTTTTAAGAAAAGAGGCCATGGCTGACCTCCCTCGGTGCATTCACAGATTTGATCTGGGGCCGTGTGCTGGCCATGTGTCATGTATCACGCGTGTCTTATGTGGGCTTGCACATGGCTGCATGGGTGTTCACCAGCCAGAGTTGGATGAGTTTTAAGGCAGGAAGCAAACGCTGTCCTCTTAAAAATATCTTTTCAAATAATGGAATATGTGCCCAGAGTCCATTTTTTTCTTATGTGAACTTCACCTAGGAAATTAGAGTACATTTTTTTAATCCTTTTTTTTTTTGTGATCAGATCTCCTAACCTCTCTTTGTGTCAAGTGTTCTCACTTAGGAGGGAATTGGACTGGATAAGGTTAAGTCCTGTTCATTTCTCACATGCTCTGATTTTTTATGCCTTTCTTTCTGGACATGGTATATTTAACTCCATGTAAGATAGTTTCTTTCAACCTGTATCAGTATTAATTGTTGTTTTCTAGTTAGCAGATCCAAGGAAGGATGTGTGTGTGTGTAATTTCTTCTGTATCAGGGTTTATCACTGCAGCTTTCTGACTTACTGTTTTGACTAACCACAGTGAAAGAAGCAGCATTAAAATGACAACAACACTAGCTTGTGTGTTAGAATAGAATAGCAACTAAAACAAACATCCCTAAAATCTCAACCCTCAATTGCAGTGGTTTAGTGCAATAACATGAAGTCTACCGTTTGCCCACTGTCCATTGCTGGCAGTGGGGCAGGCAGAGGAGTAGGGAGTCTGGTCTCTTGCTCCATATAGTCATTTAGGGACTCGGCGTCTTTCCCTCTTGGGACACTCTCATCTTCGACACGTGGCCTCTAACGTCTCCAGAAGGAGAAATGAAAGTGAAGGATTACCCATGGGAAATTTTTATGAGCCAGAACTGGAACTGGCCGCTTTCCATTGGCCAGAACTGAGCCCGATGGCTCCAGCACAGCTGCTGGAACAGGAGGCTGGAAAATGTAGCCTCACAGTGTGCCCAGGCCGAGAAGGAAAAGCATGAACCCTCTGCCTCCTCTGGGCTTAGGACTCGCTGGCACTCAGCTCCCGCGCGTGATGAAAGGGTCATGCTGACCGTTGCTTTTCCTACTTTCTATCTGTGCCCCCTCTTCATGCTGCCCCTCATACCCTGTCTCCCAACTCACATATGATTTCCTCTCATCCAGCTGCATCTTTAGTCTCTTTTATCTGGTGCCTCGAGGTAGGAAGGCATAAAGTGAACCTGGATGGGTAGCCCTAAGAAGGTGGACTTTCATTAGCAAGATAAGTAGGAAGAAGAGCTCACTGGAAGAGTGGGGCATGCTTTAGGAAGAGAATTGGGAGAGGCCAATGAGGAAGCTGGGAGAGGTTGGTTTGCCTTGGTTCAAGATGGGAATGGATTATTCCAATAGGAGACAAATCCCAAGATGAGAGGTCCATTTCTCTATGTAGTAGCAGGTGGTATTTTGGACAAAATTTTATGAGCCTATTATGAAATTTAGATAGAAGATTCCCTCTCATGTTTTTAACTGCATTGGAAGGACCAGCATCCACAACTAAGATCTATAACCATGTAAGAATGAGTCATTCTGGCTGTTAAAATTTTTTTAATACACATAACAATAACATATACATACACACATTCAACAACTTAGGGAGATACTTTCTTTAATAAAGAATAACGTTTGTTTTCTGCCTTAAGTTTTTCCAACATGGAATGGGAAGCGACACAGATACTGGCTGGCAGTGTCTGGTGTTATGGATGAGACGAGACAAATTCACATGGATTACTCAGTCCTGTGGAGGAAATGGGACGGCACAGCTTCTCTCTCAAGGGGAGAGTGCTTTGGAGCAGCCTAGCCACGCTCTCAAGAGGAGAGTGTGCCAACCCTTGCCTTAACAAGCTTTTATTGGCTTTCTAATAGCATATATCAAAGAAGGTTTTCACTCATTATACTTAGGTTTGCTTTAGGTAAATTACTTTTTACAGATAGCAATGGAAGGGATGTTACTGATTACTTCTTACAGATTAACAAGGAAAAAATGTCCCAAATGCAAGGGACCAATAAGAGTAACAGGTCAGGTTACACTTCAGTCCTTGGGAGAATTAGCACAGACTTCAGGAAGTTACTTTAAAGATATCCAGTAAGCATTTGCTGCCTGAACTCAGGGCGAGGGAGTTTTAGCAAGAGCAAGTCACAAAGCAGCCTAGGTATAACGCAGGGCTGATTTCCCACAGAAGAATGTCTTTGCAGGTGTGGTCCTGCGTGCTGACTCGCTCCCCACTGGTTTTCCACGTGGGTGCTGAGCTACATTTCCACACCTTGCAAAACGGTTCCCTACAGGGAGGCAAAGAGGTACCCGTTTGTAAGGCTATGATGACACATTCTACAAACCTGCCCAGCAGTCAAAACTCTACCATTGCAGCAGGAAGTCCCGGCACATCCTCCCGCAGAGCGTAGAGTTGGATATATTCTAGTACTCCCGATCTGTAACCCAGAGCCTTGTGATAGGGAGCCCCTCCCCCACACTTTCCCAGGGTGTGGAAGACACTAATACATCTTTTGTCTGGTCATTGGTTACTGAGACTTGACCTCCCTTCTCCTTTGTCAGCTTTGTTCAATAAAAACATTTTCTGGAAACAAGTTCCCGCTTAAGTTTGTAAGTAGCATTTCTCACACCTAAAGTTCTTGCCCTGGACAATTTCCTAGGGCCAGTAGATACACAAGTCTTGCCAAGAACAATTCCCAGGAAGAGTTCAAAAGCAGCGAATCCCTGGAAGTTCGGAGCAATCGTCAGGACTTGGCCTCCGAATATTAAATGGAATTAGGTGCACCTATTTTGAAAGCCATGTAAAGCAACTACGTAGTTGACATGCTGTGTTTCTTTTCCCCAGGGCTTTCCTGGAAAGGATGGGGCCTCTGGCCCTCCGGGACCACCGGGGCCAATTGTAAGTATTTCCAGAAACTACTGGGCTGTACTCTGCTTTGAAGCATTTTGCTCCTTTTGAGAGATTTTCTTTTGCCAGACCTGTCACCTCCGCAGCCACCTTTTGTGTAACAGTTCAGCCTTTGGTGCAGACCTCTCCCTAAAATATCTTTTAAAACTAATACACCCGTATGGCTTGGTTATTCTATCTCTGAGCCACTTTGCTGTAAGACCACTTGCATCGACTTAGTTTTTATTAGATTCAGATAAGGTTTGAATTTGAAAAAACTATACCTGACTGGTAGTTTGGACACTTCTTTTAAAAATGTCTTCCCTGCTTCTTTGGTAGTTGGGACCAGGAATGAGCGATGAATCCTGAAGTCTTGGTGTTGAGGGGGAGGGGAGCTATTGCTGTGTGTGTCCCTTACTCCTTCTTGGGAGGTACCTGTCTTAGATGAGAATGTGGGGTCCTCACCTTTGCTTCATTTCCCTGCCTCTCCCTCAGGGCATTCCCGGAGCCCCCGGAGTCCCAGGGATCACCGGAAGCGTAGGGCCCCAAGGCGCCCTGGGACCACCTGTGAGTATGCAGCAGGAGCTGCCTAGTCATGCCTCTGGTTTATTTATGTGTTTGCATTTACCGGCATCTCTGTTGGCCAGCAATGTTTTTTGGCCCTGGACGCTGTGGGAATCCGTAAGGGGAAACAGAGGCTCTGAGGGTAAAGATGAAGATCAAACTGTGTGTGTGTCAGGGCTAAAGACAGAGGGTCCCAACGGGGTGTAATCAGCCACGCTGCTACTTATATGTGCGTGTTACTGTTCGTTCTTTTGTATTTGGCTAAGTAAACCCAATGCCATCTTGACAGGGATTGGATAAAGTAGCTGTTTGTTTGTTACACCTGTCTCCTGGTGGGGGGGCAGGGAATATACAAGGCTTGAGAAAGTCAAGGAGTAGTGAGAATGGGAATAGATTTTTATTTTCTCAATTCTTCAAGAAAGATGAGTGTGAGCACGTGTAAGCAGGCACACACACGACACACACACTATCCTGTCCCCACCATCCTTTCCCTGCAAACGTATCCAGGCTACTCCTCACTAGAAAGGAGTACGGAAATATTGCCTCTGCTACCAGGCTTCAGTCTGCTCCTGGAACGTGCTCCTGGGAACGGGGGGCCCAGAACATGTCAGCAGGACTCAGAGAGCAAGGGCTTCTGGTTCAAGGAGTGGCAGAGACGGTGAACACTAAATCCACCCTCAGAAAGTCGTGAGAGATGCGAGGACATTGAAGCTTTTGAGGCATCTTGAAGTGAAGCAGAAAAAGACCTCCGGACCTACTTCACTGGGCTAGACAATCAACAAATGTGTTTGTGCATGAGGTGACCTTGTGTCTTGCAGCCTTAGTGACATCTCCTAGAGCTAGTATTCCTTGACCCCACTTGGGATGCTCCTGGGTCAGGAGGGATGGGCTGTGAAAGAAGATAAGTTTCCGGGGACCTTGAGAGAGGACAGTGGGATGAATGAGGTATAGAGTGAGACATGGGATATGCCAGGAAGGAGAGCCCCTCCCTGCTTACCCGCCTGGCCTTTCGTACCTCTGAAGCAGACTCTGAGCATGGAGTGTACTCCAAAATGCCAGTGCATTTTTTCCCAGACATAAAACACTTGTTAATAATATTATCTTTGATTTGTTATAAATGCACAGGAAAAGGCCCTTGATGGTGGCGTTTTTATGAGGGCCAGAAGCCATTTTGTCCGGTTTCAGAGACACTGGGTGGGGGTGCCCCAGTAGGCATTGGGTACAACAACAAAAGCCAGTTGTTCCCCGAACTGTCCAGCCCAGACTTTGCCCGGTGCTTGGGGCTCTGAGCCACCGGATGCCTGCTGCCTGACCGCCTGGCGTGACTAGTCAAGCGGGCTCTGTGTCAAGGTGTTAAGGCCTTGGTTGTTTTCCCATGGATGTCTGTCTAGGAAAACAGGAGGGAAAGAGACCAAGAAAGACAGACTGCCCCACTGAAAATAGCAACACGTTTCCTCCGGCTGGTGCCAGGAACACTCACTCGCATGCACTCTGCTTCGGCCGCTGACTTCCCAGGGCAGGCTTGTGTGCTGCTGCTGTGCTCGTAACAGCTGCCTGAGGCTCAAGTGTGAGCTGAAAGCTAGGGCCTCCCTACAGAAGAACAGACTGTGACGAAGCGCATGTGAGAAGGGCCATGCATTTAACTTAAAATCGATGTAGGTAGGCGGTCCAGTGCCACGTCATTTAAAGAACGCTGCGCTGGGAGCCTGGGCACCTGGGTTCTTTCTAGATGTGACCCTGACTTGACTTTAACTGTGCAAGCCACTAAGCAATGTTCCTAGTCTCTCAGGACCTCAGCTTCCTAATGTGTTCACTTAAAAATATTTATTTAGCAGCCACAATGTGTAGGCACATGGGGGTGAGGGGTTCTGAAAGGCATGAAAGGTAACCAAGATATTTCCCAACATTCACAATCTAAGGAGAATGATTTTTTTTATAAGTAGGTATAATAAAAGGCAGAAAGTCAGAAATGCCTTAAGGAAAAGACAAGGAAGTCACTGAAAGTTCCATCGAGAGAGAGAGAGAGGTAGACAGAGGCAGAGAGACAGGAGGAGACAGCCCTCTGAGCTGTGGGGGTGAGGAGAGCAGCTCCTGAAGAAGGCAGCCTTCGATGTGGGATTTGCACCCACAAAGACAGGGAGATGGCATTGTTTGTACGGGGATTGAGTGAAACATAAAGCGGGCCCAGCGCACCCTCTGTCTTGTATGTTTCGATAGTTTTCAACTCTTTCGCTTGCTTCTTTGCCACTGCCAAATTTTATTTCAAGCCCTCCTCATTTCCCACCAAGATTATCATGGGAAGCTCTGGCCCTGGTCTGGTCCATTCCCAGCTTCCAGAAGACCTTTCTAGAACAACTCTGATGTGTTATTCCCTTGCTTGAATGTCCTCACTGGACCCCTGTCCCCAGAGAATGGATCTTAAATATGCAGCCAGATATACGTGGCACTTCACGATGGGCCCTTCTTTTCCCCTCCAACTTGATTGCTCATCATCCTTTGGCTTGGGGTTGAGTCATCTTTATTTAAAGCTCCCCACACATGTTCTGTACTGTTTCAAGGGTTTTTTTTTTTTTTCCCCTTGGGATGCTCTTCCATTTGTCTGCACTGCTTTCTTCTCCCTTCTCCACCTGTGAGCTCTTGGCTTGTCTCTCTGTAATGCTGTGCACTTCCTGTGTGGGGCCACCCTCACCTCCTCAGGCCAAGATGCGCTGTTGACGGTCATCTCTCCGCTAAAATGACAGGTTCCCGAGGGGAGAATTTTTTATCATACTCATGTCTTTAGTGCCAGACTCCACCTCACTATCACAGAAGGTACTTAATAAGTACCTGTTAACAGAAAGAAATGAACATATGTTTGCGTTCCAGTTAGGCTGATGTTCAAGGGCATTTTAGAAAATTACTCTTATAGATTGGGGGTCAGGCCATGGAAGACCTTTAGAGCTGAGTTAGGATGTTTTGATTTTAGTTAACCGACATCTTTAATGTGTGGGACTTGGACCATGAAATTATTCCTCTTTCCTTCGGCACTTAAAATTCTGTGAATGTATGAATGTAGCCACTGTATTTTCTTGTCTTTACATTTCAAGTGTTCCTGAAATTAAAGGAAAATGTGCCACTTTTTCTGGCCTACATCTGCAGGGGAAGATGTGTTTTCCCTCAAAGCATACTTTGGAGGAGTTATGGGCCTTCACTTGCACCGGATTTTTTATTTTGTTTTTATTTTACTTTGCAAAACTCAAAGGAAAGATGTCAGAGAAGTTGGAATAAAACTAACTTCTAGTCATACACGTATTTCCCTAAATGGGCCTTTCACTGAGGCTGCTTAGTTGTGTCCTGTAGCTACTTAATAACAAGCATCGCGAGGCTGAGGCTGAGGCTGAGGAATTTCGGGCCCAATTAAACACAAAGGTGCCAATAGCTGATGCCGCCCATTTATCTTGCCACTTAGCTTTACAGTGTAATTCCTGTTTCTAAGTTTCAAACAAACCCATTTAATCAATAGTAGCTAGCCATGGATATATCAAATAGTGTATTGATTCAGAAATAAAAATACTCAAGATGAAATAACTCAAGTTAAAACCTAGTTGTAAATGACTAGAGTTAGGTTGGGGGAATGTATGGTTGATTTTTAAAAATTATTACTTGATTAGGAGACATGGTCTTCACTGCACGAGGAGACACTGGCCGACAAGTTAGTTGAGAGCGCTCTTTGGAGGCAGTAGTGCCGTGTACTGGGGAGCGCGTGGATTTAGGAGCCCGGCTGACTGAGGTCTGCTCCCAGCTCTTCCATTTTGATATTGTTTGACCTTGGGCAAGTTACTTAACATCTCAACATCCCTATATGTGCAATGAAATAATATCTCATAGGATTGTTATAAAGAATAAATGAGCAGGCTACTGGTCACGATGGCTGCATAAGCAGACGTGCCTTGCCTTTTCATACAACCACATCAAAATTACAACTAAAATATAGAACAACCATTACTCAGGAGTGTCAGAAATCGAGCTGAATGGAAGTCTGACAACTATGGAATTAAAGAAACCACATCCATCCATACCGGTAGGAGGGAACACAGATGCAGAAAGGACTAGCCCCACACCCACATGATTAAAAATTCAGTAGGGTTATCTCAGGAGCAAGGAGTCCCAGACCCACACCAGGCCCCCATCCCAGGATTCCAGAGCCAGAAAGATAAGTCCCCACAACTTCTGGCTACAAAAACCAGTGGGGACTGAGTCAGTGGAAGAAACTTCTGGACCCCCAAGCAGTTCCTCTTGAAGAACCTGTACACGGACTCACCTACTCAGACTCACTCCCTTTGAGATCCAGCACCTGGATAGCTCTTGAAAGGCACCAGTGGTATACAGGGAGAAACAGAGTTGTCTGGCATCAAGGCAAGCAGATGCCATTGTCCCTTTGCTAAACCCTCCCACAGTAGAGCTGGTAAGCTGGTGCCATATCTAAGACTCCATCAACCTGCCTAGCACTACTTGACCTGCCCTGGAGATTCCAAGTGCTCTGCCCCACCCAATTTACGGATCTACCCAAGCTGCTTTTCCATAAGAATGGCTTGTCTTGGCTCATAAATCCTATCAAACAAGCAAGAGTTGGCTTCAGTGAGCCCTAACAGCAGCCAGATGAGAGTCACAGGTTGGCTTTGCCTGGGAATCTTCAAGCCCTGCACAAGTAGCAACCATCTCAGATTGCTTACAGCTCAGGCAAGGTGCCCCAAGCAAAACATAAGTAGGGGCTGACCTTGGCCTGCACCACCTGAGAAATCCCCAGGGCCAGCGCACCCAGTGGACAGCTACAGACCATGTCGGAGCACCACCACTTTGCACAGCTGATCCTCCACCGAGGGCAGAGGTTGGTGGTCACAGCCAATCCTTGCAATTGACTGGCTTGAGTAAATCCCTCCCATTGACCTGGCCAAGAGCAACCAAGGCTCAACTACAAGAGGAAGGTGTACTCAGCCCATGCGAAGGGTGCACCTCACGTACCCAGGCTAGGTGATAGGGGAGGCTGTGCCCTAAAGGACACCTACTACATTAGGCCACACTACCAAGACACGGAGTCAAAGCAGCTCTACCTAATATATAGAAGCAAACACAGAGAGGCTGCCAAGATGAAGAGACAAAGAAACATGGCCCAAATGAAAGAACAGATCAAAATTCCAGAAAAAGAGCTAAATGAAATGGAGATAAACAATCTATCAAATGCAGAGTTCAAAACACTGTTTATAAAGATGCTCAAGGAACTTAATGAAGACCTTAGCAGCATAAAAAAGACACAGTCAGAAATGAAGGATACACTAATTGAAATAACAGTTTACCAGGAAACAAGAGTAGAGTAGATGAAATCAAGAATCAAATCAATTATTTGGAGTATAAAGAAACAAAAAAACAGCCATGCAGGACAACAGGAAAAAAGAATCCCCAAAAACATTAGGATAGTATAAACAGCTTCTGGGACAACTTTAAGAAGTCTAATATTTGCATCATAGGGGTACCAGAAGGAGAAGAGAAAGAGCAAGAAATTGGAAATCTATCTGAAAAAATGGAGAAAACTGCTCTAATTTAGTGAAGGAAATAGACACATGCAAGTCCAGGAAGCACAGTGAGTCCAATTATGATGGATGCAAAGAGGCCTACTCCAAGACACATCATTATTAAATGGCCAAAAGTTAAAGAGACTCAAAAGCAGCAAGAGAAAAGAAGGTAGTCACCACATGGTTGCCAGATGGGCGGGGGTTGGAGGAGAATGAATGAAGAGGTTAGGGGAGTAAGAAGTACAAATAGGTAGTTACAGATGAGCAGTGGGGATGTACAGTACAGTGTAGGAAATGGAGTGGCCAAAGAACTTATACCCATGACCCATGGACGTAAACAATGGTGGGGGGATTGCCTGCGGGAGTAGGAGGTGCTGGGTGGAGGGGGCAAAGGGTGAAAAATCAGGGCAACTATAATATCATAATCAATAAAATATAGTTAAAAATATTTATAAAAAAGAATAAATGAGTTTGTCTTGGAAAAGTCTTATAAGGATAAATGAGCTAATTTTGTAAGGCTGTTATGAGGGTTAAATACATTAGCACACCAAGAACAGTGCTTGGGATATGGGAAAAGCAGCTTGAGTATCAACTACTAGTTTTACAGTTTCTTAATATATAAAAAATATAGAATATTCACTTATTTGTGTTTGCCGATTTTCATTTCGGTTTTACATGTAATTCTTGAAAAGCTGGTTCTATTAAAAATTTATCTTGTGGTAACGTAAGTAGCTCTTTCCTCCAGTTCGACCCTGCAAAGGATGTTACTGCATCTTTGGGGACTTGTCCCTCTGTGCAGCCTAAAAAATGGGGAGGAGGACTGGCCAATACATTTATTCTCCAAAGAGTGAGGGTGGGGAGGGGCGCCTTGAAAATCGTTTGCCAAAAGTTATAATGAAAATTGGGTACTTTTTAACAAAATGAGCTCTTTTTCTAATCATCTAGCGGTCCAGTGCCCAAGTATGCCATAAATATTTTCTCTTTTTTTAATCAAGGCTGTTAAAATGAAGCCCAAATTGGCTTGTCATCCAGACTTGAGGTGAAATTCATTCATTCATTCATCACATATTTCTGAGAACTTAACGTGTCCCAAACACAGTCCTAGGAACTGAGGTTACTGAAGGTCATTAGCTAGACAGACTGCCTTAATGAAACGCACATGCTAAGAGACATCACAAATAGTGAGGATCTGCTTTCTTTGTAGAGGCTGAGATACTGCTTGCAAGCCCAGCTTTGGTATTTTTTCATTAATTTCTGTCCCTGTTGTTACCTTGTTCCAAATAATGACTGCATTGTGAGATACTGGCATGTCAGCTTTGCAAGGGGCCCTGGAGAGCACTTAATTTAACGGCCTCATATTACAAACAACTCAGAGTTTAAGTGGCTTGCAGATCCCATGTCATATACCTTTTCCCCCCAAAGCATTTGTATGAAAACTTTCAAACATACACGAGATTGAAAGAATTTAGAGTGAACACCCATATACCCAACACTCAGAGTTTACCTTTATGCTGTAAGTGTGTGTATATTTTTTTAAATAAAGTTTTCTTGGGATTTGCTGATTATTGATCTCATTTGTAATAGTGGAAAATTATTTACAGCACATGAACGTGTGGATTTATACTTCTAATTGAAGTCGGTTAATATTTTTTCATTTTATTAACAAAACAAAAGGAAATTTAAAGTCAGAAACAGTAGACAGCAGTCTCCTAGATTTATAATAACTATTTCAATTTAATATTGGACTTAGTTAAATGTTTGAGTGACTCTTTTGTGCAAGAAAAATGCTAGCTGGTTTTGGAAATATAAGGTCATTTATGTTACAGTCCCAGCTTTCGGGCTCTAACCATCTATACAGAGAGAGGAGAAATCTGTGCATTGACCTGCAGTTAAATGTATATGACAATAAAAATTTAGTGTCAAAAACTGATACTCAAACTATGTAAGTCCTTCGTTAGACTATTCCTCTGTTGCTTGTTAATTTACAAGATTTATGCTTAATGCTATTCTCACATTTCACATGTTTTCATACACTGAGTAGCCCAGGTCAGTGGGAATGAGAAATTGTGATTTTGAAGAGTAGGAGATAGAGAGATTGGGGCTAAGAACAAAAGACTTTGAATCCCAGGACTTTGACTTTGTCACATGAATGTCTTAGAATTGGCGAGTGATTATGAGTGCAGGAAGGGCTGCCATCGATCACTAGCCTCTGAGCTTTCTCAGTTGGATGCTGCTGGCGTCTGAGGGAGATACAGCTGGTGGCTGTGTGGAGGAGAAACTGGATGGAGGTCTTTAGTTAGATGGGGAGGCCACATAGGAGGAAGTTGCAGATGCCCTGGTGTGAGGTGGTAAGGGTAGCACCTGGGTGATGGAATAAAGGGGATGGATCTTAAGGAATTGCAATGTTAAGTGTGTGTGTAATAGACATGCGAGAAGCAAGGGACAGAGGAGAAAAGGTAGAGCCAGTGGTGGGCTAGAGCTGGTTGGTACCTGCTCTGGAGGGTAGACGACGTGCTTCTCTTCCCTTCTCAACTCCATCCTCAGTGACAGCGTATTTGCAGCTTGAAATCAGCTGTAGTAGAAATATTTACAGCTCCGGTAGCAGCCAACACTACAAGTCAGAGGGCCAGTGAATCTGCACCCCAGGGGGTGAACCCAGAATTCTGCATTTTGGTTACCATTAAGTGAACGGCGATTTTGGAGAAAGTCCTGACTTCAGTTTGGGACCCCTTGAGATGGCAGTAACACCGGGAAACAGTCTGACGACATGGCAGATTCCATCCATAGATGCCGTTCACTCTCCTTCGGGTAGAACTATAAATATGCTGTTCAATGAATTGCTCTTATTACACTATCTCACAACTGAAACCAAAAGATGAAAGCCTTCTGAGGACACATGTTTTGCATTATAAGTGTGATTCCATTGCAGAAACATAAAAACGCCATTGTTTTTCAGTAAGTTTTTACAGTTATAGTAGTTTCTTATGGGTCAAAGAGTAGCTAAGCCACACCACAAAATAACAGTTCAGCTGAGAATTCATGGTAATAGGAGCTCCCGTTATCAGGGAGAAAGAATCGTGGGCTATTATTCTGGAAGAAAAGCAGGGTGAGGCTGTGGGATTTCACAGACCTCACCTCTCACTTGAACTCTAAGGCTGGAAGATCTACTCCTTCCTTCCAGAGCTATTCTTTAAAAAATTGAAACGGTTTGGGTCTTTAGCAGAGACGTGTGAAATAAATAAAGAAGCATCGGTAGAGCACAATGCATAGACTAGTGTTTAGTGTGGAAAAACAGGAAAGACCTATTCGGTGAGACGCTGTGTTACAAAGCAGGGTTGCTGCATGATCCCAGTTTTGTATTAAAATATATCGTGTCAAAGACCTTATGTTAAATGAAACAGCCAATCAAAGAAAGACCAATGCCATATGATTTCACTTATATGTTGAATCTAATGAACAAAACCACCAAACAAACAAAACAGAAACAGACTCATAGATACAGAGAACAGGACAGCTGTCAGAGGGGAGGGGTGTAGGGGGTTTGGTGAAAAAGGCGAAGGGATTAAGCGGTACAAATTGGTAGTTAGAGAATAGCTGGCGAGAGATGTAGATTGCAGCATAGAAAATACAGTCAACGATGTTGAGATAAATGTGTATGGGGCCAGGTGGGTACTTGAAGTAGTGGGGGGAGCACTCTGTAAAGTACGTGATTTTCTAACCTCTTTGCTGTACATCTGAAACTAATACAGAATAATATCGCCTGTCAACTGCAATTTTTAAAAATCTAAAAACGAAAAACAAAACCCATACTCTGTGTATACATTAAACGCCTGGAGGAGTCCACTGTTTAAAAGAGCCGTTTCCGCTTTGTGGGATTCTAAGCTGTTGCTCGTTTATTCCTGTTGTGCTGCAGAATTACTGCTGCTAAGAAAAATGTCTCAGGAAAATAAGGAAAGATACACTATCCTTATGTGCAGCTGAGTGTGGGGTTACAAGTAACCTGATCATCTAAAATTTTACAGGGTGTTCCTGGAGCAAAGGGAGAGCGAGGAGAACGAGTAAGTAGCCGTCTGACTCTGCTTTATCAGCCAGAGCCAACCGTACACCTTTCGTTGCCTGGCCTGACAAACGTCACCATTTACCATCAGGATCATTCACTGCTCTTAGCCATTTCTTCTCTCCCGCTCCCTCCTCGGCTCATTTGATCACGAGCCTATTTTCAAGTGGAAAACACCTTGTGGGCTGGAAGTCAGGAGAGCTGGTTACTAGTTGCAGATATGCTGCCATCCATCTAGATGACCTTCAACCCGTTTCTTTCAGGAAAAAGAGAGAGAATGAAACTCCTCACCAAGTGGATTTTTAAAAAAGATTTTATTTATTTATTTTTAGAGAGAGAGGAAGAGTAGGAGAAAGACAGGCAGAGAAACATCAATGTGTGGTTGCCTCTCGCCCACCCCCGTACTGGGGACCTGGCCCACAATCCAGGCATGTGCCCTGAAGACTGGGAATCAAACTGGCAACCCTTTGGTTTGCAGCCCTCACTCAGTCCACTGAGCTACACCAGCCAGGGTCAGCAAGTGGATTTGATAAAGAAATTAAAAAACACGTGGGAAAGGCTTCAGAAAAGTAAAACCTCTACACAGATGCCAAGGAGTAGAGGGACTCAGGCTTTCCCGATATTGGCATCCAGAAAGACAGTGGCAGAAACAGAATCAAAGAACAGGCCATGGACCTTCAATCAGGTTCTTTTAGGGGTCTTATCTCTGCTGCTGATATAATTGTGTTGTCGGCTACAGTGGAAACGGCAGAGACCTTGGGCTCATCCTGTTACCTCTGTGAACCCTTGGGCAATGTGTTTAACTCTGTTTGTCTGTAAAATGGGTTTAACACCTTTCCTCTGAGTTGTTACTCAAATTAAATAAGCTATTTCTCAAGAAAGTGCTGCATTTATAAGCTCCAAAGAGCATTAAATAATATACATATGGGTTTGTTTCAGGCCCATTAAATTTTTTAGAATCTGGGACCAGAAATGCTTCCTTGAGCTTTTTAAGTTAATAAAGGCTCCCACAAACCTTTAATAATAAGTTAAGAAAGACACCAGGAATGTCCAATTGCTTACTCCTCTGCATGCACCACGGTGGTCAATTCTACCTGTTGCTTGGAGCCAAAGAGCCCAGGTGGGAAAAGTGGATCAAGTCAGGTCTGCACCTGGACTGCCATGTGGCTGGGCTTGTGGCTGAGAGTCAGGAATCTGCTTTTCTTCTCATTCAGGGTGACCTGCAGTCTCAAGCCATGGTGAGAGCGGTGGCGCGTCAGGTGTGCGAGCAGCTCATCCAGAGTAAGTGCGTTATAGTTCCAGAGGCCGTCTGTCGCCCGTCCAGATGCAGACGTGCCTTTCCCGTGAGTGTGATGGTGGCGGGAAACACCTCAGCACAGACACGCACGTTTTACAGATGGCCGTCACCGAGCCATCCAAGAGACCACGCAGATTACCCCAGATTTCTGCATGGATGGTCCAGACGCCAAATTCCTCCTGTCATCTGTCCAAGAGCTCTCTGCCTGCCCAGATAGACTTAACTTGACTCCACAGATCAAATCTTTTATTCCTTCCTCATCTTCCCAAATGGGTCAATTTTTTTCTCAAGCACTCAGCACCTGAAAGCTGCCAGACTGAGGCCTCAGAAGCCACCTTTGAAAACCCGACTTAGGGTGTTGATTTTCATTAACTCACTAGATTTAAATCAACGCCTCCTTCTTATCCATTTCTTTTGGTTAGCCCAAGGTCCTCCTCTCCTTTATTCTTTAAAATTTATGCCAGCACACCCGCACACACACACGGATAATCTTCACGAGACATTTGATATGATACTTGTGCTTTGTGCCAAAACTCACCCTGGAACGTACTTGGTATGACACCTGTCCCATTTTTCCACTTTGAATCTGAGCTTTTTCACAGCCCAGTATTTCAGTGCCTAAGTCCTGCTGATTCACTTACCATGCATCCATTTTGCACATTTCTACCCTGGCTACTGACTGTATTTTGTCTCCATAATCTAAGCGGAGGGCCCTTCTCTTTGCCAGTAATTTGTTCAATTCCAGGCAGATCTGAGGCCAAGCAGAGATGAAATATTCCTCTCAAACCCTGCCAGCTCCAGCCCTTGGCTGTCAAGCCCTCCACCCCATCATGTCCTTTATCTCCAGGGCTGACTTCACCCAGTGGCTGCCTTAGAAGTTTTGAGGTTATATTTGATTTAAGCCAGGGAAGTTTGGGAGTCCTATAAGGGTCTGAGAAGGCCCTACGGCGAGAGTCCAAAATTCTGTATGTAGTTGATAAAACCAGATCTCTTCTTGGGCAATGCTTGGAATAAAGGTCTGCATAACCTTGGGAGTGGTTTCATTACAACAAAAATCTCAGGACAAAGGAGTAAAAGCTACCAGGCATAATAGTAATGCTCCCTATAGTTTAACTGTATTTTATGTCATGTTATATTATGCAAATTGAATGTGCATATGAGAGAATTTACCAGTTAAATGAAACTGTTTGAGTGTAATGCCGAGATAAGATATTTAAAAACACAGTAAGTTATAAAAGAGAAATTGAACAGGAAGTAAACTTCATTAAAAGCTAACCTGTATCTTGGATTCTTTTGTAGGTTTCTCATTTCAAGCGTTCAGTGTAAATGAGCAGATAATTATTTTAAAGAGACCTAAGGGTAAAATCCTCATATGACCCGCTGACCAGAGTGGGCAGAAGATTTCACAATGGTTGCTGTCTTATGCGAGTCTAGAATAAAAGTCTTGTATAAATATATGATTGTTTATGACATCACTCAAGAAGGAGAGCTTAAAATCTAGAGTTTTCCCCCTCAGGAATTCTCCGATTCTAGTAAACGACTGTTAGGAACTGGGAACCAGCAGGGGGTTATGTAAGAACACCGGAGGGGTTCTGTGAAGCAAGGAGGCCCTGCCTGTCTGTGCAGTTGTGGGGGAAGGAAATAGAAGCGATTGTACGGGAAGACTCAGCCTTCCCAGAGGCTGTACTTGTCACACCTCCATGCCCCACACACTGCTGCAGGTTGCTCCCGGCTCCTTATTTCATCCTTGGAACTTGACTTGTCAGTTTGCATCTAATGCCTTTCATACTCAGTTATTTGGTTTTCAGTCCAGAGCTGATCAGGACCATTATGCTAGGAAAGGTCATATGGGAAACTGTGAGACCTAAGTGATGACAGCTGGAGAAGTAACAGAGGACATCCCCTCGTCAAAGGGGGAAACTGAAAGTGTCCGTGTAGAGATGCCTGACCCCACCCAAGGTCCACGGGCACCGCTGCTGATGGCCTCTGAGTCATCAGGAAGCCAATCCTGGTTACGGTCAGGGTCCTCTGCTTAAGAATGCTTGAATGCACTTCAGAAATAATCCCTCTAAAAATGGTTACTCTTCTTTATTTAAAAGAGATTTTATTTATTAATTTTTAGAGAGAGGAAGGGAGGGAGAAAGAGAGGGAGAGAGACATCAATGTGTGGTTGCCTCTTGAGTGCCCCCTACTTGGGACCCAGCCTGCAACCCAGGTATGTGCCCTGACTGGGAATCAAACCAGCAATCCTTTGGTTCACATGCTGACACTCAATCTGCTGAGCCGCACCAGCCAGGGCACTATTCTTTATTTAAGTTGGAATGTTTGAGAAGGGATAAAAGTAATAGTTGTCTAGGAAGTTCATTTATGTGGGAAAAGCTTGCCTCCTCACAATGCTAGAAAAATGAGACATTATAGTATCAAGCATTTTATAATGCTATACTTCTAATTATTAAAATATATCCCTCCAGACACAGCTGAGTTAAGTAACTATGGCAGAGAAAGCCAGATAAAAATGAATAAATGAAGCTAGCGGGAGTATCTGCAGCTGGGACCCAAGTAAAGGTTACCGCACAAACGCTTGTCAACTGAGAGACGAGCTAAAACAGCACTTGCCTGTCGATTTGTGAGCAGGAGGGTGGAGCAGACTTTGTGGGCTGGAAAAAAGACAACTCGAAGAGAAAGTGCTGGAGCCAGGGGGCAGCTGGGTGAGGATTTAGGGGGTCAGATAAATGCTGGGGGGAAGATAAAATTCATGACCTCCGTTCAAATGATATTTATGAGATGCTGATGTGAGCTGTGGAATTCCAAACACATGAGAGGCAACTTGAATACACTCCAGCCGTTAATAGCATCCAAAGTGAAATGTAAAAAGTTTTGAATTGGAAATCGGCGTGTTTCAGAGGGGTGTGCGTTCCCCTTTGGTGGGCATCTAACAGAGCTGTTCGGAGCCTTGACACATATACCTCCAGTCCTCCCTGTGACAGTTGATTGAAAGCTGTCTTTGTCCTTCCTGTCTCAGGTCACATGGCCAGGTACACAGCCATCCTCAACCAGATTCCCAGCCACTCCTCATCAATCCGGACCATCCAAGGACCTCCTGGGGAGCCAGGGAGACCGGGCCCTCCTGGAACCCCTGGTGAACAAGGGCCCCCAGGTACCCCAGGCTTCCCAGGAAATGCAGGTGTACCAGGGAATCCAGGAGAACGAGGTAAGCTGGGCCACCCCCTCACTGAGAGCAGTGAAGCAGAGCTGAACAATGGTGCTTCAACAATGATAAATTCTGAAATAATGGACCTGAGTTAATTTTACCCCATCTATTCTGCAGCTTCTTATGTATCCCCAAGGTTGAAAACTTGAGTAATCTACCAAGTGTTTATCAGGAGCCACATCTGTTTGTATGAAACAAGAGGATCAGAACCCCCAACTCCCTCTAAGAGGCTTTTGTGTTCATGAGAGAATCATGTCCCCTCTAGATGGAGGAAGTAAGAAAAGATGCCCCTCTCTGGACATACATGGCATCACATATCCATCACAACTAGCGGAGCTCTCTTCCTAGGTCTGGCACTTTTTTTGCGCATGCCCAAACTAGGCGATATGGTTAGTGGCAGCCCTGAAGCGAGGCCTGAGTCAAATTGTTCTATGATTCACATGTGCCCGTGTAGAGCATGCTAGCTCTCACTTCAAATTAAATACTGTCTGTGGCTCATCTTCCTATGGTAGGAGGCAACATTTTGTTTAATAATTGAATGGGCCAATGTTTTATATTTCCTACCAAAATTTCTTTAAAACAGAGATACTACTTAGCCTGTTCTTCTACCCTTTACAGGACCTCATAGTATTGCATAATACAATAGTAAGATCAAAGAGATGTCGGAAATCGGGGCTAGATATTAACCACAGAGAAAGAGATGGGAAAAGAGGCAACTGATAAAAATGTTTTCTAAGACACAATTTATGGAATGTAGATCTGAGCAAAAAATTACCTCCCTGCCCTGGGAGTCACGTTGCTTTTGTCAGATGGGTGGGCTATGTTCCTTTTATAAGATCTAGGATGTAAAATGCAGATTCCAAAGGTTCTGTTTCGCATTCATTCTTGATCCATGCCAACAGGCCAAGCGCGTTTCTTGCATCTGCGGTTTTGTGCCCATTGGTTTCACTTTGGAAATGTCCTTTTCATTTTCTGTCTTTTGTATGTCTGCATCTGAGTTCCAGGCTCAGCCTAACCCCTGTCTCATGTGTGAAGTTGGCCTGATTGCCCCAGACCACAAATATCTCCCCCGCCCTGCCCCCAACCCCCAATCCCCTGACCATTTCTCTCCCCCATTTTAACACCCATCAGGTGTTAATGAACCATGAGATTTCTGGTAATAGGGATCAGGTCTGAATTGCTTTGCTCATTAACAGGTACTCACTAGATTATTGTGTTTTTGACCCGATCCTGATTTTCCTCTCTGAAGGCCTTTCCTGTGCAAGGGCACTAAATCAGGAGATGCAGAGACTGCACGATTTCCCTACAGGACGCCAAAGATCTGGCAGCCAGAAGGGTAGCCCCCTCTGTCAGCAGGCACCTCTAGCGGTGCTGGTGACAGGTCAGCTGTGACTCGGGAGCACAGAGCCAATGCCTGAGTCATCCTTGGCAAGTCACAGGTTGTCTTTGTTCTTTTCGGAAACCCCATCCTTGTTCATGCCAGGCTGAGTCTTTCTTGCTCTGCAAGAGCACTTGAATGCTTAGACCAGGGGAAAAGCACCCAGGAGTTCTCAAACCATGGCCCAGACATCCCTTGAAATATGAATTTCCATGATATAATCTTCTTAGCTAAATATAGATATGCAAGGGGGGACCCCCCACAAAAATGGAATTATCTTCTGGAGGGGGGCCCTTGGTAGCCCAGGCTTCCCCTGCTAGGTGAGTGTTCTAGGAACACATCTGTATCAGTGCACCAGCTGGCATTGTGAGAAGCTGCATTGGGATTTGGTGAATTTTTTTTGAAGACTCTTTCAATTCATTTGCCCTTTTCCTGATGGATGATTTACGAGCATACCCGCTCACACCATGCTGAGTGATCAGCAGTTTTTGACCAAAACCAACATGACCCCTGCGCCCTGCCCTCCCTATTCACCTGATCTTGCGACAAGTGACTTTTGTGTTTCCCTGGATGAAAAAAGTCCTCAAAGGGAAATGTTTTGCAGAAGAGGTAAACAAAAAGTGGCAGAAGCACTTAAAAGTCATTAAAATCGACAAGTTCAAAAACCATGTTGAGCAGTGGGGAAAGTCTTAATGTGTGGATTGCATCAAATGGAGAGTTCTTCGAAGGTGACTGAAGTTTAAACATGTAAGGATAAGTACATAAGTTTTTATAAATAAATTATGGTTTTTTGCCCCCCTTGCCTCATATATATTCCTAAAGAGTACAGTATAGAAACAGAACTCTGAAATTGACAAACACATGGAAGATCACGGTAAGGCAGAAGATGAGATGCCCTTTGAGCACGAGGGAAGGTGATTTTATTGATCACCACCTGACAGGTGTGGTTTGGGGTTTAAGGTTGGGTTTTATAGGACAACATCCCCAAAATAGTGGGTCAGAAAAACCATCCATTTAAAGATTTTCGTGTTTAAGTTGTATACCCATAACAGCTGGAATTCATATCTGGTTTGTTTTGCACAATAAATCAGCAAACATTTATTGAATGCAGCGTTTATGCAAGACTTTTGGCTTGGTGGTGTGTGAGATAATGCTGTAATCACGGCTTTCACGTTTAGGCACCAAACGCATCTGCCAGCATTGTGCTTGGTCCTACATATATATGCGCACATTCTCATTTGGATAAAACAGAAGACGTGGTGGTTTGGAAGGAATATTGAGTATTACTGAATGTACAAGCTAGGAGATGGTAAATTATAACCGAGTACTGTTGAAAGTAAATGCTGTCAGAATGGGGTCAGTATTGTCCCCAGTTTTAGGTGAGAAAACTGAGGCTCATCTGATTGTCAATTGTCCAGGGTCACGTAGCTGAACCGTAGGGGACCAGAGTTTAAATCCAGATCTGGGTGATTGCAGAGTATCTGTGCTTGCTCCATTCTGCCCTGTTACTACCTTTGAGTCCACTGCCTAGTGGGGCTTTCACATGAGAGGCCAGAACTGGGGAGCATCTGGTGGACCCTGTTTCATGATGGCTTCCGATAAGTACATTTCAAAACACGTGAACTGTTGGACTGATCAGAATGTCGTAGCAGTCTGTGGTCCTGCTGTTTGCAAGATCCTTGTGTGCTCTGTTCTGCTGTGTTTCGATAGCCTGGGAGCATCCATGACCTGGCAAATGACCTGCCTGGGGATGAAGCCGAGTGATCTGTTGGATGCATATGAATGTGATCAAAACATTTCCTGTGTTTGCACATTTGGGCATTTGACGAGTGTTCCATGATTGTAGAATGCTCCCAGGCTGTGTAAGAGTCCAAGTAGGGGAGTTACCTGCAGGGATCCTGATCAGGGGTCTGGCAATTTGGGGTGTACCTACAGATGTTATACTTCTCTTCCAGTATCTCACCCTGGGGGCAAGTAGGGGCAAACCTGGAACAAGGCAATTCAGTCCTGTTTTACTTCTATTATCTTAGAAAAGAAACCCTTTGTGATGCTGCTGTAGCTGGAAGCATCATGACAGGCGGACAGCTTGGGGTTGGGGGCATCAGTCACACATGTGCGAGGATGCTAGCTTTGCCACTTACTAGCTGTGTCATTTGGGCTGTTGGGTCTTACAATGTAACCTTTGTAGATTGTCATTCGTTCCTCTACACATCAGGCATGGCTCTGGGTGTTAAGGGAAGAGTGGTAAACAGGACGTACATTCCTGCCTTCGTGCTCCTAGCATGGAGACGATCTTAAAAAAAAAAAACAAAAAAAAAAACAGAAACACATGAATAGTTTAATATCAGTTGTTGGAGGTGCTATGAACAAATTTGGGGGGCTGTATGAGCACAGAAGAGGGGGCCCTGACAGTCAGCTGATGTTTTAGCTGAGCGAGACCTGAAAGGTTGGGAGTTTGGCGTATAAACAAGAGTGTTAGGGGAGGGCGTACTAGGCAGAGACAGCAACAGCATGTCCAAAGGTCCTGAGATGGGAAAGGGCTCGAAACCTTCAAAGCCATGGTTCTCAGCCCTAGCAAATATATTTGCTGTCTGCAACAAATAATTTTGCCACATCTCTTCTACTGCTGTAAAATGAAACTCATAGATAATAAAAATAACTTGTCTTCACACGTAATTTTAAAAACTAGAATGCACTCTAGTGTAATATAAAACAGTAAAAGGGAAGTAATTTATAGTCTAATAATTTACCCCATGATGCAAATTCTCAGCGTGCCAGCACCGCAAACATAATGAAGAAGTCAGAACGAAGTTATGTTCAAGAACTACTGAGCATGCAGCAGCTACAAATGCAGGTTCATGTAACCACTTGGTCTTTCTTCATTTGTCTCTATTGTGTTCACAGTGAAGATTTACTAAGATAGCAAATACATCATTGACATTACACAAGTAAATGTAAATGACCTCCTCCTGCTTTTCAGGCACCTGTTTGTGGGTCAGCAGACCTCTTGCTTTTCCGTTATACTTGTTTGTCTTACTAAGGCCTTCTCCAGAGAAGCCTTCCAATGCCCACCGTCCCCTAAAACCAGGTGATAGTGGCAGCGTCTTTTCCATCCAGTGCCTGGGAAACACTGAGTGCAAAAGACTGGCAGGTATTGTTCCAAAGACCTTCCCCATCGGAACTCATTATAGCTCTTTACATTCACTCTGTGGAATCAAGTATTTTGGGTGCTAAGAGCACTAGTCACTCCATTATTATTATTGAGGACAAAAATAAAAAAGCATGTTGGAATATCATCTTTAATCAAGAGAACATTTCCCATTTTGTTTGCTACCTGGCTTCATCTTTTGTTGTTCTTTAAGGACGTTGAACTTGGAAAGTTACTCCCCTCATGCGTTTCCTGCCACAGACAGCCACATTCCTAGTGGTTGAATAAGGAAAGACAAGATTTAAGCGTCCAATTTTTATCACTGCTAACGTTCTGTGGTTAACTGGAAAAAAGATGGACTTTGTTGCAGAAAATAAGAAAAAGGGGAATCGAGGAGGGGGAGATGAGGAGTCAGAGCTGAATTTGTAGAGTGGCACCCAGCTATCCTCTGGGTGCCCTGCGTCCATGACAACCCCTCACAGAGTCTGGACAGAAAAATGCTGCAGACTCAGGATGCTCAATCTGCATCTGTAATACTCAGGCCTCAGGTCACTGTGAATCAGTGAGGCTGAGAAGTCTACAGAGAAAACTGGGTCCCAGATTCATTCAAAGCCGAGGGAGAAGGAAGGTTCCTGTGTTCACTATTCCTGTGGAGGAAAAGAGCTGTTGGCACTGACGATACATTTGGCAGCAAACTTTGGTCACAAGTTCAGAATGAAAGCACTGCAGTCGTGAGCCAGGAACGCCTCGGTGGTAAGCATCTGCGGAACTTCTTAACGACCCTTGTATCCTGCTGTAATTCCTGGAAAAATTATTTTTATGGGACAGATTAACTTGATTAAAGAGAGAGGGCTGGTAGAGATCTCACAATAATTTGCTGGTTGTTGCTTAAATATTTACAAGCCTTCCCTGTGATCTTGTGTTATAGTTGATATTGTGTTGCATGAGACATAGTCTTCATTGCTGTTAAAAATTTGCTGAAATGCATGTTTGCTTTCTTGCTCTCTTGCTTCCCCATCCCCTGCCTCTCGTCTTCTGAGATGAATGCCAGAGAAGCAAAGATACTTGTTCTCTTTTCTTACCAGAAACTTATCTGGTAAAGTCCAGTTTGAATGTCCTTTGGACAAGACCTTTCCCTGAAGGTTTGGTGGATTGTGTTTTCTTAATATAAAGTAAACTTAAGGCAATGAATGCTCTTTACCTTTATATTACCTTTTATTTTGTAGGGTTTTTTTTCTTATTGCAAAGGGACTCTCCATTCATCAAGGCTATAGAGAGAAGTTCTATGTGCTTGTAATCTATTACTATGCAACAAATTAGCCTAAAACAGCACTTTAAGACAACAACACACACAGGATCCTGGTTTTTATGGGCCAGGGATTCAGGAGTGGTTTAGCTGGGTGGTTCTGGCTCAGGGTCTTCCAGGAGGCTGCCGTCAAGATGAGAGCCAGGGCCGCAGTCAGCTCTCTGAAGGTCTGACTGGGTCTGGCAGGCCTGCGTCCCAGACGGCTCACTCACAGCACCGCTGGCAGGGGTCTCAGGCCCTCCCTGGCCCTTCCCCTCACAGTCAGCGGGAGAGGGTGGGTCCCTCCACAGGGGTTCTTGAATGTTCTCTAAACATGGTGGCTGCTTTCCTCAAAGCCAGCTGATGCAAGAAAGATGGAGTGAGGAGTTCACCATGCCTTTTTGTGACTGTGTGGTCTCAGAAGTTACAAGCTTTTACTTTTGGCATATTTGGTTAGGAGGGAGTCCCTTAGCCCTGCCCGAGGGCAAGCGCAGGGAAATTAGGATGCCTGTGTCGAAGAGGGGAGTATCACAGAACTGGGGAATATGTATTTGATCGCATTCTTTTAAATCGAAGCAAGGCCTTTGGCCTTGCAACGTGACAGGAGGATGCTTTCATTCCTAAGACTGATTTCCAAGCAGGCTGCCTTCTGCGACACTTGTGAAGGGCTGGCTCACTCTGGGCCTGCCTGTTTTCGCTATTTAAATGGGTATTTTTCTCTCCCATCGCCTTCAAATTATTCAAATGCCAGATGTAGCTTTATAGAGGGAAATATAAGATATAGATTTAAGCACCTTGAAAGAGTAGTACCTACTGGAAAAAATATTTTGGTAGACTGACTTTTTTGTATTCCTGCTTCAGGAAGCAGTCGGGATAAAGTCATTTTCCAAATAAACACAAAGAATCATTTTTAAAAAGCAACTGACAAACTAAAAGTACCCTCAAATTGTGTTCCCCTCCCTCTGCAGTTAGTAGAACAAGGCTATGATGATAACGAAAAGCTGTAACTGGTATTTTGCCTTTTTTTTGCCATGAAAGCTAATGTAATTGTTTCTGTAGCTTTCAAAGTTTTTGAAATGCTTAATTGGAGGGTCTGTGCAGTAGGTGTTAGCAGATTCCTCACACTGAATTTTAGTCACTGTCTGGAGTAGTGGGGTTGCGCTAGAAATACTCCTCAAGGTTAATGCCATTTCGGTAAGTTATCTTTGTGTGGTCCTGGTTGGTATTTTCTAGCCAAACCAAACTGCTCAGTCCTCTAGCTATTAGTCAGCTTTTGCTGCATAATAAACCACAAAAATCCTGGTAGAACACAATAGATACTACTTTTTATCACATTTCTGTGGGGGGTGGAGACAGCTGTGCGCTGCTCAGGCCCTGGCTGGAGGGGAGATGGCTCCCCTTTCTCCTCGTGGCAATGGCAGGAACAAGACAGGGCCGCCCAACCTCCCAATCCTATTGCCGGCCTCTGTTCATGTCATTGCCACTAATATCCCATTAGTCAAAGCAAGTCACATGGCCAAGCCCAAAATCCAAGAGCTAGGGAGACGAAAGAGTCCTAGCATGGGAATGGATGTATAATTCTGTTGTAAAATAGTAAGGAATTTAGACCACTAATTCAGTCTGCCATGTTCTTCGTACCTGCCTTTGCCTTTCCTACAACACTCAAGGCTGATCCCCATTGTAGCCTGTTCTTATGCCCCTTCCTTGGTGTTCACATGCTCTTTCCACCCTCCAGAACCCCTTGCTCTTGCTCTGGCCCATTCATACTCAAGCTTCAAAACTTATCTCAAGAGTCACCTCTGTCAGACTCCTCCTCCTTCACGTGGTTTATTTGTTTGGCCAGTGTATTTGTTATTGCGATGCTGCCCTGTTCCAACTGAACTAGACTGAATAAGGTCTTCCTCGTCTGTGCTTCTCTGTCCCAGGCACATGCCTCCAACCACAGCATCTCCTGCTATATTGCAGTCGTTGATGTACTTATCTTTCCCCTGGACTGTGCCTTTCATCTCTACCATGCCCCACATGGAGCCTGAATGAATAGTCACTTGATAAATGAATACATGGCAGATCCCCACCTCATTAGCGTAAATGAATACATGGCAGATCCCCATCTCATTAGCGTGGCGAACACATCACTTAGCACCCAGGTAGAATATACGGTACAATGCACTTTGTTGAATCATCTTTGAATGGTTTCATTTTTGTTAATCCTGTCTCACTGATGAGGCTACATGCTCCCCAAAGACCAAACTTAATGTCTCTCTTCCTTTCATTCCCCATAATACCCAAAATAAAATAGCTATTTCATGAGTCACAAGTGATTTATGCTGTTGATTACCGCTAGCCTTTTGGCTGCCTTCCTCATTCACCCTAGAGCCATGATACAAGCAGAAACCCATGTGGTTATAGTACGTCAATCCTCAGACATCTTGTTAATAGTCCATTATTGCCAAGTTGACAATGTCAGCATTTTCTTCAAGTCATCATCATATAAATTTAGCCCAAAAAGTAAGGTGAGATTTTTAAATAGGAGTTTTGGTTATACTGGTTAGGAAGTACATATAACATGGCAAATGCATGGGACATTTCAGCCCTCAAATACGTGTCTAAGTCAGATGTCTGCAGTCAAAGGTCAAAGGAGTTCTGGGTGTATTGCCTCTGTGTGTGTGTGTGTGTGTGTGTGTGTGTGCAGAGAGAGAGGGAGAGAGAGATTGAGACTCTCTTTCTTTTAAATGTAGGAAAGTTTTTTGCCATTTTCCAAATTTCTGGCCTTGGACATAAGCAAGTAGATTGGCAAGAAAACATATACTAGTTTATGTGACAAAACTAAAGCTGTTTATATTAGCTTTGATAAAGCATTTTCACTGAATTTTTTGACATGACCTTTTTTAAAAAAAGGAATTTGATTATTTCACTTTTAGAGAAAGAAGGAGGGAGGGAGAAAGAGAGTCAGAGAAACATCACTGTGTGGTTGCCTCTCATGTGCCCCCTCCTGGGGACCTGGCCCACAACCCAGGCATGTGCTTTGACTGGGAATCAAACTGGCGACCTTTTGGTTCACAGGCCAGCACTCAATCCACCAAGCCACACCAGCCTGGGCTTGACATGACTTTTAAAGCAATAAATGTAATAAATACATAAATCAAAGTGCATTTATATAGTTGGGTGAAAACATACATGGAAATAGATATATTCATTAACCCTTTTCATTTTCATTGATTGTCGATTTAACTTTGACACTAAATTACTATGTGACTGTAGCAAAGTAGTTTGACTTTTCTGAACCTCTTTGCTGGTTTGGGAAAACATAAGGATCCTGGATGTAAGTTGTACTTATTTAATAGTGCATTTGTCATGCTTATTAAGAAGGGCTGTTGATCACAACGCATTTTGTTTTAAACTCTGCAGGCCCTGGCCTTGTCCCAACGCCCTGACATAACTCTTCTTTTCCAAGCGTGCAGAACATCATATCACTTTTCAGTTCTGCGAGGAATGATGACCAGACCAAGCTCTAAGTTAATGATCTTCGTCTGGTTGAATATTCACTCTGAACCCAAAATGGCCATTTGTTCTAAGCCATAAAAATTGGCTCACTTTCCTGCTAACTTTGAATTATTTATATTTTTCCTAACAGTCAATGTTGGAGGGACAATTATAATTTTGAAACTGGAAGTGACAGGTTTGCATTGAGCCTGACATTCTCATTATGTTCCTGTAAGGTCATAGTGTTGGGGCAAAAGTAGGTGGACAAAAAGCCAGGACTCCTGGTGCCCCATCTCCTCCCTGTTCCTATTTGCCAGGCACCTGTAGTTGTGAACACTCAACCTGGAAACAGGTAACCAGCTATGTATCCTCTTCTTTCCTCCCTCCTTTCCCCCTCTACAAAGTCCATGCTCCCTCCTAATTTCCCTCCACCCTGCTGTACCTCCTTCCTCCCCTCGATGCCCTAATACCAGTGTGTCTACTTTAGATGTCCATGGTCACAAGACCAAAGGACCTCCTGCCTGCATTACAATGGTACAAAAACCCAAAGTGTAAAATGTTCTGTTGTCTTGCTCTTGATCTGGTTAACAGGTTCCCTTGACCACTGGGTGGCCCACTGGGTAGAAATACAATTCCACATATTTTCTGCTGGCTTTTCCATGGGACTAGCACAGTGTTTATCGGTGGTGTTAAGCTTCGCAGGATTCCAGCCCCCCTTAGCCAACGGTACTGCTTGTTGGCACCCAGCAGGGGCAGATCCAGGTTTTATGGAGCCTGAAGCTTAAACAGATTGGAGTTGTTCTTGGGGGGGGGGGTGAGGAGTATGAAGTTAGAAACCAAAAACTGTAGCAGGTATTGAGGGAGGGGCAATATGCAAAATCCTTAGTCACATACATGAAATTTATTACCTGGGGACCTAGCCTGGCCTCTCAAGTTACCACTCCCAACCTGCAGTTGTCGCTGTAGTAGCCAGCTAGTTCCCTGGGCAGACCCTGTTCTGATGTCAGCAAGCCTTCGAGCATGCACTTCTATCTGCCCCTTCTTTATCTGGCAAGCACCTGCTTTTTAAGTCTTCACTTCAAGGGTCAGCTATACTGTATAGCCTTCTGCGATTCCTGACTGATGCCTCAGTTCTGTGCTCTCGTATTTTGTAGCTACTCCCACACTGCATTACAGATACCGTAACCCTAACCCCTAAAACATGGTGACCTGCCGCAGAGAAGGAAGGGTGCCTTTTCTTCTGAATTCTCAGCTGTTGGGGCTGGGCTGGGCAGTTTGCCCTTCTCTCTCCTTTTTCTGTGCATCACTGTTTTCACATGTTCTCACCTTCTGTTCCGGGACAGGCTTAGCCAATGGGAGGCATTGAGAAGGATCAGAGGGTGTGAAGAGGGGTGAGGTCAGGGTATTCCTCCCCTCAACCACACCCCAGCCTCCTCTGTGACTCCAGTTGTGGCTACAGACTGTATGGCTCCTGCTTCCACTGGACAATGTCTCACTCTCGATTCTCAATCCCACTAGAAGGCCCTGTACAGTGGGCTCCGGTCACACCCTTTCTTCCCATTGTCTTTGCTCTCCGAGTGGTGATAGTGGCTTCCTGCTGTTGCTAAGTCATGGGTTGCCCCATTGCCTTTATTTGGTTGCTTAATCCTATTATTAATGTAACCAAGTACCCATTTTAAATCCCCTCTGCCTGAAAGCTCTAGAATGGTTTATGTTTCCCTGGCTGAACCCTGCATTATAGAGGTATACTAGATGGCCAGTTGTTTCATGGAAAAGGCAATAGGAAGAGGGACCCTTAGCAATAGTTTGCAAAGTTTGTTTACTTTTAAAGCAACTGTGTATTTTTCAGCCTTGGCCACCTTAGGCCTAAACATGGAGCTGCACATGTTGACAATAATCCTATAGACTAATATGTACAGATAGCAGAGCCTGGATAAGTGCAAAAAAATATTTGCTGAACTGAGTCCAATAAACCTATCGTCTTGTAGCTAGTACCCATCTAGGACCTTGCACCTGGTAGGCATTCAAACATACGTTGACTCAAAAGCGTACTCTGCTTTCAATACCTCTCCAGCATCTACCAGACAATAGACAATACCGTAACACAGTTGAAGCCTGTCTCACAGTGTCTGTGAATTTTGGTAGAATTACAATGAGAGCATTAACCAGGCCTTGCATATCTGTGTGAGCATAGACCCTGGGAGATGCTCAGAATGTCTGGGATCATGAGGGAGTGACTGTGCTCTGTGTAGTGGAGTGAGACTCCAGCCTGGAGTGCTTGGTGTGATCAGCGAGCAAAGGAATTAGCAGACTCTCCCTACTCAGAGGTCAAAAAAATGGGAACCCAATAACCAAGGGCCAGACCCTGAGCATGTAGTCGGTGTGAGCAGGATAAATCCTCTTGAAATTAACCCCAAGGCTTGCTCGGAGCAGAGGTCAAATATATAAACCCAGGAAAGTAAGGTTAGGGAATGTGACAACCGCAGGGCTGATTTCGGGCCAGAAAAAATATGCAGACTATTTCAGCCGGCAGGTCAGGAAGCCACAGCTACAGCAAACAAGACTAGAAACACGACCTGGAGGGCCAGCTTGGGGTGGAGGGAGGCAGGGAGCGCCGTGGTCACCGGCACAGGCTTCAGCACCCACCTGCCTGCGGGGAGAACTTGGCTCTGTTACTTCCTAGCTAAAAAGAGTGACTTAACTTCCTGCATTACAGCCCTCTTTCAGGGCTAAGAGTAGTGGCTGCCCTCTTGTTTTACTGCAAAGACTAAATGACCTCATACATAGGCATCTACCATTCAAAACCTAATGAGGTCACATAGAGGCATAGCTGATGTACCAACTAGCCACATCTTTGGTCTGTCAAGGTCTACAGTCAGACTTTGTATTTCATTCATTCATCCATTTGTTTGACAGATATTTCCCGAGTGCCTAATATGTGCCTGAAACTGGGAGTACAATGAAGAACTAAATCAAACAGTTCTCTGACTTAGTAGACCAGAGAAAGAAAATATAAGAGGGTCAGTGTTAGGTTAGTGGCAAGGGAGAATCAGGGAGCCTTGAAGTCATTTGTAATGAGCCTCTCAAGGAGAACACATATGTCACACTTACCAGTCTGGCGGGGGTGTTGATATTGGGGGAGGCTGTGCAAGCGTTTGGGCAGCAGGCAGGTGGGAACTCTCTGTACTTCCCCCTTAGTGGTTCTGTGGCCCTGAAAGTGTTCATAAAAAAGTAAAATCTATTTTAAAAGTTTTTTAAAAAGAAATAAGAGAGTAAGATATTAAGATTTTGATGAGAGTAAGATCTAAACAGTAGATCTTAAAAGTTCTCATTAAGAAAAGACCAAAAAAAAAAAAAAAAAGAAAGAAAGATGAATACTTAGAAAAGACTTTTCTCTGATTGTCCTAAATAATATTGGTAACTCTATAGAAAACTAAGGCTGTTAGCTAAGTCATATTTTGATCAATTAGATTTTCATTTATGTCAGTTATGCTTATTTTTTTAAGATTTTATATATTTTATCTTTAGAGGGGAAGGGGAGAGGGAGAGAAATATCAATGTGTGGTTGCCTCTCGTGCGTCCCCTGCTAGGAACTGGCCTGCAACCCTGGCATGTGCCCTGACTGGGAATCGAACCGTGATCCTTTGGTTTGCAGGCCCTTGCTCAATCCGCTGAGCTACACCAGCCAGGGCCAGTTATGCTTATTTTTAAAAAATGGCAGAAAGTATCAGTGACTCCATTAGTGGAGTCAATGATACTCATCTCTAAGGGGCGCTAGTAGTTCACATTGCCACACAGGGAACTTGTCAGAAAAAGCATTGTTCTCAGAAGCCAAACATGTGAAAGTAAAAGCGAAGCTCCAGCCTAAGGAGTTTTGCTTGTTGATCCTTCAAGGTCATACTTGCATGTAATAGTCAGCTGCATGTTGATACTGACATTCAGTTGTTCAGCTAGTCTTCCAGTGTTTAATAGGCATCTACTTACTATGCGTGAGACTCTGCTTGGATCTGACACTAAATAGGGGATGATCCCTGCAGGCAACAGGCTCATAGTTCCAGATGGGATGAACACAAGAACAAGCAATGCAATGGGTTAAGGGCCAACAGAGGTACTGATAATATGCAAGCAAAGAACTCATTCACTCGTTTGTTTGCTTGTTCGTTCACTCACTATATATTTGTCATGTGCTATGTGGAAGTCTGCATAGCAGTGATGGAGTATAGCCATGAATAAGATAGATAATCCTTTCCCTCTTGGATCCCTTATGGCTGTTATGGCTGTGGAGAAGCTTTGAGTTGGGTCTTGAAGAATGATGAGTATTGATAGAGACAGCCCAGGTGAGAAGGGGGTGTCAGAAGGAGGGAATATCCCATGACTCGGATGTCCCAATGCCTTGGAAAGGGTGCTGGCACGTAGCTCTGGTGGCCCCATCTCAGCACCAAGCGGCCCCATCTTGGGTCCTCACAAAGAGGTGTGTGAAGGAAGCCCTTATGGGCGATGACACATTTCGTCTGTGAAGAGTGGCTATGCCCAGACCCCATTGCCTTTCGTCATCTCATGGACAGACGCAGGCTGATGTTTTAGGACATTTGATTTCCCTTCTTTTAATCAAGGCCTACCAGGCTTATCAAAACATATCCAGACCTTTTTTTTTTAGAACTCTGAAGTCTGTAAGCTTAGCCTTCAGTTTCAATCCTTATCTTAGGTACTTACATATTGATTTTAATGTGGCTTTTTTCATCCCCAAAATAGACTTATAACCAAGTTCATTTAAATGGATGTGGTATTCCTTCAGTCTCAGAACTGTAAGTGAACCCAGGGACAAATATTTCTATATTAGCCTACCTCTAGTTGGATCATAACTTCAAGGATAATAAAATCTAAAATTCTTAGATGATATATAATTGTATTCTTAGAATTTATTTTTAGAATATTTTGAGGGGCTGGAATATTTTTGTGAGGATTTTCCTCTCTTGTATCATAGATAGTACCAAATTCCACTTGTTTTTATCTACATAACTTAGAAAATTAAAACAACTAGGCTTTCTACTCCCCAGTCTTTCCCTCCTTTTGCTTTCTTTATGAATGAACAAAGGATAAATTGGGAAACTCTTATCAGGGGGTTCTTCCTGAGAACACTTTCCTGGAGGTCCTATTCAGCCCAGTCGCCTTGTGGAGAAGCTGTGTTGCTAAACTAACATCGATCCTTGAGGACGGACTGTAAGGTCATGGGAGGCCTCTGAGTCAGCCCGCGGTTAATCATGAGCAGCCTGGCATTAGTCATTGGTGAATTTGATCATGTTCCCTGTGGGGAAAGCGACTTCGATTCTAACAGTTTCTGCTAAATTCCGAGATGCACGTTAGGGCACACTCATTTGCAAGTGAGGGAGCACCTAGCAGCTACAAAATACTCACTCTGATGGTATCTGGTTAGCTAGCTACTAGTTGAGCTAATTAGCAATACCCAGAGGGTATATTCGAGGTGGTTTTCTGCCTGAACGACTTGACTAGCAATGGAGCATTAAATGTTTCCCAGTCTAAGTTGTGTGCTTTTTGAATGCAGATTCAATGGTATTTTACTTTTGGGAAACCACATTCCTCCTTATCAGTTCCTAAGAGAAGGATGAGGCCAGAAGCAGGAGATCAGGGGCTCTGAGGTCAGTGCCCTGCCCTCCTTCTGCTGGGCTGGTCTTTTCTGAGCTCAGAAGACACCAAGGCCATGAGCAATAGGCCTGGGCGCTGGGAAAGCACAGTGGTAGGTGGAGTAGCCCTGAGGACCACTAATAAGGAAGAAGGGCTTTTTATTTATTTATTTTAAAGATTTTATTTCTTTATTTTTAGAGAGAGGGAAAGGAAGGAGAAAGAGAGGGAGAGAAACATCAATGTGTGGTTGCTTCTCAAGCACCCCCCACTGGGGACCTGGCCCACAACCTAGGCGTGAGCCCTGACTGGGAATTGAACTGGCGACCCTTTAGTTCATAGGCCAGCACTCAATCCACTGAGCCACACCAGCCAGGGCAGGAAAAAGGGCTTTTTAAAAGATGCCAGGATACCTTGACCCCAGGAGGTGGTCACAGGAACACAGCAGTCATCAAAGCTTCAAATCAAGGGGTAATTAGGTGCACTGATTATGATTATGCATATCATGTGATATCATGTGGAAAGAGCTACTACTGGCTCATGAGTCTTTTTTTTTGTCAACTAATTCTTTGTCAACTCATTCTAGAGCAAATACTACACGAACACCTTTCCTCCTGGAAGTTATAAACCAAGATATAGAAAGGGATTATTTTCAAGGGCTGGGGTTCTTGCCTGTTGTGTCTTCTCATTTGTCTACAGTGAATATGCGCTACATTTAATAAGGAAAAAAGGTTATTTGTGATCTTAAACATTCTCAATCACTTGCACGTCCGCCACCTGTCAGAGCGGTTATCTTCCTTTATTCATGTTCCCGTCCAGGCTTTGCCAAATTGCACAATTTCTCTGTTAGGTGTAATTGCATAGAGATGTAGTTCCACATTTGGCTGTTTCAAAGCGTTGTTGCACATGGGAACCAGACACCAGAGGTCTTCTGAGGTGTGAGTCAGGGTAACCCAGACCCCAGGCTGATGCAATGCACTCTCAGCCCGGCGGGGCCTGAACACAGCGTGCGGCCACCTGCCCAGCGGTCTCATGATGGAACCTGCTTCGGCAATGAGGTGTCAGAATTTATGCTTCTTTGTGTTTTGTGAAAATGTATAGTTTGTTAATAGCACCATAAATTATTTGGAATAAGAAGTCTGTTTTGTGGAAAAGACACAGGAATAGGTTTAGATTTTTATGGGGCTGAATCAGCCAAATCAAACACAGGCTTTCCTGAAGCTTCCAAGTTTTTAATGGAAACTCACGCTCTTCAGAACTTTGCTGCCTAATTATAATTCATGCCTTTTGCAGATACATTACAGGGTGGGCCAAAAGGAAAATGTTAGACATGTTCACTTGTGACTTCTATTGTGTTATTTGTGGAGTGCCAACTGTATACATTGAATGGCCTGGCACGTGCAAAGACCAAGACCAGCTCCTGGCGGGCTGAACCACTCAGTACGAAGGAGGAAGATAACCTTGCAGTATTGCAAGTACGGGCTGCATACTCAGATACAGAACCAGCCTCCTGTCTGTGGTTGGGCAAAAGTCACCGGTGTCAGGATGTAATTTACAAGTCCCATGGCAACTGTCTCCCAGAGCAACCCATAGCACTGTCTTCATTAGAGAGGGTTTTTTAAAACCCAGAAAAATGGACTACCGGGTTTCATTTTAAAGAGAACTTTTTCTTTCTTCTTCTTCTCCTTCTCCCTCTCCCTCTCCTCCTCCCTTCTCCTCCTTCTTCTAATAAACAGGTCTAACTGGTATCAAGGGAGAAAAAGGAAATCCAGGCATTGGAAGCCAAGGTCCAAGAGGACCCCCTGGGCCAGCAGGTAAATGTTTCTATCTAACAGAAACTTGCAAATAAAAATCCTCAGTCTTTATATTCACTGGATATTACAGGTGAGGAATATGGCCATATTACATCCTTGTATCCAACTGGCATGGCTGTATCACTCATTCATTTTGTTAGGAGGCCAATTTGTTAGTAGCGATCCTCCTCATACAAGCTCCCAAAGTTACAGCATATTCTGGGATCTTACTGGTTGCATGAGTGAGGATAGGATAGGCTATGCTGTAATAACAAATGTTTAGTGGATCGACACCAGAAAAGTTTCTATCATACACATGATACAAAGTTTGATATAAGATGATTCCTCCCCATTTGCAACAAAAGACCTGCAGGAGAAAGACGAAGGGGGCATATCAGCTCTCAGATTCCTGAATGCAGAGTCACATGAGTCACTTGTCATATTTCATTAGCTAGAGTTAGTCACATAGTTCCAACTGACCGGCGGGGGAGTCTCAAAATCTAGGGGAACGTGGAGATATTTGATGGGCACTGATAGTTTCTGCCACCACGGTAGACTCACTGAATGGGTTTTGCATAAAGCTTGCATTTTGTGTGCCTTACTAGGTGTTTTTATAATGGTCTTTAGATGATCATCTCATTATTAGAAATGTAAGTTTGCAATTATATAGAATATTTGCAATTCTGGTCTTAGCCACATTGAATCAAATGCTTTATAGACTTTTCTTTCCAACCTAACAGTTATTTTAGAAAACAGCTTTTCTAGGAGAGATCATAATGCAAAACATTCATTCTGAGTGTAAATACTTCTGTTATTGAGACTGTATAACTGATCCAGCTTCATGACTTGCGTAGAATGGGTGCTGGGGAATACTGATGAAATGGAACTCAATGTATCTGTTTAAATATGTTCATAATTTACATTTTAGTTTCAGTTAAAGAATTTTATTTAGTTGAAAAATGTCTCTCAAATACTTTTGGAATCCATGCCTAAAACCCAACAAACAGAAAAACAAACAGAAAACCTAACAAATCTTTTTAAATTCATACAAATTTTAATCCCCATTTTCATGATAAGGTCTCCATTGATAAAAGTAGCCAAAGGCATTTTTGGATTAGTATATTGGGTCCAATTCTAGACTTTTTCTTGTACAGGATAATTTCTTTCAGACACAAAATAATTTATTTCAATTATCTGGGGCCATAAACCAGTACAGATGATGAGGTTGAGTCTGAGCTGTGTCTGTGTGTGTGTGTGTGTGCGTGTGCACGCTTGCATGCACACGCACACCCACACGTTGGCTTCACATTGGGAAACAGAAGCTGCGTAGAGCAGACAAGGACGGCAGAGATTCCTTCTCCTTCAATGTCCAAGAGGTGATGGCAAAGAATAGAGTTTGTTTTTTAGTTTCTTAAGCTGATTAAAAGCATTGCCCCCTGGGGGAACATATGATTCACTGTCCAGGGAATCTAGTGTAGGAAGAACTCAATGAGTAGAGAGAGAGGTTGCTTCTTGTAAGAGTGAGTTCACATCTTGGTGGTCTCAAAACTCACCCTGTGGTGGTAAAAGACCAACTGCTTTCATTGTGGGTGCTTTTTAGGACCTGCTGGGGAGAGTCGGCAAGGAAGCCCGGGGCCCCCTGGCTCCCCTGGACCACGAGGTCCACCAGGTCACCTGGGGGTGCCTGGACCACAAGGTCCTTCTGGCCAGCCTGGATACTGCGACCCCTCTTCATGTTCTGCCTATGGCGTGGGAGGTAAGTGCCAACCTCTGTGGGCTTTGAGCAATGTTTTACTATAATTGTACCATGATAGTGAAGGAACACTTTGAAAAATAGACCAAATATGGCAGGGAAGCAGAACTTGAATTCTCACTACCTTACGTTATTCAGAGATATCTTCTATCAGGTGCAAATTAAAGGTTACCTCTTTAAAAACCAGAAGAAGTTCAAAATAACAGCACATCTAAGTCTTCTTTGCTTCTAAATGGTAACTGACACAGACTTGGCCTCTGACCTTGTATTGGTCACTGGGGCATGTGTTTGAACGTTCTTTGGGGCCGCTCCGTCTCTGTTACTGCTGCGGTGTGGCCGAGATATCTCGCAAAACATTACTCTTGCATGGAGGGAACCTCTCACTTAGAAGTTCCTCATAATTTAGAATCCCCTAGATTCTTTGGGATGACATCCTGCCCACCACATGCATTGATGACCCAAGATCATTGTAAGAAGGAACAAAAGTGGTCATGCGGTCCTTGTCTCATTGCTAATTCCTGGTATGAGATTCTGAAAAGATGATGCTTCTTAAAAACATGTGCAGGCTGCGTGCTTGCGGGTTGGGCAATGAGACATTTTCTGACATAGTCCTTCTCGGAAGCATCAAGAGAAAGACTCAGAGACTGCTTGAGGCAATGAACTAATCAGCTGATAGATTTACATTTTCTGCTTTAGGAGGAATTAAACCTTATTTGCCAGAGGAACTGGTCAGAGTTTTGCTGATGTGTTTTTCTCTGTTCATCTCTTCCCTCCCTGTTCTCTCAACTCTCCCTGTCCTTTATTAAGATCTGATCCCTTACAATGATTACCAGCACTGAAGTGGAAACTCCTCCACTCTGATGACATTGGCCTGGGAAATTGGCTATGGATACAGAATTGTCCTGTTGACCACCACCACCCCGCCCCCGCCCCTAACCATGGGCACTCTGCTTCCCTGCCTCACCTGCTTCCCTTCTGCCCACTGTCACGTCTCTGGCCTTCCATGCTCCCAACACACACATGATGTTAATGCGGGAACTTAACCAAATCACCTGTCGATTATAATAGATACAGACTGCTCCATGTCGGCTTGGATATAGGTATATGATTGTGTGCCAAGGATTTATCCCAAACTCACCTGTGTGAAGGCTCCAAAATAAAGTTAGTTGTACGTGCCTTCTCCTCTACCCTGTCCCCACACAAGATTAATGGGCATCTTTCTCCCTGACCACCCTACCCCATTCTTCTTCTCATCACCTAACCTCCCTGCTGCCCCCTGGTGGTGGACTTCTAACATGAGATCGGTTTTTAAATTTTATTTTTCATAATTGTGCTGAGTTTTCAGGGTTCCTTTTGTAAATAAAACACATACTATTTAATCATTTGGCTGTTACTCTGATTTTCTAACCATGTCTGTAACGTATCTGTCCCTTTCTTCTTTGACTAACCATCTGAAATTTCCTGGGAGGGAACAAGCCGTGTGGTGGGAAAAGGTCGCTGCTGCTTTCTACCCGAGCAGGATACCTCTGTACTGTAATGATCCAACCTACGTCTCCGCGGACCCGCGTGAGGGGAGAATGTCAGTGTATGGTTTCTGGGTCCTATCAAGTCCCCACCCCCACTCTTCCTCTCTAGCGCCCCACCCTGACCAGCCGGAATTCACTCCCGTCCAAGACGAGCTAGAAGCCATGGAGCTGTGGGGCTCTGGGATCTGACTGCCTCCCGAGGAATTGGAAGAGCAGCTGCAGCAACACTTCAGGGACCTTATTCAAGCAGAATGTCATTATGTGGTTTGTATACTACCTTTTAGGGGCATGTCCTCCTTGGATATTGTTATTATTGACCAAAAAAGTATATTTTAAAAAATCCCCTTAATCTCGGACACCATAGGGTTGCTTTTCTTTGTTGTTTTAATGACGTGCCAGATTATTTTTTTTTTCCCAGAGAAGAGTGCTCAGAGAAAAATTGGCAAAACAAAATTGAACTTGGAGTCTTTTCTGTGTTAGATTATCTCAAGTCCTAAAATGCAACAAGGCAGATGTGATTGCATGCAAGTGCCCTAGCAGAATGAGAATTTAAAGAGATTCAATATGCTGTTCACCCCTATCCACTGTGGCCTTGCTGAAAAGAAAGGGGGATATTATTGGAGAAACTGCCTCTTACTTAATTGACGTGTCCAACTCTGAGGTCATTTGGTAACTATTTTCTCTGCTATCCAAGAATTTGTGTTATAAGAAATCCTTTCTGAATTGGTGATATTAAAAAATAGATTGAGTTTTGCAGTGGTTTTTGACATGTACAATAATAACTTTCCAAGTTCTAATACACACAGACCCAATTTCAATGAACAGTTTATGCAAAAGTATTTCCAAGGCTTGCCCTCCTTATCTACATGGCTTACTTTGTACATGGAGATAAGTTTTTGCAAAACCCATTTGCATTCTCTTTTGTAAGCAAATAAAAATATAAAACAACATGCGTGGACTCTTTTTACCTTTGTCACCTTCAACTGAGCTGAGTTTTAACCAGAAAAGTAACAGCTGCCTTCTTTCAGACAGGTATTCAAACATTCATTCATTCATTCATTCTGAGCGTAGTATGAAGCTTAACAGAAGAAGCAGTTGACTTGAAATTCATTCATTTGTAACCCACCAAACCAGCAATGGCAGCAAAAGTGCAAGACTGATGCTAAATGTTGACTGATGGCTGACGGAAGAGCCCATATATCATCTGGTGTTTAAAAAAAAAAAAAAAGCCTGAAAAACACTAGAAGGCAAAGAGTAAGGTAGAATCTAATAGACTCTAACCCCTAAACTATCATTTATCTTTTGTTCACAAAGGAAAAACAATCTAAATATGAGAAAGATTTGGGTCCTATTATTCACTGTTGAAAATAGAAATGAAAGAGAACCATGTGCTTAAGGTACACTCTTCTTTCCTGTAGCGTCTTTCTAGTAACAGCCAATTTTAAATAGCAGAGATGGGGTCAGTTATAGTGAGAAGCTGGATTCTTCCCTCCCAGATCAAGAAGCTCGTCTGACCTTCTTTGGTTTCCGTCATCATACAGATCTGGTTTATGACCTTCCCAGCCAAAGCATTGAAGCAGTAAGTCCTACTTGTGGGCTTTTGGGGACCCAGGCTAAGAGTTTTTGACACCATTGCAGGAATGAGAAAAAACAGTGAACAGATAATGAACAGATATTCCCTTTTAGTTACACAACATGATTCCACCTGGAGAAAGCAGGAGTGGTAAAGAGAACGCTTGCCCAAGATTGCTCAAGATGGCCTGACCCCAGTCACCTGAGAGAACTCCTCCTTAAATGAGTGGGGTGTGTCACCAGTCACCTCACACCTTTGTATCTTAGATTTCTTGGTCTTTTAACAAGTGAGTAGAGAGGAGATATTCTGTATGTTTTAGTACTTGGTCCTTGGAAATTCAGTCTAATAAGGTATCCCTCAAAAGCGTCAAAGTTTGTTAGAAATGGTGAAGGATAAACCATCAGAGGTTTAAGCCATTCATATTGTTCTTGAGTCATGCAGACATACTTGGTTTTGTTTTCCTTGGTGATCTAACTTTGTTTATTTAAGCTGCAGGGAAGTTTCATTAGTTTGGAATGCGTCATCACGTGGACCCACTGTATCAGACTTTTAGTGAGTGAAATGTTCAAAATAGAAGGTGTAATTCAGGTTCAGGAGTTTCGTGTTTACCGTACATTGCCTTGTAATAAAATCTGATTTTGAATTGCATTTTTACTGGCTTACCTATTTTGGCAGAAATACACTTATATTTTTTTGTGAAATAAAGCATCATTTCACAAAAAAGACATTAATCTTCAGAACTTTTTATCACTTTGGTTAGAAACTCAATTTCTTTGGGGAATAATTATTTTAAGGTAGTATTTTGTATTCAGATGAGCTTCCATTTAATTCTGGGACAACTCTCCCTACCTCTTTATTTTTCAACCTCTGCTGCCCAAACTCATCCTTCCATAACCTGCAATAGTTTTATTTTTTATTTCAACTTTTATTTATTTTTTAAAGAGAGAGAAAGAGAAAGAAACATCGATGTGAAAGAGAAACATTGATTGGCTGCCTCTAGAACATGAGGACCAAACTCCCAACCGGGACATGTGCCCTGACCAGGAATTGAACCTACAACCTTTGGCTTTGCAGGACGATGCCCAACTAATCAAGCCACACCAGTCAGGGCCCAGGAGCTGTTTCAGTTCTGAGGATAAGGCCATGGACAACAGAGCTGTGGCTTGTCCTTTTTGGAGCTTCCTCTCTATTGCTGGAGAAAGACAGGAAATGAGAGAGTAAGCAAAATTAATTTCAGATTGTGTTGAATAATATGACAGACACAGGAAAAATGTTGAGGCAGGGATATGATGAGGTACAAAGGGGCACCTGCTCCCATTGGGTAGACAGAGAAGTCTTCCCCGAGGGCCTGACATTTAAGTTGACACATGAAGATGAGACAAGGTGCAGGAGGAAAAATCAAGCCCAGATCTTGTCAAACACAAAAGCCCTTTACAGGAAAGTGCTTGTCATGTCCGAAGAACAAAGAAGGTCAGTGTGGCAGGAGAGCGAATGGAAGTGTGAACAAGGGAAGGTTGGAGACTGGAGCCGGCAGCGCCACGTGCACCAAGTTCGAGATTTAGAGTTTAGGTTCCGTGGGAAGCAATTGATAGGTTTTAGCAGAAGAGTGTCATGATCTGGTGTGTGTGTTAAGTTAGTGAAGGAAAAGTGGCTCTTCCAGTGCGCCACATTGCTGAACTTCTCTTCTGAGGCTGCCATTGAGCAGGTACTAGCGGCCAGGCCTTCTCCAAGGGCTCGAAAGTTGTGCCTGTTAGGCTGGGCTACCTCATGCTGTGGGAACAGCAAACGCTAACATCTCAAGAGCTTTGCACACTATACCTCTGTTTCTGGCTCACACAAGAGAGCAGGACAGCTGTCCTGCCTGTCTTGGCTCCTGTCCCACACTTGGGTGCTTCCACATTGACCTGCACTTCCGTGATTGCCGTGGGAGGGGAAGAGAGACCATGGAGAACCATTTCATTGTTCTGAGAGAATCGCATGAGCACCTTCAGCTTCACAGGGGTGGGGAAGTACAATCCTCCCGAGTACTGGGAAGCAGAAGGAAACCAGAAATGTTGGCGAGATGCAATAAAAAGCGTCACTTCTCTTTTAACTCATTGGATCATCACAGCAACGCAAGAGCTAGTTCACTATTGTCCCAACGAGGGGGCAGAACAGAAAAGGTATCTGGCCAAGGATACACAGCTAGAATTTAAACCTAGGCATTTGGCACAAAGCAGTCCTTCTTACCCTCCAGGCTACTCTGCTCACGTATGGATGATTCTTAAATGGTAATGGGAAAAAGGGGTGGAGATGGGACTTGCTATAACTAATGAACAAAATAGACCCAGAGGCATGGAAACATGGAACAGGCTGAAAGTGACCAGAGGGGCTGTGGGAGGGGCATAATGGTGGAACGAAGGGGAAGGGACTCAACAAAGAATATGTATGAGTGGCCCACAGACATGGACAGCATCGTGAGAACTGACTGTGGAAGCAGGGAATGGGATAGGCATAGGAGGGCAAAGGGGGAAAAATTGGGACAACCTTAATAGAATAATGATAAAAAATGACTTGAAAAACACAAAAAATAGCTTGTTGATTTGCATCAAACAAACAAATGAATGAAACACGGACTCCCAAACTCAGAGGAATTCCCAAAGATTCTGTTTCAGTCGTCTGGGTTGGGAACTTCCTTTTTTTTAACCAGGCGTGTCAGGTGACCAGTGGACTACAATTTGAGAGCCACTATTTTGAGCTTATTCTGATTGCACAGTGTGCGAATGGGTGGGGAGCATCATCCCGGGTGAGAAAACATCGCCATGGTTGATGAGAGACGGTGGAGGACGGACAAGCTCACGGTATTGCCAGGACTGGTCAACCAACTAGAAATGGAGACTAACAACGAGGTGGATGGAGATACACATCTATCCCTCTGGAGATCACAGGTTTGGGGCAGAGAGGTTAAAGGGTTCAGCTTAGGCGATAACTGAGTGTGAGGTGTTAAACAGGGGAGCGGGAGCTCGGGAGAGTTATCAGCGCTGGGGTTGGAAGCCACGCAGTCACGCAGATGCAGGGAGCAGGAAGGCCGCAGATAGGAATGAGGTCACCTGGATGGTTTCCCGCCTTCTACTTTCCTTCCATTTTTTGTTTCTACAACTTCTCCAACCTAGTTTACTATTTTCTTTTGAAATATAGCTCTCGGTCAAATGTGTTCCAAAACACAGCCACAAAGAACTAGTTGCAAAACCCTTGTTGCATGCCCTCTCTTGTTTATCTTTGCTGTGCTTTTTTTTTCTGCTTAGAAAGTCCTACTTTTCGGCCTCACCCCTGTTTTAATGACCTACTTATGTTCACACTCAATCTTCAGAACTCAGCCAGGCTCCTCTTCCTGATTCCCAAGGTAACCACCTGACAAGCTCGATAGTATGGCACTAAAGCCCCTCTTTTCTAGTTAGTTCAGGAACTAACCTCTGTGCTCTCGTATCACTCCTGCGCGGTCCTTAAGAGCGTTCAGAGGGCCCACGGTGCGCTTAGCACTTGACAGCTGCTCCCGGAATGTTCGTAGAACCACTTCATCTTAGCGCAGTTTCATTTACCATCCTAGTTAAATCACATACTCTGTCTGCAGTGGAAAGATTTTTCTCTAGACTGAAGCCAGGGCATCTGGGAGAAAGAATAATGCCTAGAAACGAATGGTCAGCTTTAGTAAAAGCTTGCAAATTCAGATTGATTAGGTATTTCAGAACACGAGGGAGAGGTATTTAAATTTCGTCTTCCTGTGAATGTACTCATTCATGTGTTCGTGTATTTGCCCATCTCTCTGGTGTGTGCGTCCATCCATCCAACAAACCTCTCACTAGCGTCCGCCCTGGGTTCAGCCATGTGTGGCGGTGCTGCTGGAGAAGACAAGATGAATACAGTGGCATAGGCGCTTCCTAACTTCTCGCTCCATGTTGAAGCATGGAAGGTCATTCGGACCAGACTGAGGGAGAGCTATCCTATGCTAAAGTGTTCAGATTTCTGCCGGAAGGCAATAGGAAATCAGTGGGTGTCTTGAAGCAGATGAGTCACCGGATCGGGCTAATTATTTGGAGGCTACAATTTTGCTAGAGTGTACACGATAGACTAGTGTGGGGAAAGGCCATGGAAGGAAAAAGATGCTTAATGAAGACCTGTCTTGTACGGCTAGCTTCTGTTCTGGACACTTAAGTTGATTTTCACAGGTTAAGGTAAGTATTCCCTCTCTACAAATGATCACACATGCAAGGTAGGTAACATGTCCAAGGGTACACGCATGTGTAGAAGAGGCAAAGAAGGGATTCCAGCTCCGAGTGGTTTGCTCCCATAGCTCAGACCCCCTCTCTGTATACCCCATGCTGCCTGTTACAGCAGTTCAGGGGATGAGGGCCTGGACCACAGCAGTGCAGTGAGGAGGAAGAGGCGAAGCCAGCGCAGGGAGCTGCTGGGGGAGCACTGTGGGCAGAATTTAATGCCTGTTGATGGGTTGGGGGTAGGGTAACAGACAGGATTTGAAATTTGGGAGGTTGAGTGAATAGTAATTTCGCTGAGATAGAAGCTTGAGGAGGATGAGAGAATGATTTTAGGATGGCATGTTGTTTTTGAGGTTTCCCTGCTTTTCCAGAGTAAGCGCAGTATTAACAGCAGATAGGGGCTTAAGAAGCATGGAACAGGGCGGAATAATTTTGGATGACTCAGTCAGCTGTAATAACCGGGCAAGACTCAATCCCTTTGGGCCTGTCCCCAACAAGAAGGGCTGTTCAAATGAAGAATGGAGGTTTCCAAGGTATGAACCAAAATATTTGGTTTAAAAAAAATCCTAAGTTTTTATTCTGATTTGCTGTGGCATTGGAGATACTGGTGTAAGTGGTTCCTTTGTGCTCGACAAGCTCGGAGTCCAGAGAGTTTCTTTGCCACAAAGTCCTGGCTATTTTATACCTTTTAGGACAACCCTATCATTAACAAAAATCGACTACATGAATATACTTACAGCAGTTTCGCATTATTATCAGACTGAATAATTTGATTAAAATTTGTCTGACACGAGACACATCTATCGTTAAACAAAAAAAAAGTTGCAGAACAGTATTCCAATATTTATCTATCACTCTGTGCATCTCTCTGCATTGAAAAACTGGGATGAACGAACTGCAGATGCGTAACCGTGGTTACATCCCAGGTATGGGACTGTGGGGAACATTGACTTTTTACAGTGTTAATTTCTCTTACTTGTCCATCTCTAACGCTTTGATCTTGTTTGAAAAATATTGTACAACAAGAATGTGCTTAGAAGCTTAATATTTTACAGGAAAATCACAGAACATTTTGAAGTAAAAGCCTACTTTACAAAATAATCTATAACCTTTTTAATACCATCATAATTCATGATGTGGAAAAGTGAAGAGGACTGAGTTGCTGATGTTCAGAAAGATTGTAGGCAATGCCAATTAAAAAGACAAAAACAGGATCATTGGGGCAGGGGGCTAACCACGTCACCGGGAGTTGTGCAATGACTTGCTCAACTTGCTAACCTTTACATCTGTAGATGCATAAATGTTACTAACGGTTTCTTTTTTCTCTGTATCTTGTTAAGTAAAAAAAAAAAAAATTATGTGCTGGCATGAGTAACTATATTTTGCTACTTGCTTGTTTCTTTGTTTAATTACATTTTATCTTATCGATTAGCAAATATCCATGACCCACATTGTGCAATTCAACTTTATTCACCTAAATTAAAAAAATGTTTTGTAACAAAATCCAGAGAAGTGAAACTATCTTTGTGCTTAGATCTAAAATGAGTTTTGTATGGTGACAAAGCAAAACTAACTGGGGGGGGGGGCACCGAAAAGAGAAATGTAATTACTGAAGACATTTTTATTTTCCGGTCCCCATTCATCTGGCCCAGAGTCAGTGAATCTGGATAAAACTCTGTCCCTGCCATGTCCTAAAAATCGTGTCACAAAACTGGTAACCAACTCAACGCTCACTCGATATGAGAAACCATTCATGTCTGAATGTTCTCTGTTATTGAACAGACGTGTGAAAAGAATTGGATTATTAGAAAATCCATGTGTTTGCACTGCACTCATCCTTTCTCATGTACGTGCCTGTATTGTGCCCGCTAACTGGGGAGTCTGGAGGGCGACAGGGCTGACCTTCACAGAGAGCTCCTTTTAGAAAGATTTCGGTTATCAGATCTGGCTGCCACAGGAAGCCCTGCTCACTAAATCTCTCTTGTCACCGGCCGCCTGCTCATGTTCTTGGAGTGTCGCCGACAGGTTCTCTATCTGATTCCCCTCTCAAGTGTGAGCACGTTTCATCACACCAGGCCAGAGCCGCCGCTGCAGCGATGATGGGCAGCAGAAAAGCTAGAAAACTGGAGACAACTCAGAAGCTGGCTGTGCAGGAGCCGTGACCATCGGTGGTGGGACATTCCCCAGCTTTGTGGACGTTTCTCTTCTCCTCGGATCTCCAGCCGTCCCTGTCTGGGGCCGTTTCTGAAGGAGTTGGATCTATACCTGCATGGCCAAACAATAACTTTAAAGTATGGGAGTAATCAAAGTGACTAGCTGCCCACTCACCCCGAAGCAAGGCAGAGGGGGAGCCAGCTGGTGTTTCCGCTGTCCTATTTCTAGCAAGTGGGACAGTGACAGGTGTGGTTACCAGAAGGACTGTGGCTTGGACTGCATTTCTAAACCTTAACGTTTACTTTAAAAAAATTGTTTTTCATGCCTATCAAAGCGGGCACTGGCTGCAGAAATATCAGGTGTGTTTGGAAGCAATCACCTGCTTCGTTACTCTTTAGGGACCTTGGGATGATTGTCCGCACATTCTTTCCTTACTTGGTTAAAGTCTGCGTTTCTCATCTCCCCAGCTCTGGTATCAAATCAGCTGCTGAGTTAGAAACGGGCCCCCTTCAGCCAGAACTATACCTCTTCTTCCTGAATACAAACTAGTTGCTTATTGCCCAGATTCTGTCAGCATGGGCTATGTGACATGTTCTCAACCAATGAAATATGTCTGCGAATCTCAAGTCAAGGGAATTACGAAGTACGTGGGTCCTATCCACCTGCTTCTTTACCGTTCACCACCTGAAGGCGGAGGACTCCAAGGTCTTATGGGAGGGTGGGCTCATGAGGTGGAAGGTGTTTGGGTACCAAAATGGGTTTATGGAAGGGCAGTGACTAATCAGGAACGTTTGTATTATGTCGCTAAATGAATACGAAATAAACTTTACTAAGAGCCCAGAAATGTATGTTGTGTCAACTAGTATCACAGAGCAATTACAGCAGCTGTCACTCGTGCCACAGTTATTATGGACTATAAACCTACTATGTGCCAGGCACTCTTTCAGAGGTTTCCAAGAGCCAGGCACTGTGCTAGGTGCTAGGCATGTGCAAAAGAAAAAGACACATTTTTTGCCCTCAGCAGACTCAACTCGCCAATGAAGAGAGAAGCAATTATAACACAATAAGGGGGTGCTAATAGTGTATTATGTACAGGGAGGAGAAATAGCTAAGAAAGCCCGCGTGGGACTGAGAAGGATTGGGCAGGGGCTAGGGGCAGCAGAGGACAACTGCAGAGAGTTATTCCGTGACACGGAGGCGTGAGGGCATGGCTGTTTGGGCATCAGCGACGTTTAAGAGGGACTGGAAGGTGAAGTCCAACGATAAGAGTGGATGGAAATGAGAATGGAGAGGTGAGACTACAAAACTCTGAGTAGGTCCCATAGGCCCCACTAAGGAGTGTGGAGTTTAAGCCAGGTCATGGAGAAGTTACAAAAATATCCACTCCCCTCCAACCCCGTTCATCACCTCCATGGTGGCAAAAGCTTCCAAGCCTTTGACTGGTTTACATTGGCCTATGGGGTGTTAGTGCATGTCACACAAGGAGAGGTCGAGGTTTGCTTGCGTAGTTTGGCTTGCTCTCTGGTCTCTGCCTTTTACCAAGAACACGGGCCTCAGGTAGCCGCTGGCCCAAGGATAACCAGAGACAGGTGGAGCCGACCTGGACCCACACTGCGGCTTCGAGGCAAGCCCAGCCGAGCCCAGCCGGAGCTGACTGAACTCCAGCCAACCCGGACCTCTCCCTACCCCATTCTTCTGAGTTTTGATGGAGGTGTCTTTATAGAGGCATGATTCATTAAATCATCAGCCATGGGTGATTGATCCAACATCCAGCTCTCTCCCCTCTCCAGAAGTCAGGGGTGGGACCGAACGTTCCAACTCTCTCTGTGATCACATGGCTGCCTCCCTACACCGCGACGAGCCCCCATCTTTGGGTGCCTTCCCAAAGTCACCTCATTACCATAACAAAAGATATATTTATAGATCTCATCATTTTGGAAATTCCGAGGGATTGAGGAACTCTGTGCCAGAAACAGAACACCATGGTGGTGGGGACTTTTTTTCACACTCGTATGTCAAGCACATAGAATAGTTTCTGGAACATAAATCTTAGTTGACTGATTGAGCCCTAGTTAATGCACAGTGGAGAGCTGCCTATTAATCACTGCTTCCCAGGTTTAGACTTCCAGATCAAGTTTTCTGAAGAATATTCATAGGCACATTTCTCCACGATTTACTGGCTCTGCAAACACACCTCGTTGGTAACAGTGCATAATAATAAAATAACTCTTTCTCAGAAGTTATAAAAATACTTTACTCGAACTTTGCGAAGCTGCCAAAAAGTCAAAGACAGATGCTTTATACCCAGAGTTTTCTCTAAATTCCAAGACTCTCTTTAGTTTTGTGATTGCTGAAGAAGATGCCAGATGGCATCGTAATTTCGGTGTTGACTCCAAACGACCTAATGCAGGTTGAGAAGCTGGGGCCCCGCAGCCACCTAGAAAGCACAGGTGTTCCACTGGCAACAGGCCGGTCTTCTGGCGGCCCCTGTTTACCAGCCTTTAACAGGTATGAACTTTGGAATCAAAAAAGTGAGGGCCGTGAGCGCAAAGTTAAGCCTTGAAGCGAAGATTTGTTTGAAATCAAAGAGCTTCTCGTGGACCAAATGGCAGGGACACAGACGTGTGTCTCCTTCAGAGGTCCTGCTGACGCGGTCTGCCCGTGGAAACTGTATCCCGATGCGGCCTGGCAGCCGGCCCAGTAAAAGCTGGCCCTCAGGTGCGGAGGCCGTCTGTGCTCCTGGGAGCAGAGCGCGCTTTGCCTTCCGTGCAGGCGAAGCCCTGAGCAGTAACCATGCTGCAAAACCGTTCAGCTCTTACTTTTAGATTTTTTTTGCAGTGGGGGGGGGGGGGGGGGGGGGGGGGGGGGGGCGGGGAGAGAATTACTATTTCTCTGTAAGGGCCTGTATTTAAGTTGAAATGGAGCCTGCCTGTCTGTCTTGGAAAGATCAGACCTGAAGTCGGGCTCTGTCCAATTCAAACTGGGCATTGTAGAGATTGGCAGCGGAATCCCCCCTGGGGCCTCAGGCTTCGCACACTCAGAGCTTGCTACCTGTTCCACGGTGAAACTGTCAGCCAGGAAAGACCTGGACATTTAATGTTGTTTTTGGCTGAGGGTGGTATGAACCCTCTTTTCCAGGAGAAGGGCGGAAAACAAATCAGTCAACTTCGGATAGAAAAAAGATGGGGCACGGGGAGAGAGTGAGCGTCTCAGATCTGGCTTGCAGGGAATTAGCAAGAAAAAAGAAGGAGTTGTTAAGGATATGATAAAAACTGCAACTTATATGCATTTTTTTTTTTCAGGAGACTTTGCTTTTTTCAATTACAGTTTACTTTCAACATTATTTTGTATTGTTTTCAGGTGTATGGCTTAGTAGTTAGACTGTCATATACTTGACAAAGTGCTTCCCCTGGTATTCCCAGTGCCCACCTGGTACCATGCACAGCTATTGCAGTATTATCGACTGCGTTCCCTGTGCTGTGCCTTGCATCCCCGGGACTGTTTTGTAACTACCAATCTGTGCTTCATCCCTTTGCCTTTTCCACCCCGTCCCCCAATCCCCCTTCCTCTGTCAGTCATCGGTCTGTTCTCTGTATCTGAGTCTGTTTCAATTTCATTTTTTCATACCTGCATAGTTTTTTAAACCTTCCTTTGGGTTACACCTTACAAAGTGAAACAAATTCACCCTTCAGTCCTTGTAAAGATGGCAGCATTGCTTCGTGACCACCAGCCCTGGTCTCTGGGCCCCCACATGGCCCACTGTGTCTAAACCAAGGGACGTTATTTATCAGTCTCACCAACCTGACTATCCACTTTGTAAGTGTAGAGTAGAAGTTGGGATAAGAAAGGGAATGATTGCAGTCCAGGCAAAGGATGGTTTTAAAGACCTCCTTCAGAACCCAGCTTTGCCTTGGCCCCCCTGCTCGGTCCTGGTTGAACGGGCAGATACGCCGCACCTGGAGGTGGGAACAGGCTGTGATAGCAGTGGTACCCTGCCCGTTCAGGAGGACTTGCGGCCAGGTGCTCCCTGCTGCGACCCAGCCATGACGCAGAGACCGCACCAGACCTTTGTACAGCATCTCTCGTGGCCAGCTCTGCTGGAGGATGTGACAAACCAGCAATTACAGTGAGTATGCCTGCCCTGTAACAGGGCGTATGCCTCCCTAAAGAAATAATCCCTGTGTGATATAGGATTTGTGTTCCCAAAGTAACAGGACTTATGGTGGAGGCGTCCAACTCTTCTTCACCGGGAGCCGCATCAGCCTCGTGGTTGCCTTCAAAGGGCCGAATGTAGAGCCCCTTGCCCCTAGTTAAGGAGCAGTTACACTTATACAGTCTTAAAATTACATTCGGCCCTTTGAAGGCAACCGTGAGGCTGATGTGGCTCCCGGTGAAAATGAGTTTGACACCCCTTATGGGGAAATGGAGTTGGGGCAGAAAACTCAGACTTTGAACCATCTTGTAAGTGGTACAAGAAAACTACCACAATTTTAATGTAAACATCATAAGTTCATAATAAAGACATTCTATAGAGTAGAGGGTGTTATTTTGACAAGACGTGAGGTTTGCTCGGTAGAGGTGTTTATGGTTTTTCGAATGAAATGGGGCAGGTGGCTGTGGCTTATTGTCCTGTTTTTCGTTCCTCTGAACTGGCTTAAAAACAGAACCCAACTTCCATTTTGTTAATTGCTCATTCTCATAAAGACAGTGTTTGTAGGGCCCCGAATGAGATCAGAGGACACGCAACCGCTCTCCTGCTGCATGAAGTTTGTAGTTACCTCGAGCCCACTGCAAATGAGTGCTTTCCCGCGCTCGGTTCCCCGGAAAGCAGGTGGTTGTTGGGAAGTTCAGATGAAACTGTTTCTCCGTGTTTAGCATTGTCTCCCCTGGCCATCAGTGTGATTGCTTTGGGCCGACTGGACGTTGCAATAGCACATTTTCTTATTTCAAAACTTTGCAGTACTTGAGGCTTTTTCCTTTGCCGCTTATAATCAGGGCATTTCCTCAGGTTTTACTGAGTAACTACAGCAGGCAATCAATGCGCACGGGTAAACTGGAGGTGTTTTGCATTATTCTCCCACAGGCCATTATTTATACTCAGCTGCATGCTTTTCACATTTACCTGGGGTTACCCAATAGTGCAGCGTGCAGGCACCTGGGGGAAAACTGCGTATGAACGTATGCCATTCTGGTTTTAGTGACTTAATTCCTTATTTATCTGCACTAATTTTCACATTACAGACATACATAGCAACCGAATATATATATATGCGCTTGCTTTTCCTTCCCACCTGATTCCTGAAGCAATTAGGGTTTCCTTCTTTTTCTGCAGAAGTTTTTACTTTTTAAAGTTGTCTTCTGTTTCTTCAGTTCACTTTACTTCAGTAGGAGCTGCGATCCCATTGTCTCCAGGCTGCCCGCCTCCCTCAGGGTGCCAGGTCCCATACAGCGAGTTGTGATTTCGTTGGGCTACTCGGGGTTGTGGGCTCTGAGGACAGGTGCAGATCAGGTGTTCAACATTCAAGCAACGGCAAATGGGCCACTTATTTGGTGCAAGTCTGTCTGCTCTGGTTCTCTCTAAATGTGAAATGCGGTTAGCTCCTAACAGCCAGGAGGAGCAATTCAGCCCACCAGTAGATGGCCCCTACTTAGGTTTCCGTGACTCTGCAGGATCTGGCAGGCCCTGCCCTGCACAGCGAGTGAGGCTGACCATTAGCCTCGATACTCTGATTGGGTGTTTAATGTTAGAATGACTGGGCTCAATACTCTCTACCGCACATTTTTAACGACCTCACCGCTTCGAGTCCTGCAGGTCTGTTACAAACAAGGACTTTCTTCTTTATTTCTCAACCAAGAAATGCATGCCCAACATTGTTTGAGGTGCTCAGGATACAGGAGACAAAACAAATTCCTCCTAATTAAAGCTGCTGCCTCAGGAGCTGGGGACCTATTACACACTGGCTCACATCGAAGATGACCACATCAGACGTTAGGGGTGGAGTTGCTTTTGGTCCAATGGTTTAAATCTGCCACTTCGTTGTGAATGGCAGCTGTTGACCTGTGCCAGGTCATGCTTGCTGTGTTACAGAATCCATGATATATAAACATAAATATACACTTCTTCTCCTCTAGATGAATTTACCACTCATCAGATCTGTGACCTTGCCCAAGTCACATTGCTGCCTCAGTGTGCCTACTTTTAAAAGGGGAGGGTAACATTATACACATTATAGGGTTGATGTATGGATTAAATGAATTATTTTATGTAAAGCGGTTGTACCTGGCACATGAGCAGGTGGTTGCTGGCAACACTTCATACTTAATGCCAGTTACTGTAACATACATGACAGGCCACACGCCGTCACGGCGGCACCCCCAACACTCAGGCACACACATTCACAGGTCCATCTAGAGCTCCTTTCCACCCCGCAACAGCCTGTATGCTCTTTGCTGGGGCATGTGCCTGGGGAGGATGTGCAATTTCTGTTCTCCCAATGCCTAGCGCTGTGCCTGGCCGCTGTGCCTGGCCGGTAGCGGCAGGCGTTCGACACATGGTTGCTGAATGAATGGGAAAGGCAGTCTGAAATCTATCCCTTGACTGGCTAGGGCAAGAGAAGAGGAAAAAAAGTTGTCATAAAAATGGGCAAATACAGCAGCTCAGCATCTGATTTTCAGATGAGAGACTTTGATGGCTCATCCCAGTGGCCCAACCTAAGTGCCCAGCACAGAAGTGAGTAGGAGCCTCCAGAGGCACGGAGAGGCACGGAGAGGCACAGAGGTCTGCACATAGCACCCCGGGGGGGCGGTGAGGGTTCTAGGGACCAGCCAGGCCACACTTTGTTATCTTGATGTCATGGAGACTGAGAGGCTAGATGGGAAGAGGAGGACAGCAGTTTGTAAATGCCTTAGGTGGAACCTCACCCTGCTGAGCTGGAGGGCTGAATTCAGGTGGATGGGAGGTCAGATGAAATAGTCACTGACAGGAAAAGCGCAGGTGGGCTGTGTTCCCAGTTGGCAGGAGGCACGATCGGGAACCTGAGCAAATGTGCGCAGACAGGCAGTTGTTGGCACCTCTCACCTCCATGCTACCCAGGGCTTGTTCTTTCACGAATGAGAAACAACAGCTAGCCAAGTACGCAATTTTATTCTTATCGCCGCTGATAACATTCAAATCCAATTACACGATAAAGCAATTCCACAAAATACATTTATTGCAACTTCCTGTTGAAGGAAGATCCCTTCCTGACCTCTCTCCACAAACTTTCAAGCACCCATAACGAGTTTCCTATTCGATGCAGCAATGCTCCACACGGCCCGTGGGTTAGGGTTAGGGTTAGGGTTAGCAGGAGGGAGTTTCAATTGCTTCAGTGCGATTTTCTGCAACTGTCATTCTCCTACAGCCGGAAATCTTCAGGCCTGAAAGACAAAAAGCAACACATCTTTCCATGAATCCTATGTCACTTTCACTTGCCTGATGGAGGAAGATTATTTTTCTTACTTAACATGACAGTAACTATTCATCAAGAAATGTCCACAAACACTGTATCTAAATTTTGGTGCAAAGCACTGAAGTCAAGTCCTTACAAAGCAGAATGGTTAAGTGTCCATCCTCAAGTTCTTCGCACGTAAGCCACTTTGTACCTACGCAGGAGTGATTCTGTAACTTACAAACCTGAAATCAATTTCCGTGTTCTATCTTAGAGTACTTTTTTATAAAGTCTTTTACATAGAAAGGCATACTGTGATCTTTAAAATCCCTATGAAGATATGGATTTACCTAATAAAGGTAAATTTTGAATAATTTCCCTCTTTTTATTAACTTATGCTAAATTTGATTTACATGAGGACCCATATATGAAATAAATACATAGATAGCAACTTTGATAATTTAACTACACACATATAACTGGTCTTTTCCTCATTTATATATTTATAGGACTAATCATACCTGAAACCTGCTTCTAGTAGTAAGTTGAAACAAAGAACATTTTCAGGGAAATGTTTAATCATAACAATGAAGAAAAGGAAATTATAAAATGCCAAAAAATTATAAAGTGTCCTGTAATCTTTTACATAGCATATTTGTAAGATGTTGAGCTCCTATGGAATTTTCAGAAGGAAGATAATAACAAGTAAACTAGATATTTTTGAAACAGCTGTAAAAATATTCGAGAGTTTGAGCTCTGATAAGAAGTGGATGAACTCTGTTTGCCCTGGAACAGCTTATCTAGCCCCTTGCTACATTCACAGTGTGTTTTCTAAATGAAACACTCGTCACAGGACACCAGACAGCCCAGCTACGGAGGCCAGCAGCCTCGTGGCCGAGCAAATGAGCTGCATTACAACTTAAAGATGCCGTTCGACGCCAAGAAACCCAGGCGCTGATGTGGGAAACAAGCCAGATACGCTCCCCCGTATCAGCCGTTGTAGAACAAGAAGAGAAACCGCAGAATTCTGTCACTGTTTGTGAAATCTCTCTGTGAACATGAAAACTGCATGCAAAGCCTGGGACACAGCCGTGTGACGGGACAGCGGGAAGTGGCTCCGACGTGCACCCTTTCCACCTCTGGCACGTGGCTCAGTGCAGGCGAAGCGGTCGGCCACGGCCACGCACTAGGAAACCATTTACTCTCACGTCGGCTGGTTCGCAGGATTACAAGCGATGCCACGGGAAGAAACCCTGTACACGGATGTCGGAAGAAGGGCCTCTGCACCTCCACCGCCATAAATTAAATGCACTTAGTCACAGTCTGGTTGTTTCCACAACAAAGCTTAATTTACTGAGTAACAGCAAAAAGGCAAAGCACCTTTAAGGGCATTTACAGGTAAAACTGGAAAAGTGTGTGAGGGTATAATCTGTAAGGAATGCAGACCTGAAGGCAAGAGGCGCCTAATGAAGCCTAAGTTTGTTTCAAGATATTTTAGAGAAAGAGAAGACGAAGATGAGGTCTCTGTCTCTGCTACAGCAGTGACAAGACGAACAGCTCAGCATCTTTGAAGCGGCAGAGCAGTGTGCTGGGAGGGAGAGGGCCAAGGCCAGGGAGGCGGTGGAGGAAGGAGCCCCTGGAAAGTGCAAATGCAAGGATGACCGCTCACTTTCAGCTGGAAGGACTCTGTGAGTGGCGATGCCACTTAATTTTGCAGGACAGGGAACACAGGCTGAGGGACAGATTCAGAAGAGAAGAATCTTGGTTTGGAGGCTGACGAAATCTGGACATGGCACGTAGCTGGCAGTCAGGGTCTGGCGTTTAGAAGGGGTGACATCTGAGAGTCTCTGAGGAGGTTCTTTTCCATCCACCTCCATGCAGCAGGGGGCCCTGCTTAACAATCTCCAAGAGCCTGGCACTGCTCTGTCGAAGCTCGAACACCTTGGAATTCAATACCTAACCCTGCAACAACACGGCCCCAGCTAACCTTCCCGAGTCATTCTTTCTACACCTTGTCTCTCTCCATTCGGGTCCCATTATTCCACTTGCTAATGCCCAGGAAATAAGCGTGCACGCCCCTTGACTCAGATAGTTGAGATTTCCTTTGTTTGGAATATCTCACCTTTTCTCTGCTCAAATGGACTCGGCTAATCTTTCAGTATCCACCTCAGGACTCGATGCCCTGGGAAGCCCTCCCCAGCCCTTCGGTCTGACTCCAGCCGGGCTCCCTTCTCGGAGACGGCCGGAGGACTTGGTGCACGAGTCAGCAACAGTGTTTCTGAAATCACACTTGCCCTCACTTATGGAAATAACATGTGCCCAGTGCTTATTAGATGCCATGAAGTATAACTGCTTCACGAGCACCATCTCATGTTACCCTCCTCTCGACATCGTGAAAGACATTGTTATCAAGTCCATTGCACAGCTGACAAAACCGAGGTTCAGGGGGGCTGAGCAACTGAGTTAGTGAACGTGAGCACCGTTTCTTTCTACGTGAGTCCTATTAGCTGCTGGTTCCTCTGAGGCAGGATCCCAACGTCCCTGACCTTATACTTCCAATAATTAGCAGTGCCCAGCACGTAATGGATGCTTGTAAGATATTTGTCATTAGGGTATAGTGACTTCCTTGAAAATGTCCTTTGTTTACAGACTCATCCTTTCCTCTTTCTACTGATAAGTATGTCATCAGGGTCTTCTACAGATGGTTAATGTGCTTCTGGGGAGCAGGGCACGGGAATACCATGGCCAAGCATCTAGCTACTTCAGACTTTGGCCTAGCTCGAAACATCAACTCACACTGCTAATGATTACTATGATGTGGCTTTAGGGGGTGCCCCGGTGGAGAAAAAGTGAGGTTTCCGCATGAAATCTGCACCTCTTTCTCTGTACCCACACACAAAGGAGAGCAGGCACCCCCGCACGATGTGTTGTGTTGCTTACGCCCTTCCACTAAGAGAAGAAATCCAAGATGGCAGAAGGGGAGGGGGGGCTACCTGCCTGCACGCTCCTCAAACTTTGGGGTGCATGCCAATCACTTGGCCTCTTGTGAGAACACAGATTCTGATTCAAGGAGTCTAGAGGGGCTCGTGATTCCGAATTTCCTACCTGCTCCCACACAATGCAATGCGATTGGTCTGCAGACCACAGACTGACTAGCAAGGGTTCTCCTGAGACCCCATGGAGCTGTTCAAATGGCAGAGGAGATGACCACCTGAAGATGCTGAAGAAGCTAAAGAGACCTTCTGTAAGAAACTTCTGAACTACGCTGTGTCTAATAGAAGGTCACCAACTTCCTCCTTGGCCAAAGATGATTCCATGTGATATATAACCTTCCTGTCTCTTTACCCACTAGAGGATGTTATTAACAAGCAGCTTTATGCTTGTCTAATATAACGATACATAATTTTTAATTATGATAATGTGTATTGGATACTGAAATTCCTTTGGTATCTATCATCAAAAAAAGATTAAGTTGTAGTCCTCGGAGCTTCAGTAATTGAATAACTGTCAGTGCATTCAGGTTCTTTAAAAGTTGCTAATCCATACATGGCAACCCTAATTAATCAGAACTGAATCCTCAGATCATGTTGCTATCCTGCTTTGTGTTTAGATCTACCTAATCTCTTTATTAAATAATTTTCAAAAGCAAGGAACCTGGCATCTAATATATTGGTTTTTACACTATGGATGATTGTTATTTCAAACTTTAATGAAATGGCTTAATCTTTTGTCAGAGAAACGATGGGTGAATTTATAGTCTATAAATGCTTTAATTCTTTGTCACTTTCACTACAAATAAATTATGAAGCTCTAAAATAAAAGATAATATTATTATAAGCTTAATATATTTGTAAATAATAACAGTCTCCTAAAATAACCTCAGGAAACCTCTGAGGAGACTTTTGCAAAACGCTGCCTGCCACTCATGAAAAGGAAACAAGCGCGTCTCAAAAATGCAGACACTCAAATTAGAGCATGGAAACGATGGAGGCCAACACATTAACACTATTTTGAAAATGCGACATTTCCATAAAAACACACCTTGACTTCAGGAAAAATCTTCTGGGAGATTTCAGCTTTTATTGTGAAATGGTAAGAAATCCACTTGGTTTGTGACCACAGTGAAACGTAAAGCCACAAAACACACGGTTTGTGTCACCACTCAGTTAGAGACACACAATATTATTTGCCTCATCAAGTTATTTTCTAAGGGAAAAAAAGCATCCGAATTTCAGTCGCAAGTCCATGAAATTGGGTATAACTGAAGTGAAATAAATCTCAAAAATATTTTCTTCTCCCTTAGGCCTTATGTCTTTTCATTTCTAAAACAGTATTTCTCAGTACAGTGGTTACTCCAACAAGGTAGTTAAGACAGCAAGAAAACTTGGCCGGCGGGGCAACCTCACAAACAGTGAAAGGGCAGGTGGACTTCCAAGTCATCTCCACTGTGTGTCCAGTGCGATGAGCGTGTCCAGGACCAGGCCCCCCAGGGTCCCGGGATGGTACCCGGGCCTGGAGCTAAAGGGTAACCGGAGGCGGGGTAACGGCACCTTCCCCCCCCCCCCCCCCCCCCGTTTCCCTGGCCCTGCGCCACGTGCCACGTGCCACGCACCACGGGGCCGATCAGAAAAAGCTCAACAGCACTTTAAAAACAAACAAACAAACAAACAAATAAAAAATAATAAACTCATATGATAGTTAAAAATGTGTTTAAATGACACTGTTGTTTCTTCAATTAAAATAGGAATTTTTACATTCAATTATGGTGCTCAATTATTAAAGTCCTAAATTCTGTTAGCGAGGGCTGTAAATGATTTGGTTTTGGTCATTTAAATAGAGATTGCATTTTACTTTAACTAGTTCTAATCTGTTCATATCCGACAGCACAGTTCAGAACAATTTAGATACCTAATTTGAGCAAAATTCTGCACTGGAAACACTGAGGTATATGGTTTAAGCCAATGCTGAGCTGGTTAAAATGAATGGGAAAGTTGGAATGTAACTTTGCTCCCCAAGTCCAGCTAATAACTTCTGACTCTGAAGAGCAGCAAATCAAGTTAAATCTTGTAGGAAAATGCCACATGACTAGACTAGCATGAAATTATGGAAAATCTTGAAGATGTCTTGATCCTACTCCTCATGGGTTTTGAAAAGGTAAAATCCTTCTCCAATGTCTGTAATTAAGTCTTTTAATCTGAAGCACATTTTACAAAGGCATAAGCAGATAGTTTTTTTCTAGTTATGAATTTAGCTAAAACTGAGCATATTTTTAGGATTAATAGCTTTTCTATCAGCCGACATGCACTAGGCTCAAACCCTTGCTGTCCTCTAGTGCTCTGGGCTGGCCAGGATGCTCGCCAAGCCCCCTTTCCAGTGCTAACGCTCTGGAATCTGGAAACGTCTTTTCTTTTCACACAGCTGCCTGGATTACCTATTCACCGCCCTACACCAGGGGTGTCACGCTCATTTTCACCAGGGGCCACATCAACATCGCAGTTGTCTTCAAAGGGTGGAGTATAATTTTAGGACTGTGTAAATGTAACTACTCCTTAACTAGGGCAAGGAGGCCGGCGCTGCTGCCAGGTAGAAACAAGGTGCCGGGCCGGGTAAAACAAGGTGGAGGGCCGGATTCTGCCTGCGGGCCTGGTGTCTGCCACCTGTGCCCTGTACCTAACCCTACTTTTAGAAAAGAGAGTTCGCAGCTGGTGGTGGTCGTCCTCAGGCCTCCTCCCCTTCATCCCGACCACCCTGGCTCCCTTGAGGCCACGCTCCCTAACGAGCATTTCTCACCCTAAAGGAACAAGGGTTTTCATGATAAACATCGCTTATCAAGTGTTTATTGGTGCTGAAACTTTCTACATTTAATTTCTCTACAAAAGTGATGGTTTTGCTTAAAATAAAACATTCCTGATTTAACAATTGAGAAATAAAAATGCATTTCTTTTTTGGTTTTATCGCTGGGGATAATGCAAAGCAACTGAAGTTGAAAATTTCCACATACCTAGTTTTTTACTAAGAAAAGGTCTCCTACAGAACTTTTTAAAAATGAAAGCAAAGAGCTTAAAATGATCCAAGTTTTATTTTTAACCTACATAATGAAAAGTTTCCAATACAGTGCCAGCATTATAATTTCCATGATTACTGTGGTTTTGTAATGTGTTGGCAAAACTGCAATGATTATGGAAATAATTATTGACGGTAATAAAATAAGTTAACCATTTGAAAGCTGCAACTGCAGACAACTGAATTGTGAAGAGAGGATAGCGCTCTTGTTTTCTCTGAGAAATAAGTTCTAAGTGTGTGACCTGCCATCACCACTCACACATGGCAAACACACACCTACTTTATACCACCAAGAAACCCAAAATATAACTTTGTAACATACGGTAACACAATTTATATATCCATGAGATGTAAAAAAAAAAAAATACTAACACACTAAGCATATCCGTTAATTTCAGAAGTGAGGTGAGCCCCGGCCAAGTGGCTCAGCGGGCTGAAGTGCCGTCCCGTACACCAGAAAGTGGCAAGTCTGAGCCTCAGGCACGTACCCAGGTTGTGGGTTCTACCCCCAGTCAGGGCGCATACGAAAGGCAACCCTATGGATGCTTCCCACCTCTGTGGTCTCTCCTGGGCAGCCCCCGCCCCGTTCCTTTCTCCATAGGCAGTATGTCTCGCAGGAGAAAATGGTTTTTAGTTATAAAAAGTATTTATAGTTCTCTCATAAAAAATCAGCTTTTCCTTCTTGTCTACCATTGTTTTGAAAATGACTAAACAACTGGCATAAAAGAAATAATCTCACATATGGCATAAAAGAAATAATCTCACATATGCCGAAAAGTTAGTCCTGAGAGAATACACCTTTTGTGAGTAGTTTAAGCTAATTTAAATAAATTCCAACAACGGGTGCTTTTAATTAAGATCAAAACAATTTTGTCAGTCACCAGCTGGGTCCACAGCTTAGTTTGACAATTGCTGCACTTGCTTGAAAGCTTTTTGTGTCTAATAGAAAAACTAATATTTAACAAAAAGCCAGTGACAGTTCCAATGACAAAGTGTACATTTTTATATTATAAACATATTTCGAGTTTCATTGCTGGGGAAACAAAAACCAAAGCAAGCTATTTGTGTGTCCGTTTACTCATGGTGCGATCCAGGTGCCTCTGTCTCAGTCAAGTCTCTGCAGATTCCCGCCCGGTCTCTCCTGGACACATTCCAGTTACTACGTTCAAAAGAAAGATATATTCTTGGCTTAGCTATTTTGGGTGGAACAAAAGCATATTTTAAGTAAGTTCCTTCTTCAAAAGGAGAATTTTTTTTCTCCAGAAAGCAAATATACCAGTAATAAGAAATCCTATTTCTAATGGACTGCATTGCATGGTACTTCGAATGTTTTAATTCTGATGTATATAATGTTTAATACTAAAACTTTATGACATTGCAAACAACTAAAATGGCACAGTCCATTAAAGTAGTCACTAGCCACATGAGGCTACTGAAATTTAACTTAATTAAAAGTACATATAGTTAAGTATTCAGTTCCTTGGTCATACTAGCTCAGTGTAAGTACTCCAGAGCCAAATGTGGCCAAGAGCTACTACATCAGACCGCTCCGATGCAGTTCTTCATCACTGCAGGAAGTTCTATTCCGTAGTCCTGAACTAACAGATCATCCGTTTCTTAGATAACCAATTTTTGGTTAATCCAAAAATGCCTATTTTTTCCTTATTACACATGTTCCATGGCAATAAAAAACTAACTAGACTTGATATCAGTGTGAATGTGTAGAACAATAAAACGTTAAATGACTTATGTATAAAAATTAGTACACCTGTATCATGTTATATCCTCAAATTTCAACAAGTGTGTACGCATCTTATGATTTTGGGAACACAAGTTAATATATAGGCTGGAGAAAAAGTGGGCTTACAGTTGCTTATATGGAAAATAATACAATAAATAATAATACAAGTATAAATTCTGTGTTTCACATACTCACAACTGTAAACCTCTTTTGCCTCACACTGTACGTTGTGTGGCTAGTTGTGAGGAAAGATCACGACTATAACAGAAACCGGAAAGCCTGGTATCTAATACAAATTTTCGCTATAGGGAAATCTGGAATGAAAAGAAAGGGCAAGAAAATACATTCCCAGAGTACTAACTGAAAATGCATGAAAGGGCCCTGGCTGGTGCGGCTCAGCGGATTGAGTGCCAGCCTGCAAACCAAAGGGTCGCCAGTTCGATCCCTGGTCAGCACCCAGGGTGGGTTCCAGGCCAGGTCCTCGGTCGGGTATGCTCAAGAGGCAGCCACACACTGATGTTTCTCTCCCTCTCTTCCTCCCTCTCTTCCCCTGTCTGAAAATAAATACAATCTAAAAAAAGAAATTAAAAAAAAAATACATGAAATTTTCTAAGTTTTTCTAGAAGTCTGTTTAAAAATAATGATAGGAAAGCTTTTTCTAATTCTATTCATATTATACAGGTACTCAGTCACCTTCCTAATCAGTTTTAAATGAACAGGAATCACTTAGTAAAATGGGCACTTTGAGTGGTATTCTTTCACTATAATAACATTAAAAATAATTGGTGGGAATGGTTATTATATTACTATACTGCCTCATGTACGTGATTTAAAATATACTTTAGAATATTCATAATATATAACTCTAGGTGCATAATGTGTTTGATAATTTATTTGATTAAACAACACCTCTGGTATTTCTAGTTTTTATAAAAAAGGACCATGTCCCTTTGGTCAGGTATATATTCATTTACGATGATGTTTCTATAAGACAATCAGGTACGACACACACTTAGATTTACAGAACTCTGCAGAGCATGGTAACCTACCAAAACTTCAGGGACTACTTAGAATATGTTTTTAGGATATACCTTCTTAAAGCAGACTCTTTGAGAACTACATATGACTCACCGGTAAGTGCATTTATGTAAGATACAAGCAGCAACAAGAGGCACTCCAACAGTGTGGTGGGGACCATGACCTAAGCTAATGAGGGGCTAGAACTAAATAAATGAAACCAAATTAAGTTATTTCTTTAATGGTAATTTCTGTGAAAAGAACACAAGCTTTGCAATCAGACAGGTTCAAAGGCTGTACTACGGACCTGCTGATCCTTGGCTTACTCTTAAAAATAGGAATAACATACTTATCTTATTGTCCGGTAGAAAGAATTAGATACAATCATGTAAACCACCAGCACAGCACCAGGCAACTGGAAAGTGCTCAATAAGTGATCATTGATACTATTATTTTGCTCATCACTTGCAGATTTAGTAAAGGAGAACCCTGACACAAGTCAGCAAAATCAAAATGTTGGAAACAAAATACCCTGAATACTTCTGTGTGGACAGAGTCTGAAGATATACATATATATGCAATAATAAGAGTCAATTGTTAGATTCCTGGACATACGCCGATCCTGGGGAGGCTTGGCTTTCCACGAACCTATCCGAGGGAGAGGACTTGCAGAGTGCAAGGGCAGCGCCTATCTGAAGGGTCGCTGTCTGGCGTAGGTCAGGCAATGAGGACGTGTGGCTCTCTGCAGACTGCGCACACTCTGTAAACTCTGGAGGCTCTGCCATGTGAAGTGCTGGTCTGTGCACTGGGGACGCAGCGGTGAACACGCCGCAGCCTTGCTCTTGAAGAGCTGAATGTGGTGATGACAGTGTCCCAGCAGATGCCACAGCAGAAGACGCTGGGCACTGAGCCTGGCCATGATTCAAGCAAGGCTTCTTAAAGGAGATGACACCTGATCTAGTCCAAAGAATGAGTCAGAGTTACCCCCGATGATACGGTGGGGGACTTATTTTATGCAGAAGTAATAGCAGAGCAAGGGCAAGGAATAACTAAGTTGCATAAAAAGACTGCCAATCTTAAATAGTCTGCTATTGTTCGCATTGCGCAGTGGAGTGGGACGAATTTCAGCTGAAGGGACAGGCAGAAGCCAGGCCACGGAGAGCCTGGAAGGCCAGGCAAAGAATTAGCAACAATTAGATGAGAGACAGTATGTCCCAGACCTCAGGGAGAGGGAACTGCACAAGGAAAGGAAAGAGTGTTGTGTTTTTTCCGTTTGGATAAAGGCTGTAAGTATCCAGAATTAATGCCTTTTCACTAGATAATATTCTTGGCTTAGTGACACCACCAGGAAAACGGCAAATCACTTCGTTTTAGGTAATGACAATTTATTCCTCATTCCATGAGATTACAACCGATTCAAGTGATGTCACCCCAAACAACATATCCAACCATTATAGGCACCTATGAACACCCTCGTGCTTACCCAGCAAGGTCTTAGGACTCAGAGACGTCTGGTTCGACTATCAACACCTAGGGTTTATCTGCAGGCAGAAGCTGCAGAGCATCCAAGGGGGTCAAAAAGAATCCAATCCTCCCACCTGGAGGGCCTTATCAGTTAAAGAAAGTGGGAGGCTAAACTCAGCTTAAAAAAGCAAACACCTAAAACCAGAGACAGGAAGGAACGACTCACGGGGTCCAGAGCCTGGGGAAAGCGTCCACCTCCTCCTGGGCGTATTCGTCCAGGCGCTTGGGCACCTTTCGTGGTTGCGGCAGCTCTTCCACTAAATTCTGAAGAATACCTTCTGGTACGCTCTGGATTGAATACAAATTTAGGCTTAATTTTCTTAAAACATATTCCTTAGTAATAAATTAGTAATCCTCAGTATTAAACATAATAAACAAAAGCAATATTTATAAAATGAGGAAAACTTTGAAAAAATCCCTAAAAAGTACATTAGAGCAATGATATAAGAAATCTACTGTAAAATTGTTTAATTCATTCCACTCCTTCCCACCGCAAAAAGGCACCACCTGGCTCCCTCTCACGATTCCTCATCCGATGGACATACGCAATGGGTCTGCTCTGTCCGGGGCGACAGGCTTGGGTTCCGCACTCGGAGAAATCATGAAGTTGGTCCGTCCCACACTGACGGTGTGGTCTCCTGGTTACGGTTCGAGTCTGCCTACCAGATATCTTCAATGTCAAAGTATATTTCTCTTCCAAATAGTACATACTCTATGGCATGATGTTGAAACCATAAATGTCCTGTTCTATAAATACAATCATCTTTTACCTGATCACTGGGGGAGTGCTGAGAATGGTCACTTTGCTAATTCAGTATTATTCCTACATTTCTAGATGACATTCTTCTCTAGAGAAGAGCTTTTCCTTTTCCCGAGAGAAGACGACAAACTATAGCAAGTCAAAAACAATTTTCAGACCATTGTTATGGGCTTAAAGATTTTTGTTTTCTATTCAACACAGTCCATTGTTACGACTGTTCATTTCAAGGCTAACACAGTCTCATATGTGGTCGGTGGGCAGCACGTTCAGCTGCCTCCTGTGTTCTTTTGACATTTCTCCACTGGTGTTTGAGCGCTGTCTGATAACTTTCTGTTACTGACTATTTTACCCTTTGCATAAGTATACCCTGTAATACCGTCGTCATTCTTCTGCGCCAGACCTGGAATCAGTCATTTTCCTGAGCAGAACCAGGCTCCTTCCACCCAGGAACAGCGTTTGGAAAACAAGATCCAGGCACTGTTGTGCTAACGTCTGTTCGTGCTGTCCTTTTATTTTATGAACACACAAAATCTTAAAAAAACCCTAAAAGGTGGTCTCCAAAAAACATCTCATTCTCTTCCCTATCCCCGCCCACTCCTCGTGCCCAGGCACCAGTCAGTAGCCATCTCCACATTCTCATCCGTTCTTCCTGCGCCTCCTTACGCACAAGGGAGCAGACCCGGCACGTGAGTGTGAGCGTATGCCTGACTGTACGCACACACAGGCGGCATGCTATCTACACTCTTTTTCACCCTGCTTTTTTTCACTTAACCATATCTGCTGGAAAAAACATTACTTACCAAGTCACAGCAATATTTGTCATTCTGTTTTTATAACTGCGTAATACTCAACTGCATGCCTATCGCAGTGTCCGATTTTCTATGAATAAACATTTATTTCTATTTTATTGTAATAAATAACATAAAAACCACAATCTTGTAAATGTTCTGACTGCATCGCTGTGAACGAGGCTGCCGGGTCAGGGAGGAACCTCCTTACGTGTGTGTTCTGCAAAGTGTCCCTAGCTGCCAGGTTCCTCAGGGCCGAGCTGCTGTGAGCCTCCACAGCGGTGCCTGAGGGCCTAGTTCCCAAGACTCGACAATAAAAAGTGTTGTCAAGCTTTTGAATATTTAACAGTCCATTCTTGGGAAAGTGGGCTCATTTATTTTATAGTCTGAAATTACTTAAGTAATTTGCTGTTCAACTAAACTACCATGAACACATAAAACATCTACACTGAAACCCGACTACCTTAAAACTGGGATAAATATTTTGTGTGTTTTAGAAATTATGGTTTATAAAAGATAATCAGAAACAGAAGTTTTTAAATTCTTGTGATTTCATGAAGGCCGTTTACACTTTGAGGACACTGCTCCCGTACTTGGCACCTCCAGGGAAAGCGAGCTGCGGAAATCATTTTACTTGTTCATACAAAGCAAAGGTAGTAAACTAACCATTCTGATAAAAGCACGAACAGTTCACTTATGCTGTCCGTGCTAACAGCTGAGCACACAAGTGGCTTCGATCGTGGGTATGACTGCACATTCTGGAATGAGCTTCCACATTACTCCTCCAGCAGGGACTGCGAGGACAGCAATCATAACCATGGCAACGACAGCGACCAGCACTTCCTGTGCCAGGGCCTGACCTAAGCGCTCTATAAACGTTGTCTCCTTTAACCCTTACAGCAGCCGTACGCAGTAGCTACTATCATTGCACCCATCTCACCGACGAGAAAGTGAGATGATGAGTAACTAGTCCATGGCCAGGAAATCAGTGAATGGGGTGGGGGCATGGATTCTAATCCAGACAGTCTGATTCCAGAGCCTGGAGTCGACTCTTCTATTACAGGACTTCTAGTGTTACATTATATGGTACAAAAGAGAAAAGCTAAACACTTAAAAAAGTATAATAGTAATAAATACAAATGTTTGTACTTTTTCCCAAGTACGTTTTAGATGAATATTTTTGAGTAGGGACACTGTATCCCAAAGGTAAATCATAGAACTAATTAGCAACCAAACCTAAGTTATTAATCCATCAGTCATAGAATTTTCACTACTGGTCAACATGATGTAAACTAAATGCATAGTTTTTTTTATAGTTGATGACATCATTAAAGAGTACCCCCAATTTTACAGGAGCTCTGATTACAGTTCCTTGTCCCAAAAAAGCAGTAAATTTCATTAAAATGAAAAAACAGAAATTAACAGACTTTTAATCTTTAGTCCAATAATAGCTCACTTTATTGAAAATAAGCATGGCAATTATTTTAAAAGGTGAGAAAGTATTTAACTGAAAGTTTAGGAAAAGCATCCTGACCCCTGACCCCTGGCTTACCTCATCTGGGAAGAGATGCAACCTCTGCATCATGGTCCTTCTGTGCAGGTTTTTCGGTAGCATGCCGTAAATAGCCAGTTTCACAATCTGGAAAACATAGATATAGGGCCCAACAAAATAAAAGTACCGTGTGACATAAAGAAGGCAGATATAATTAGCAACAGTGATGAAAACAAGTGGGCTAAGCCTCAGCAGGAACACGGAGGGAAAGAAACTGAGACCTGAGTGGATATGTGGCAGCAAAGGAAAAGGAACTTTCGTTACTTTATACATTCCTATTTTCTTTTGCCTCTATTTGTTTATTTTAATTTAGAATGATGACAAAAAGAAGAGATTAATAACCTACATGTGTGCCAATTCTAGCTAGACTAAGAAGAAATTCTCTAAGCTTTGGCAAACACTTGTGGCTCAACTAATCTACCAGGGAGTGAACAGAGCAGAGCCTAGAGAGGCCTTGATAATCCCGTGTCTTCCAAGTGGGGGATCGGTTTCCAGCTCCCAAACTAGGCCTGGTCCTGCGGCCACGGGGCTGACCCGATAGGCCACACATCTGCAGCGACGGTGACGGCTCACATCCACTGACAACTCGCCGTGTGTTCAGCGGTCAGTGCATCCATCACATTTGCTACCTTGTTACCACTGAGTCTCACTTTCACAGCTGGAAAAAACAGGTTCAGTGAGGTGACAGAACTCCCCCAATTTCCCGGTAAGTGTTCACGCTCGAATCCAAACCAGGCAGTGTGCCCCCCGGACAGAGACACCGTCCACGCAATCCCGCCCACCATGTGTTCCCTCCCTAACTTCTCAGGAAGACAGAAAGCCCCTTCTCTCTACCGAACCATCACTATAATGGCCTGTACTACATACAAATAAATATGCAGGAACCCTTCATAAAACTGCTGGAGAGACATTTGGAGTGTTACAGAGATTTTTATCATCTGGACTCACACTGCAAAAATATAACTTCACATGTATTAAAGCTGAATGCCCTAAGATAATACATGTCAGAACAGGGTTTCACTATAAAAGAATTTCCTGTTTCTTTTATTTTCTCATCAAAACCTTTCTACACATGAAAGCTAATGACATCTCATGTATCTTTTCCATCTATTTTCTAGGTTAGTGCTGCCAGTACTTTATGTTCTGAAGACTTACTTAAGGAGAGATTAGTGTTGTTAAATTTAACAGCCACAGAAAACTCAGCTCCTCAGTCACAGAGCCACGTTGCACGTGGTCAGGTGCCTGGTGGCTACCGCAACTGACAGCACAGAAATGGACACTTCCACCACGGGGGAGATTTCTGCAGGACAGCACTGACCTCGCAGTTAGTCTTAGAATTTTTAACATTTTAAAAAGACTTCCGTAGAAACTGACAATGTTAGGACTACTCAACATCTTTTCTGGGTAAGGAAGTCAGTATAGCCTCTGAAAATCATCCTCTTAGTAACTTCATTCTGTTAGTAAGGTCACATGGCATTTGGTTTACATGTTCTTAAACAATGTAGTTGTACTTATTTGAATTAACAAGTTGGTATTTTAAAAATCCGCCCTATTAAAAAAACGCAAAGTTAACAGTCAAATTAGGAAAAGCCACAAAATGTGAAAAGGTCCCAAGCTGACAGGGGAGGGAAAAGACAGACGCACAAACACACACCCCGGCATCAACAGGGCATGACCTGCGCTCACAATCAGGCAACCCCAGCTGCACACGCCGAGGCATAAGCTTTGAGGAAAGGAAAGAGAAAACAAGGTGAGGTTAGCAAATACGAAAGACCTTCCTCACATGTTTGGTAATTCAGGCAAAATCACTTTATTAGTTAACTATAAGAGGGGAAGAAACATAACAAAGGAACTGTGTTAGAACAAAAATCTAAGGACACAAAAGCCCTTAAAGAAAATAAACTACATGACAAAGAAATAAAGGATAGAAGGAAAGGGCTGACTCAGTACACTTATTTGAGTTTAGAATTAATAATCTATGTAATTTAAAATATTTTGAAATATTTAATAACCTCTTAATAACCATTAAAATTTACTAATTATGCATCTTACAAATAATATTCCAAGACTGTACTAGTCATCAGAAGAATGCAAATGCAGCACGAAAGAATTCTCTTACAAGCCACACACCCGAAGTACTGACTCTCAAACCGTCTGCGGGCAGGCCCGTGGCTGCAGGCCAACAGGCAGTGGGGGCAGCTCACTGACGGCTCCTGACCACGCCACTCTTTTTCAAAACACAGAGTCAAGATTAAGACTTTTTTTAAAAGTAAGATCTTTTAATGATGTAATAATTCAAGTGGTTTTAACTCTGAAATGTTTTGCAAACTTCCATCAAACATTTCATTCTCTGTTTATTAAAAAAAATTGAGACAATTACTAAATTACCCAAGGCCAAATTCTTAACATCAAAAAGTTGGACTATACTGCCTCCTAGTGTACAGTGAGCGTGCATGAATACAATATAAGCTTGAATTTTAAAAACATTTTAATTTTAAAACTTTAATTTGTTGTAACAGTTATGGTATACACTATCAGCAGCCCTTACAATGTTTCAATACTATTAAATGCAATCCATATTAACAGTCAAAACAGCATACTATATTTGACCAGTAATAGTCTAGTAACACATGAGTTACAAAACAGATACTAAATATTTCTGAAGAAATAAGAGACTTCTGAGTATGTTTTTGTAAAACAGCTGTGAATGATAAAGAGGGTCAGTGAATACCCTGATCAATTATTTAGGAAGGTTATAATTCAAAACTTAAATGTATCTAATGCTAAATCTTCAAAACATGCAAAGACAAACTGAAAACTCTAAGAAAAAAAATTAATAAATCCACAATTGAAATAATAATGTAGCTCTTTCCGGTAATCAATAAATCAGATGAACAAAAAAAGTCAGCAAGAATATAAGACTGGAGCCCTGACTGGTGTGGCTCAGTGGGTTCACCGGTTTGATTCCCGGTCAGGGCACAAGCCTGGGTTGTGGTCCGGGTCCCTGGTGGAGGTGCGCGAGAGGCAACCACACATTGATGTTTCTCTTCCTCTCTTTCTCCCTCCCTTCCCCACTCTAAAACAAATGAATAATCTTTTTTTTTTTAAAGCATCAAAATTCTTTCACTAAATGCAAAACATACTAAAGAGTAATTTTAAAACATGTAGAGTTGAATGATAATAATACTTATCAAAGCTGGGTAATTCAGCAAAAGTGAAGAGTTTAGAGCCTTGAATGCTAGCTACATTAGAAGAGGAAAATAACTGAAAAAAGCAGTGTCTCAACTGCCTTCCCACCCATGAATATAATAGCCAACACAACAGACTCACGGCCACTGGATCCTGCCGGTGGAGCTGGGCGGCTGTGACCTGTTTAAATCCACCAGGGTACCTATTAAAGGAAGCAAAGACATTAAAGCTGAGAGTAGGCTACAGTGCAGTATTCTTCAATATTCTTTAATAAAAACTATTGTTATTTTAAAATTATACTTGTTTCTGGAAACTATGCTATTCATTATTATCTTAAAAATTAAGTAGTAGCCTATGTTCTTTGACATGTTCTTTTCTAAGTGGTCACTGTCATTTCATAAAAAGCTCCACATTTTGGGAAATTTCTTGGCTTAACTATTTATTGGAAATTAAAGTTATTCATCATTCATTCATTTACTCACTCATTTTCATTCACTCTGAAGTAGTTTATCACTGCTTGAATTAAGAAAGAAAAAACAATGATCAAAACGTTTCATATTTCCTGCCAAATTAGACAAAATGTCTGCATAAGCAAGTGGCTGGGTTTGGGGAAGTTAGTTGTGGACCATCTGGTTCTGAAGTTAAGTTCAAACTCTAAACAGGTCATGATCCTATTACGAGTTATATGTTGACCCTAAATAATAAAATATTTCATTGTGTTCAGATCAAAATCATAAATAAAATGGATAAATTGGAGATTAATAAATATGTTTATTTGGGATACTTTTGCAGGCAGCTCAGTAACTTGGATACCCCAGATTAAGGTCTGGAATCTAGATTTGCTGGTGGCTTACCAGTATAATATTAGGCAACTCAAATTACCTCTTTACGTGAATTTTATTTGTATAAGAAAAATGATAATGTCTACTCCATCTACCTCAAGATTTTTATGAGTCAATTGAGAAAATGTGAAAGTGCTTAGAAAATTTAAAACAAAACAATATTCAGATGTAAGGTTTTATTATACTGAATAAATAAATAAAGCCTAAATGATTTTCAAGTAAAGAAAAAAGAAAATGTAAAATCAGTGAAACTCTGCAAGAAAAAAATTAAGATTACCTAAATATGTTTCCTTTCATAAGTTTCTTTACAGCAAAAGTTAAAAACATTTTAAGATAACTTAAAGAACCACCTTTTAGGAATAAAATTTTAGAAAGCATATTTAAAAGTTTGCTGAGAAAGATAATTTTTAAACTGAAATTCTTTCATTTGTTTTATGGAATTTCAGCTTCAGAAAAAAATACAAGTCTAGACTTCTATTCCTGTATTCTCTGTCTCCATGGAAAGAAACACTTTATACCTTCTACACTAAAGATGATCTATTTTTAACAGTGGATGGCAAATTCTAAAGCACAATACCATTTACACTATATTTCAGGAGTTGGACTTTATTCGAAAAAATTTGGAGAGCTACTGTAAAATTCTGAGTAAGGGAACAACTTGAGTAATGCAATACTCAGCTGACTTATTTTCCAGTTCTTTATAAAAGTAAAAATTTTAATTTCAAAAATAGAGTAATGATTAAGTAGGGTAAATCATATTGTGCACTACCATATACTGTGACTGAAAATAATACTTAGAAAGGGAAATCTTAAGTAAAAAAGATATAAACATATATATACACACACACTGTTGACTCAAAGGCTGAAAGATGATTTTAGCTCTTTTAAACTTCTCTGTACTGTCTAATACTAGCATGCACTAACACTTTTATCACTAGAAAGTTAGATTTTGAATACGTAATTGCAGTAATGTGTTGGGAGCGCAATGAAAGCAGTATGTCCAAAGTGGAAGTTGAGAGTCAACAGAAACACAGGAACAAGAAGCAATGGACCCTGGGGGGAGGAGGAAATAGGGACGGCACCACAGGAGAGGTGACATCTGAGAGAGCTTTATGGCTTAATCGGGGAGGTCTTGAGAAACACTTTCAGGGAGGGCAACACCTGCAAGGCAGAGAGGCAGGAAACAGCAATATGTTGGCTAAAATGAAGGATGATGAAGCAGTAATGGTAACTGGATGCCAATAATGTGAGTGATGCTGGGTTCTCCCCCCATAGGGGAGAGAGCGCAGCACTGAGAGGGGTACGTCCTCTGGGGGCACGTCCTCTGGGAGACACGTGACCCTGGCCGCTCACCACCGGCTGTGCCACTGTTTTCCTTCATTTGCTCTAATACTACAGATGTTTCTGCGATAGGAATCAGCCTAGTATTTTCTGTCAATACTTCCCTTTACGCTTCTATCACATCCTATTATCTGGACTTTTCATGTTCCCCAATTACCTCTACATTTTATAGAACTTGGTTTATACGTAGAGATTTGCCATTAGCAGAAATTACTAATGATAGATGTGAATTTATTATTCTTAAGTTAAATAAAGATTTCATGAATGTGTTTACGTAGAGGAATGGGCAAAGGTTGGTTTAAGGAAGCAAAAAAGTTACCCCAAGCATTTAAGACCCGAGGGGCAAGAGATGGAAGGCAGCAGATGCGATCACCAAGGTCTGCTTGGCCGAGACAACGGTGCAACCGGACAGAGAAGGATCATTTCGACCAGGAAGGAAAGGTCAGCATTTCTGATCATATTTTGCTTAACAGTGCAGAAAGTACGCTGATTTAAAATCTGTACACGTCCTGAAGATGAGCGGTTAGCTAACACGTTACTTGAAGAATCAAGATCTCAAAAGATCTTAAAAGGCTAGAGAGACACCTGAACATGGAGCAAACGTAAGGTACCGCAGTTGGATGAAAACACAACTAGAACACCCAGGAAGGAGGACACATGGTGGAACGGCAGCATGTTTGAAAAAGACTTAGGACTTTCTGCCGATAGGGGACTCAGTGGGTCACACGGTCATATGGCCTTGCAGAAAAGTTCTGTTGCGACACAGGACCGAGTACCTGAAAGATGGGGAAGTCACGTTACATAGGGAAACCATCGGAATACAACCAGGTGGGTGTATTTAGTTAAGAAGGATCCTGAAGGATAACAACTTGCATATACGTTAAAATTTGAGTCAGAGGATGAAGGGTGATTTTTAGTTCCTTCTTTAAACATCTCTGTATTTTCTTATATTAGCACGCACTAAAACTTTTGTAATTAGAAAGATAAATGCTGCCTACATAATCGCAATAAAATATCAGGAGCACAGTAAAAGTAGCATATCCCAAGTGTAAGTCAGGGGTCGACAGAAACAGAGAACAAAAACCAGTGGCAGCACCTAGAAGAGAGGGACCGAAACCCACGGAGGCTATTTGCGCAGCAGCCATGTGAAGGACTCCGTATGAAGGAACCGGAGCCGCTGAGAGCCTGGGGAAGAGACGAACCAGTGGGCACTGGCTGATCACGGTCTCGAAATTAGTTGAAGAATGTGATGTGGGAGAGATATAATTATTTCACACTGGCCCAAAGAGAAGAAGGAAGACCAGCGTGAAAGCTAGAAAGAAAGACTCAATAGTACAAAAACCCCACTAAAATTTAGGCCATTTCAAAGGTGGAATGAGTGGGCTGCCTTACGAACTATGAGCGTGGTTTTATTTAAACATAGGCAGAAAGACCTATAACTTGAAAGGTATGTTGTGGAGACTTTAGGTATCTTCTAAACTTAACCACTAAAACATCTCAAGTATAGGGTCCGGCAGAAGGAAGGCCTGCCTGAGTGTGGTTGGTAGGGTACGTGAATGTCTTGCACCAGGTGGACAGCAATTTGAACATTTCACCTAAAATGTCATATTCTGTGCTTGGTGTGGTATCGTTATGTTACAGAATTACATGCTTATGATTTCGTAATAAAAGATTTTGTGATAAAAAGGGGGCATTATAGCCTTGGCTGGTGTAGCTCAGTGGATTGCACATTGGCCTGAGAACCAAAGGGTCTCTGGTTCGATTCCCAGTCAGGGCACATGCTTGGATTTCAGGCCAGGCCCCAGTTGGGGGCGCGTGAGAGGCATCCACCTACACATTGATGATTCTCCCCGTCTCCCTACCCCTTCCCCTCTAAAAATAAAATAAATAAAAATCTTTAAAAAAAGGGGCATTATTTTGCTGGACCCTGTACTTTCAGATGCTCAGAATGGTTCTGGGCATAGCAGATGCACTATAGGAAGCCGAAAGAAGGAGTGAGAAGATTTACTAGAAATGAGAATAATGTTGATCAGAGAAGTTTATGTGAAAAGTTTCCAGAAAAACAAATATTGTCAGATAATAATTAAGGATTTGATTCAGGTTTGCTTTTCTTTTTTTATTGAGTAAATTATATATGTAGCATGAGTAAAATTAGTATTTCCTTAAATACCAAAGTTTGAAAATACATTTTTCTTTTAAATCAGGTCCGTGGTGTGATTAAAGCAACCCATTTCAACTGCCTGTTTTCCGTGACAATAGCACTGTCTTACCCGGTGTGTGAAGAGTATACTTTTTGTTCCCATTTGTTTCCAGAAAATGCAATGTGCCTTGTGTTAATTATGACAACGTGATCACCGCAGTCACCTACATTTGAAAAGAAAAGAGAAAGGAAAAAAAAAGATTTGTATATGAAAAATCATGACTTTAAGAAAAAGCGTCCTTGGTTTGGTAAAGCTTATCAAAGTCCAAGTAACACATTGAAAATACAAAGCAAGTCCCAGAGCAACATCAAAATCCTTGAACAGATTTCTGTTACTGCTTTGTACAACATCTAAGTATAGAAAGAGCTGGCAGGCCGTCTGGAAAATCTCGACACTGCAAGGTAGAAGAGAATTTGGTAGAGAAGCCAATACCAACAATGCATCTTTAAAGGTAAACTACTATTATTTCTATCATATCTTCCTATTAATAATTGTACTTCACTAAAATGTTTATATTAAATACTTTTTAAATATCTAATATAAATTTTCCTCTAAAAACAGAAGAGAAAATGAAAACAATATGCACATAGTTATAAAAAAGTATGTTTGGCCAACAGGTAAATTGAAAACAAATGTAAAACATCACAATTTATTATTCTTCTCAAATTTAGAGAACAACGGAATACTATGCTGTTGTGCTTAACTACTAACCCCCGTTTTTTCCAACCATACTTAAGTAGTGAAATTTAAACTGCCGCTCTCAACTATGACTATATACACATCAGGCAGGATGGGATGACCTGAAAATTAAAAAATACATATATTCGCTTAATTTTCCAGTGAAAAGTACCCCTAAGTTTGGCTGTTCATCTAAAAAAAACAAAAAACAAACAAAAAAACCCCCCGACAACAACAAAAACACCTCCACAAAAGTAAATGTGTAATTTTTCATGACTTACTAAAGATGACAAAATCAAGTAATCAGAAACATTTATTAAATGCCTATTCTATCTATAGAAAAATAAACTTTGAAAGATTCTAGAAGTTTACTTATTTAAGAAAAACACTACTAAGAAATAAAAAAGTATAAATAAACACAGTATATGAAAACAAAAGATTATAGTACATTGTGATTCTATAAAGGCTTAGAATTTGAATGAGAGAATTTACCAAGAAAAGTTTATAGTCTATACAGGGCAAGGGTCAAGAACAGAGAATGAAGCAGGTGGGTTTTCTTCACTAGAGTGAGAGGGAGTCCAGAGGTGTGAAGAAATAACCTGGGAAGCTTGCTGTTAGCGCACTGAAAAAAACAGTTTGACAGCATTTGGTGAAGTAAGTGACTAAAGTTCCTGAAAGTGACACGTGGTCAGCTACGAAGGAGTTGGGGGCAAATAAACTGGAATAACAAATAAAGACGGGGACAAGATACCTATACAGTTTCAAAGAAAGTTGAAATACCTTAGCTTTGTCTAGACCTTTGCAGCCAAAGAAGCTGAGGCCCATTAAGATTAAGTAATTTGCCAAAAGCTCACACACCAAGTTACTTAAACCCTGTGCAGGCTCTTTCCGTGACACGTATTTAGAGGGAAAATGGAATCTTTCACTTTTCATTGAAGCTGAATTTACTTGCTAAATTAGAAAGCAAAATTAAATAATGCAATAACTAACATTTGAAATAGACTGACACTTAAAAAAATATGCAAACTGGGTAACTTTAAGAAGAGCACCACAAATGTTTTTTTCTAAGTTTTTTTCTAAACTGTGTGTGTAAGTCCTTAAAAGATTTAAATAAACAATATAAGACAGAAAACTAGTGATCAAATTAGATCTAATATAATCTTTGTTGCATTGTTTGGTATGCTAGTATTAAAAACATTAACCTTTAAGAATTGTAAGCAACTTTTATTTCATTCCACGCAGACCAGGAGTATTTTAAGATAATCTAACAACTTTAAGGGGGAAAAGGTACAGAGCATAAGTAGCATAGACGGTGGGTAGAAAATAGACGGGGGAGGGCAAGAATAGTGTGGGAAATGTAGAAGCTAAAGAACTTATGACACATGGACATGAACTAAAGGGGGGAATGTGGGTGGGAGGGGGTGTACAGGGTGGAGGGGAATGATGGGGGAGAAATGGGACAACTGTAATAGCATAATCAAAAAAATATATTAAAAAAGATAATCTAATAACTTTAGATAATGCAAAAAAAAAAAAAGAAAAGAAAAGAAAAAAAAAAGGGTCCCCTCTGCTTCTTTTAAATGCTCATGCAGCCCTACACTCCTGCATCCACGGGCAGTGAAGAGTGGCGTGCTCACGAATAGCGTGTCACAACCCAACAACCAGCACGTGCCCTTTCTTTTCACTTATCGGTGGGAAAGAGTCACGGTCAGAAAGCTCCCGCACCCGAGTCAGGAGGAGAGCTCCAGTTAGGAGGAGGAGGGAATTCTCTCCCCAGTTCTACATAATTTCCACATGACTCAGACCATATTTTTCTTAAAAAGAAAAAAAAAGAAAAACCTTGTAAATGGAAAGTTGGTTTTCCACAACTCTTCACAAAGTCCATTGGACCTATAAAGTAGTTCAAATATCACATGTTATGTTCAGATACATTTACTGGTTAACTTTTATAGCCACTCCTGGACATATGACCATCCAATACTGTTTTTCTGGGAAACTGAATGCCAATTTTCAAATAAACATGCTTACAGTAAACATGAGCAAATAGCACACGTTTAATCAATACAGGTTAAGCCAGCAAATGTTAGAACTAAACTAAACACCTAACATATTTGTAAACTGCTTGCTTTAGGTTTTGATTGTGGTGACATCTTGTGGACAGGACAAGTTTTGCTGACATAGATTACATATTAATTTAGTGCGGAACAAAAATACAATCCAGACTTCAAAATGTACACTTCTAATTTCGTGGAAAGGCGATTCTGCACTCTTTGAAAAGGAGGACCTGTGGGCAACCACAAAAGCTTTCCCGGTGCGCGTGCAGAGCGCCATCCGTAAGGGCTTAGGGAGCGCGCCATCCGCCAGGGCTTAGGGAGCGCGCCAGCAATAACACCCAAGCGTGAAGAAGCAGGACTTCAATTTCGTGGGCAGCTGGGTGCCATTCCTTAAGAGGGAAATTAGGCGGCTACTACTCTTCCCACTTTGTCCTCAACTTTTGCATCATTTGCATTTTCACGAAGACAACCTAAGAGGTTTTGTTTATCTCCTTGTTGCTGTAACTGCTAAGGAGAAAGGGAATTGGAAGGAAAACACAGTGTACGTGGCTGGGAACCACCCCACCAAAGTGGACTTCATGGTTTCCTGTGTGAAGAAACAGGTGCCTGGGTGTAGTCCCAGCTCTATCGTAACACAGCTGAGTGCCACGAGAAGTTCATTCTATTCTTCGATTTTAGTTTTCTCATTTATCAATGAGGCAGTTAAACAAACCACATAAAGTCCTAAGGAATTAAAAAAATCCTATGAACTGGTATTCTACGGCTATGGCAGTTTCCTGATCTGCCAAAAAGAGGTATTTTTAAAGTAAGGACATTCATAATTAGTTAAGCATAACTCCGCCGATCGCTGTGTTGCTTTTCCACGTGCAGCTGACCCTCATCACCCGCAGACCCCACACTGCGAACCAGCCCCCTCTCTAAACTGTGTGTGCGAGCCCGTGTGTGCTCCCCGCGGCAGCACTGGCAGCGCTTCCCCTGCTGCTCAGGACGTGCACGGACTGGCAAACGCTGAGCAGCTTCATGCAGATGCTTCCTGCAGAGGTTGAACCAAGTGATGCTCGCTCTGGTCTGCAATATAAACGAGTGCTGTTTTGCCATCTATTTAATGCCAGGTTTCTTGGCATTTTTGTGCTTTTAATTAGTGACTTCACTGTCTAAGATACCGCTCCCTCCAGCCAGAGGCTGAAGTGCTGTCTAGCATTCCTACGTGCAAGAGGCTGCGATGTGCCTCGCAGAGAAAACACGAGCATTAGATAAGCTTGGCTCAGGTGTGAGCTATAGTGCTGTTGGCCGAGAGTTCAATGTTAGAGAACTAGCGATGGCTTCATTAAATAAGGTGTCTTTGAACGGAAACACACGTAAAACACGGCTATGTACCGACTGGTGGATAACAATTCTGTGATCAGAGGCTCACAAGATCCGAACTCTGCAGTTCCCCTAGACAGCACGGTTTGGTGTTCAGTAACTCGGCATTCATGGTGACTTCAAAGAATGTAACTGCTATGAATAATGAGGACTGACTGTGTTTATAAACTATGTTTGAAAGTATCATTCCAGGAAATATTTCTGATAAGCATTATGGGCCAGGCATTGTACTAAGTGCTTAAAAAACAAATATTAATATGACAAAATCCTTACAATCATATTTTTACAGGATGTAGCTTATTTTGATACCTAATGGAAATTTTCACTATGTGAAGAGAAAAGGTTAGGCCAGCAAGTATAAGAAATATAAAAAATTCCTTGCTTTTACCCAAATCACATTATCTGAAATAAATACTCTTCCCCCTCACTCCACAAATTCAAAACTCTAACTTAAATGCCATGGTCCTGATTAAAAGTAATGTCTTCATTTTCAAAAATGGTATTTGTGAATACATGATCTACTCAACAAACATTTACTCAACTCCAACTATGTGTCAAGCCCTATATGCATAAAAAATCAAATTTTTTTCAAGCCAAAATTTTTCTGAGTAGAAATTTGGCTGAATCTGGAATACAGGGAAAGGGTCAAAACTGGGGACATGAACTTGGGCGCCATTAGCATATAGATTATACAGTGTGGGGCCAAGTAGGTCTACAGTTGTTCATATGAAAAATAATGCAATAATTAATGAATAATAACACAAGAGTAAACTCCGTGTTTTGTGTACTCACAACTGTATGTTTACCTTTGCCCACCCTGTATTTAGAGACCTGAGACTGAGCGTGGTCACACACAGAATGTGAAGAGGTCTGGGGGCTGGGCTCCGGGACATCCCCAATCTTTGTGGGAGAAAACCCAGTGGGAGTTTAGAAGGCTGAAGAAATGAAAGGGAACTGTGAGAACGGAATTAGCAAGAGGTAAAAACAGGAAGAATGGCAACCAAGAAAAGGAGTGCTGAAGTGTTTTAAGAAAGGTCTTCATATGAAAATCAACCTGGACTCCTCACAAGATTAATAGTAAGAAAAAAAATAAGAGGATTAAAAGACACTAAAAAAACATAACTCAAAGCAATATATAAACCTTGCTTGGATCACAGTTTAAAAGTTAATAGTTAAAAAAATTTTGGGGGGATGACTAGGGAACCTTGAAAATGCACTGGATATTAAACTATGATTAAATTATTTACTTGCTTAGGTGTGATAATGGCACTTTGGTTACAAAGGGAAAACTATCGTTCTCCTTGGATACATATGCTTCAGCGTTCAGGGAAGATAATAACAACACATCTTCAACTGATTTTCAAATGACTGTGTAAAAGATACACGAGGAAATGTTAACAACTATGTCACCTAAGTCAAGGACATTAAAAAAAACTTCACTGTCCTATGTTGAGCATTTCTGAAAAAAAGTTAAAACTCCCATAAGAAAAGTTAGGAAAAAAGTAAAGAAAAACAACCTAGTGAAAAAGAGGAGGGCAAAAGACACACAGAGATATTTCACAGAAGAGGAAATGATAAAAGGCAAGTACACAAATGAAGAAAGCCCCATTTATAATCAGGAGAATGCAAATTAAAATGGTCACGAGAGCGCATCTCACACCCACTAGAACAGTCAAAACTGAAAAGACGGGAAACATCGTGTTCCTGGAGATGAGGAGTAACGGGAGCCCTCACATGACGTTGGCAGGAGAGCACATTGGCAGAGGGACTAGCTCGCTTCCCAGGCAGCTTTGAACCGGGAAATTCCTGTCTTATTCAGACACCAGAGAAACTTCCATGTGAGCACCAGGAAAAAGCTACAAAAATACTAATAGCAATGTTGTTTGTAATGACAAAAAAACCGGAAACAACCCACATGCTAAGTGCATGGGTATTGAGTTCATTATCATCATCATTATTAATTTTCTTTAAAATAATACCAATATTTACATATGGAGGTAGATACATTTCTATCTGTCTATCTCTTTGTATATTTCACATTACAAAATACTAATAAGAAGTTAAAACTGTGATCAACAGGTCAGGCAAGGTGAAGAAGAGCTGACACTTGGACGCAGCAGGCGGAACACTGACGGGCCCAGGTTCAGTGGAGCCCATCAAAACTACTTCGAAGCAGAAAGAAGTCTTTTAGTATAAAAACAACTTTCCTTGTTTTGTTTTGGAAAAAGAATACAGAAAAGCAAATCTACTAATTCAAAACAGCAAAGAGAAAACCTGCCAGGCCTCACTAGTTCTATGTATCTTCCTGGAGGAAAAGGTTTTTAGAAGAGAGAGCAGGCTTATTTGTTCATTTTCAAAACCTATCTCTTCAAATGTACACTGCCTTGTGAAGAAACATGCACAGGAATGAACATTTAGTTTAGAGTCCAAATCAGGATATTTTAGAGTGTGAAAGAAAGGGCTACTGACAATTTTGCTGGGGCAATGGTGTAAAATAGGGTTGTCCCAAGCAAACTGGTCTGTATGATTCATTTTAGTGTCCTAGTAGCTTTTTAGCAAGAACAAAATAAAGTATCATCAGAAAAAAAGAAGTCCTTAAAAGCAGCCTCGTCAAACTACTTTAAAATATTCCCCTCTGGCATTTAAACTGTGGGCATTAGGACAGGTCCAACACGATACTCACTCAGTTGATGATACATCGGTTTATGTAACCCTTGAAGTTTAATGGAGGCCACAGCAGCAAGTTTGCCAGGGGGCTGCATTTTCCCATCTAAGAGATACCAAACTCGGGCAAATGTGGCCCATTGCTGGAAAAAACAGGAGAGGAAACAAATAAAATTCTAATTAAAAGAGAAATAATTATTATATATCAGCACATGTATTCTACAGTTAATGTCAATAAGTACTTTTAAAAAAAGACCCCGTCACTAAAGAATTCCTTGTTCTGTTTCTATTTCTATTTCTAGAAAAGGGGGCGATCTTTTCTCCTTATTTTGCAAAGATTAACACATAATTTTTCCTGCCTTCTCTTCTCTTATTAATATGCATCATTCTTTGTTAGAAACATTACGAAGATTTATTTCCCTTTACATTATGACTTACCGTTTTTGTATCATACAGCATAGAATTTGAGGGGTAATAAGAAGCATGTGTGAAATAGAAGTTGTTTACGAAGGTCTTCAAAAATACTTTGAGATTAATGGATACACTACATTGAAAGGTGAGTGGCCAGTTAGAAACTGAAGACTATTCAGAAGTTTAATTCGAAGGGAAAGTTAAATAGCAGAATGTAGCTGGGAAAGTATAGAAGGATGATGTTGAATAAACCTAAATTTTTAAAAAACTGCCTGAGACATCTTTAGATGGCCTTAGGCATACACCACTGTCTGTTCAGTGCCCGTCCGTGCGTTCCAGCTCTAAGACACAGCCCAGGAAGGTCTCGACCAGATGCTTCCTCTATGCATGTAACGCACTCAAGCAGCTAAACAACACTGGAAAAAACACAGCTAGGCTAGCTGGTTTCATTTAAATTTAATGACCACAAACCTCAAATCAGCCTATAAAATTGCTGAACAATTCTGTTTTTTCCCCCCGTTCTCATTTTTCTAGTCTCTATCTAGTGCCCCTTGCATAGATTTTGTTAGATTTATCCCTATGTAACATATTTTGATGTCATTGTAAATGATACTTTTAATTTAAATGTCTGATTGTTTGTTGCTAGTATATAGAAATACACTTCACTTTTGTATATTGGTCTTGTGTCCAGCAAACTTGCTAAAGATATTTATCAGTTCTTCCCTGGCTGGTGTAGCTCAGTGGATTGAGCGCAGGCCTGCGAACCAAAGTATTGTGGTTTGATTCCCAGTGAGGGCACATGCCTGGGTTGCAGGCCAGTTCCCAGCAGGGAACCCATGAGAGGCAACCATACATTGGTATTTCTCTCCCTCTCCCTCTCTCCTTCCCTTCCCCTCTAAAGATAAATAAATTTTAAAAAATCTTAAAAAAAAGATATTTATCAGTTCTAGTAGCTTCCATACCTTTTTGTAGATTCTGGGTTTTTTTTTTTTTGGTATATAGATGATCATGCCTTTTGCAAATAAATACAGCTTCTGGCCCACATCCTTTCCCTACCACTCTCAGTGTACGAACTAATAAAATAATTCAAACAGCGGAACTCTACAGGACAAATTTTCTTCTTCAATAAACTGCAAGGTAAAAAAAGATAGGAATAGGAACCTATTTATTAAGAGAGGCTTACAAAAACAGGAACTCAATGCATTTTGGATCCTAATACAAAGGAACTGCAAAAATATTATGTATTTGTACAATAGATATATGATAAAAATGGAAGTTTGTACATATACCAGATACTTGATGACATTAAGGAATTTTTCATTCAGCTTTGATAAATGATATTGTGATTTTTTTTCATTAAATCCTTATCTTGTAGAGAAGATACTGAAATATTTACTGATGAAATAGTAAGTCTAAGCTTTACCTCAAATTCATACAGAAGGGAAGGAAGTAAATGGGGGGTATGGATGAAAGGATATTGGCTATGAGTTTTCCGATAGTGGGTGATAGCTACTATATGTACAAGTGAAATTCTCCACAATAAAATAAGGGAAAAAAAGCAGCTCCCAACCTCACTTCTCCACCAGCTACTGCTTCCTTTCCTCTTCTCTGTCTTTACTCCAATTTGTCTCTCCACATTCTCCTTTCAACCTACTGCAACCTGGCTTTTGTCCTCCCACACTTATCACCATCACCCCACTGCCTGCCAGAGTCACCGTGACCTTCATGCTACTAAATCCACAGGTCAATTCTAAGTTCTCCATACAGTTGGTCATTTCCCTCTCCTGGGTATATTCTTTCTCCACTTGATTTCCAGGACACCACCCTGTGTTGTTTTTTTTCCCTCACTTTGATGGTTCTCCCATAATCTCTCTCCTCTGAAATGTCAACATGTTCTAAAGCTCATTACAGGTTCTCCTGTCTTCTCTATATTCTCTTCCTCAAGGACTTCATTCTGACTCATATCTTTAAAGGTTTTGTTTATTTATTTTTAGAGAGTGGGGAAAGGAGGGAGAAAGAGAGTGAGAGAAACATCACAGTGTGGTTGCCTCTCCCATGCCTATCTACTGGGGATCTGGCCCAACCCAGGCAGGTGCCCTGACCAGGAATCAAACTGGTGACCCTTTGGTTTGCAGGCTGGCACTCAATCCACTGAGTCACACCAGCCAGGGCCAACCCATATCTTTAAATGCCATATGTATACTGATGACTCACAAATTTGCATCTCTAGCCTGGACCTCTTTCTTGAACCATACACTTGGATCCATAATGCCCACTTCACATCTCATCTGCACTTCAGTACAATTTTTAAGCCATATGTAGCCAAAGACTAGTTAATTCCCCAATCCACTAAATATCAATACTTCTACAGAAAAAAAACCTTTGATAAAAAAATTAAAAGGCTGCCACAATGCCAAACTATTATACAAGTTTTAAAATGTTTAATTTTAATTCCTGTATTTATTCAATCAGGGACAGATAAAAAAATAGTCACCTGTCCCAGGGAGGAATCGCACTTGGGAGTAGGACTGGGCTAAGAGGCATCTTAAACTGAAATATAAAAGTGAACTGCTCCTCCAATGAATCCTTCTTCAGTCTCAGTTGAAGACACACCCTTCCAGTTGTTTAACCAAAATCTCTGGGGTAACCCTCTTTTTTTCTTTTGCCCTCCTCCTATATGCAATCCTTCAGGAAATCCCTTAGGCTCCACCTTCAAATAGAACCGGACCATTTCTCAACACTACACTGTTACTACCCTGGTTTGTGCCGCCACTGTGGCCAGCCTGGATTACTGCACTAACTTCCAAAGAGATTCCCTGCTTTTCTCCACCACCAGTCCCCACCTCTAAAAGGTTTATTTCCAACGCAGCAGCCAGAATGTTCCCTTTAACATCTGAGATCATGTCACTCCTTGGCTCAAAGACTTCCAACAGGTCCTCATTCCACTCAGTAAAAATCAAATTCTTTCAATGACCTTCAATGCCCTATGTGACCCATCTTATTACCTCTCCAACCTTCTCTCCTAAAACTCTTGCCGGGTGCAAAAGACAGGGAACCGGCTGATAGAGAGCAGGAGGGAACTAGTACAAAGATAACAAGAACAACTGGTGGCCAGGATCACAACCCTCTTTTCTCTGCTTCCCCGTGGTACATCCTGACGCAAGGACTCGGCTTCCCTGCCCATTCAGCTACACTATGCCTGCTGATCTTCTGCTAGTGTAACGAATCCTGTCAAGCAATAGAGTCCGAGCTCACCTGGTGCGCCCTAGAGAAACTCGACATACTGCCCCACCACCAGGACCGCCGCGATCCTTCCCGCAGCGTCACTGGCCCGGAGGGAAACGCATACACCCAAGCGTGACAGTTCCTAGAAGGGCCAATACTCTCGTATTCTCCGCTTTTCCTGGCTCCCCTCCAAACTTCCTATGTTCGCGATTTCATCCAAAAGGAGGAAATACTGCGGTTACGCGAGAACAACTTCCGAAATTCACCTCCTGGTAGAAAAGCTGCGGAAAACCGACTGAGGACACACTGTTTCCAGCCGGCCTAAGTAAAGGGAGCCGGAAGTGCGTCAGCCTCGCGCGGCTGTTTTGATGTAGAATCCGAGCTTTGAAACTGGGGCTCAGCTCGGAGGTTATGGATCGGTACCTGCTCCTTGTTATCTGGGGGGAAGGAAAAGTACCCCAGTCGGCGGCGAGTGGGCAGGCGGAGCACCGTCCTGGGTCGCCGAACGCTCCGGGTACCGAGAAGCAGGCAGGTAAGTGCTGGGCTGAGAAAGAGCGGGAAAGGCTTAAAAGGAGGAGAAATTTCAGTTTGCGATCTAGTTCTGCTGGGGCGGGAACTGCAACTTACCGAGTTGTCCCAGGAAGTTGTGACTATATCTGGGATCGAACTAATACAGGCTTAAATGGTTCATTATCTTCGTGAAAAATAGGGACAAATTGGTGGATGCAAGACTCCAGCGCCCAGAAGTTCTTGGCAACAGTAAAACAAATTCTCTGTGCCTTAAGTAATGGAATTTCTGCTTTTTGGAAATACATGCATTCTATAGGTATTTCCGCCTCCTGCGTTGCAAATGCAAGGACTATAGAAAGGGACAAGATGGAAAAGAGTCCTAGTCTCCTAGAATTTACAACCTAATGAGAGGAGACATCCCACATACAAGTTAAAAAACAATTGATTAATTTAAAACATTCTTAACTGTTTGAAATGGCACTGCTTTTTGGTGCTCCAGTCTAGACTCTGAATTGCATTTTCATTTATTTGTGTGTTTTGATCAAGCAGGCATTTTGAGAAGGAAGTGCATGCGATTGTATATAGGGTATTGTAACAGGGTTTCCCTTTTTGGCATAATTTTTTTCTTGTGGAGGTGGGGGAGGAATTCAGGATATGTGTTACCTGGCTAGCATGTACAAACTGAGTGTGTCTCCTATGCTTGTTTTAGGTTTATTATAACAAAACTTGAACACAGCGTAGTTCTTTTATGTTCAACTTGCTGTTCTTGAGAGTCTCTGATGGTGAAAATAGAATAGGCCTAGATTATGTAACTCTTGAGCCCATTGAGTTAATCTGTCATTTCTTTTTCAGGCTTAACAGCAGCAAATGTTTATCACCTTCTGAAAAGAAGCATTAGTGCTTCAATTAATCCAGAAGATAGTACTTTCCCTGGTGAGTGTAGCATAAATCTCTTTTGTCTTGCACAGGATTTATTTGTTCCAGAAATAAATCTAATTAGGTGTACAAGAAATACTTGTTGACTGTGTGTAAGTCGCTGGGATCAGAAGGTAACTAAAGAAATCACAACCGAAAAAGATACTATCCTTCTCTTCCTGACTCTTGAATGCCATAAAATTTTTATGAAATTATTTTAGGTTCTGAGCTTGAGTTTTGTTTCCATTGTGAGATTTTTCTTGCCCATCTGTAACTCCATGTAAAAAATGGTAGTGTGGCATTATAAGGAGGATTATTATTTTGTCCTGTGTACAAATACATTATTAATTCTCTTTCAACCATTTCCTTACCTGAGTTCCTTTAATGCAAAGGTTTTTGCCAGTGTCATTTTCTCTGGGACATCTTCATCCTTTTCATCACATTTTTTTTTTTTTTAATCACAGCAGCTATTATTACAATCTATTTGCATTGGAGTTGAACATCAGTTTCAGTGTTATCACTTTGGTTTTTTGCTGTCCTTTTGTCTTTTTTTTTTTTTTTTTTTTTTGCCAATTCCCTCTTCCTGTATCCGTTTTTGTAAAACATCACATGGGTTTGTCCCTGGAAGATAGGCAACACAATTACATTTTTTGCCAACTATGTGTGAACTGAATAGTGTGCAGCGACCACTTGGCAACACACTTTGAGAGTAGTAAGTGGCCGCCCGCCTAGTGTGGCTTAGTTGGTTGGAGCATTGTCCCATAGCTGAAGCATCACAGGTTCGATTCCTGGTTGGGGTACATATGTAGGTTGTGGGTTCCATCCTTGGTCCTGGTGCATACAGTAAGGCAACCAATCAGTGTTTCTCTTTTTCCCTTCCTCTCTCCCCTTCTCTCTTCCTCTCTTTCTAAAAGCAGTGAAAAAAAGGGCCTCAGGTAAGGAAATAAATAAATAAAGGAAAGTAGTCACTGATCACCATACACATGTTTTATTTATGTGGTAATTTGTGATCTGAGAAGCTAGCAATGAAGTTTTACTTTATACAATTACAGTTAATTACTAAACCATGATAACTAGAATTTGAACCCTGTTTTGGGGGAGCTGGTGTTATTTAAACCATGATAACTGAAATATGTGATATTTCAGAACCATGCAAAGAGAAACATATCAGAACCACGCAAAGAGAAAATTGCCTGCAGTGAATTTTAAGCTAGGGTTATTGCTTATAGTAAAATGCTAAGTCTGAGGATCAGGAAGTGCCCATGGGATTATAACAGCGGTAAAGCTGAGAGGTAGGCAGGAGGACTTTGTAAATCATGTCAGGGTGTTGGGACTTTGTGCTAGTGATAATCAGTAGCCATGAAGGCTTTAGTGAAGGAAGAGACAAAATTATATCTGTGCTGTTGAAGTATTCTGGCTCTAGTGTAGTGAACAGATTAGAAGGTAGTATTGATGTATTATGAGGGGATTGCTAATACATGAGAGGGGCAGCTAGGGTGGAGATCTAAAGGAAATTTTGGAGGTAGAATTCAGCTGGCTTAGTATTGGATTGGTGTGACTAAGGAGAAGGGAAGAATGAGAACGTAATCAAGAGTGATATTAGATTTCTGACTTGAGTATTAGTGTGGTGGTGTCATTTAGTGAGATCAGAGAATTAGATTTTGAGGGCATATGGCATGTTCAATTTATAACATCTGGTTAGTTGACGTCTTAAAGAAGTCAAAGTGAAAGTGGTTTGTAAAAGTTGGATACATGTGTCCGGACATCAAAAGGCAGAGTAGGGCTCATAGAATAATCAATATATAGACGTCAGTTCAAGGCATGAGAAAGGATAATATGGCTTACGGATAGTGGGAAGAGCACACACTCGAAGTGAATGCCAGTACGTAAAGGAACTGAGCATCAGTTTCCAAAAGAATGAAAAGGGGCAGCTGGAAAGGTAGGTTCCACAGAAGCCAAGTGTTTTAAGGAGACGATAGCCAAATGTGCCATCTTTGATTTTTTTTCTCACTCATGTGGAGAGGTCAAGTCACAACAGAACTAAAATGTGTCTGCTAGATTTTGCAACACATTAGTTATTGGTGACTTTGGTGAGTCTAGTTTCAGTGGCATGGTGGACGCAAAAAGATCGAGATGGATTTGGAGGGGAGTAGGAAGGGTGAAGAGGAAATCAAAACAGTTGGGTGTAGGCAGCGCTTTCAGAAAGTTTATCCTTGACAAAGTAAACAGAGATGTGGTAATAACTGGAAAATGGAGATGAATTTAAAGGAGACCCTTTAAAAATAATTTAAGAAACATTTGTGCACATTTAAATGCTAACAGGAAGGAACTGACAGAGGGGGAGAGATTGAAGATGCAAGTAAGATAGTATCGTCAGTGGCCTGGGGTCGAGCATAGTTTGAAGGATAACCTTGGATTTGAAGGGCAGTGCCTTTTATATCTTAACAGGAGGAGAGAGGAAAGGCTTAATGGGAATGCAAGCAGGGTGATATGTTTGTTGACAGCATTTATGGGAGCTATTATCTAATGGTTTCTATTTTCTTAAAGAATCAATGGATAAGGTCTTCTGTTGAGACTGTTGGTATAAAGTCATAATAGACACTTAGCATCTTTCCTAGCCTCATTTAATGCATTTTTCTCTCCATTGAGTCTAGTTTCTTTGCGTGGCTCTAAATTCATGGTTTTCTGACACACACCTTGGGAAGGTCCTTACTTTCCTATTCTTGTGTACTATTCCAGTCTCCAAGAAGAGCATCTTCCTTGTCTTAGGTTATAGCTACTGTTGAACTCCTCCCTTGCTAGCCAGACCTTCATGGTCTCTGAAGAGAGAACTGTTTACACTAAAATACCTTGCATTATTTATGAGAATCAATAGAAACACTGGGTTTTTTTCCCCAAAGTCTTTATGGTAGATTTTAGTGTTTTAATAATGATTAAAACAATAGTAGAGAATTTGAACTGTGATTAACTAGATCAAAGTATTCATGGTGCGTGAATAACTTTGTGCTTTAGGGAGATTGCTCTGTTTGGATTTTTAGTAGAGATTGTAAAAAGATGCTGTATGTGTGTGCGTGTGTGTGCATGATATTATCTACTAATATAATACGTATAACTTGGGGAACTATGTAATATGTATCAAAATATGTAATTCTCTAAGCAGATATGCTATAACATCTGCTTACTAGTGGTGTGCCCTTCTTCTGATGAGCGTGGTTTTTTCTAAGCTTGTTCGGTCGGCGGTGTACCAGGTTCCAAGAAGTGGTTCTTTGCAGTGCAGGCCATCTGTGGATTTTACCAGGTAATGTGAATTTAAAAACAATGGTCCTTAGTGAGTGTCTTTGTTAAGGTGTAAATCATTTCACGAACCCACCGTTTAATGCAGTCTTTTGATTGATTAGTTTTGTAGTTCCGACTGGGAGGAGATACATTTTGGTATGGAAAAAGATGAAATTGAAGATGTTCTTCAAGCAAATATTGAAGAATATTTGAATAATGTTGAGTGTTTTGAGGAAGAAGATAGTAATAGCAGGGAATCATTATCCTTGGCTGAGTATGCTTTTTATGCTTTTTATAATATCTTTAAAATATTTAACTTTAGGTAGTATTTTAGCTATAGAATGAAGGTTAGATATTTTAGCAGCTATAAAAGGGGGTTTCAGCTTTTAACTTTGGAAAACATCAGGCAATTTGGGCCTTTTATTTGAATAAAATTCTTTAAAATGAAAAAGTAGTAGTCAGATAATTTTTAGCTTCTTAAAAAGCTTACATAATTGTGGGAATCATAAACAGTGATACTTTATTTAATATGTCATTTTCTTGAAAATAAATTCCTCCTGATACTGTATTTTATATTGAATAGAAACTCTAAAGTTAATAATTGGCATTCAAACCAAACTACCATTTTTATTTTGCTATTTGAAGCTGAAATATTATTCCTTCAATTTTTGTGTATCTTCAGTGTTTCAAGTACCTTTAAAAATTCATATAGAGTTTTGAGGATTAAATAGATACTGAGTTCACTTTTAGGTTTTTTTGAATTTTGGTGTAACATATGTTGATTCAGGTGACACAAGTGGTGATAATTTCTTTTCCTACGAAATATTCCATCTGAATCATAGTTACCGTAATTCCTTTTAGTCTTCCATATTGCACTACCAACAAATACTTTTATTTATTTTACTGTTCATATAATACTTCTATAAATTGTTACAGACTTGTAAACATTTTGTTATTCTACTTTCAAATCATATTTCTTTGTGCCGATTGGTGAAAGGAGGCCTTGCAGCCCCGTGGAAAGAGCACTCTGCCAGGGGTCCTGTAGCTGGTCTCTGGTTGTGGGATCCTGGGCCATCACTTCACTTCTGTGGTCCTTTGTTTTCTTATTCGGAAAGTGTTGATCCTTTCAGAGGATTATGAACTACCTTCCAGGTGTACAGCACTTACCATTCCTTATGTTTTCCACCACTGCTACAAGATGACAAGTCTAGAAGTAAATATTTCTAGTAAATAACCTAGTAATTATTTCCACAAGAGGGCGCTTGAAAACGGTACTTTATAAGATGTCCTAAGTTTTTTAAACAGTGAGTTTATGATAAAGGATTTGAGTACCTTTATGCTTTGTAATAAGCTAGTTTGTGGGAAAAAAAATCACCCTACAGATCAAACTAAGAGACTTGGAAGAGTTGGAGGAGAGCATTTCCCAGTCAGGGCTGTTACATGCTGGCCGCTCAGAGAAAAGCGGTATTCATTATTGTCCGAGTATAACTTAGGGAGTTTTTCTGTTGTTATTGTTTGTTTGGGGATATAGCTGAGAAATTGAAGTGAGGATTTGCATCCTAGCTTCCACACCTACTACTTAAGCCACTTTAGGAAAATTATTCGAATTGAGGACTATGGTAGTAGTATAGTAGTGCATCATGGGATTGTTGTAAGGATGAAATGAGACGGTGCATCTCACACACTTAACAGTGTCCAGCACTTAGATCCATTAATCTTGTCTTTATGATTAGATGCAATGACTTGTGTTTTTTGTTTTCTCTTACTTCCCTTTTACATCAGTCTATATGAAGAATCTGCAGAAAATTTGCATCAGTTATCAGACAAACTTCCTGCTCCTGGTAATGTGTTGTGCCTGCTTTCAATAATTTATCTTATCTTACACTTTCTGTGAGTGAGTGATGAATTCAGTCTTTATCCTTGGGTTGTCACTTTTAACTTTGAAATTCAAAATGAAAAAATAAATTCTTAATTGAAGTTGATACAAAACATAGCTCACTACTTTAATAAAGCATATTATGGAGACATTACAGTTCTCTTAATTATTTTTATATAGTGAGACAAAAATTAGAACTTATTGAATTCAACACCCATCTGTTTCCTTATTTAGTCATTAGGGAAGAATCTTTCCACCATATACCAGTGTTTTACGGATGTTTTACGGAGTATGTTCTGTAGACCTGTAGTCCCATGAGTAACTCCTGGGAAAGTTCTTTCACGTAGATAATTCAAGTGACTTTTTTAATGCTGTGAGGTCACTATGCACATTATCAAATAGAAAGTTGTGCAGTAAAAGAAGCCCCTTACTGAGCATTTTTTATAAAACCCATTTTTTTCCTGTAATGGAAAACATATTTTGTAAATACTTCATCATACGAGTCTTAAACTCTTATTTGTCTTAAATTCGTCTTTCTTTGTGTTAAGTAGCTGACATCTAAAGGTATAATTTGCATCCACAAATACTTCGGAAGAGCTTTCTTTGAATGTTTTTGTTATTGAAGGTCAAGTATCACACAGGTATATGCTGTGTCTGCTATGTGGATGCGTTCTGCTACGGGCTGCGCACACAGTGATGGGCAAAGCCTCTGTGGTTACCACGGACTTCGTAACTCACAGTCTGATCCTTATACCCAAGGTCACGTTTTAGTGTCACAGGTCCAGCGTGGAAATAACAGCACATAGATTAAAAATACATCAATTTTTAAAAATGAAACGTGTCAAGGTCAAAATATGTACTAAAATAGTTGCTGTACCTGGTAGTATTTTGATAGTAATATTTTCATTATCAAATTTTTATTTGGCTTCTGTTTCATGATAATTGTTCTGGTTCTTCAATAAGTTCAAAATTTTATAAAACTTAAAGTTTCATGAAGTTATCCTTCTTTGTTAGGAACCAATTATGTCAGTATAATCTATAATTGAGTTTGCTGAGTGTTTTTGCTTTTCTGAAAAGAGGGAATTTATTTTAACATCATAGTTTTGTACTAATCCATTCCCTTTTGTATGACAAAGTGAAGTATAGAAAAATACAATGAAATTGCACAGTTGTTTTTTTTTTCCCTCTGTTCAGTACAACAATAGTATTGATGGTCTCAAGAGCAATGGGTGTAATTAACCACTGGTGCATAATTGACAAGTAATTGTGAGGTGGTTCATCGTTTTCTGGCACATGGTTGCTGTGTCAAGATAACGTGGCTTCATCAAATGATGAACATCTAAAAATGTTGAGCTCTTAAAAATGTGTATTGTTTCGAAGAATTTCAGAAATTAAAGTTAAAATTCTCCTTTATTTTCTGGGTAAACATAAAATTGAATTGTTCAGGATTCTACTTTGAGACATTTCAGGTCTAACACTTTTATGAAATTACAAAAATGCCTTTTTCTCTTTAGGCAGAGCGATGATAGATGTAATGCTGTTGCCCTCTGACAAGGACCCTCCTAAGTTAAAAGACTGTTTGCCTACTGTGGGGGCGTTAAAGCATTTAAAGGAATGGTATTCAGCAAAGATTAGTATGGCAGGAAATCAGAGTGAAATGTAAGTGTCCTGTTGTCTTTTTACAGTTAATATGTTATCCTGTTTTATAGATTCAGCATTTGAAAAAAATGTAATGTAATGAGAGTTTTAGATCATATAGTGATTGGGGTTTATTGGGAAGAATCTAGATTTTTCTTATTTTATACTTGTATTTTCAAGATGTTTAAGTTGTTAGTAAGTATTATCAGTGCTCATATGTACATAACTGTTATTGGGCATTAATTCTACAAAAATAGTGTGCTTTTGTGTAGGTTCATGTTGTCCAGTGAGCACAGTACCGTGATGGTCCCACGGAGACACTGGATTTATGAAGTCCTATTGGTTTTATGTTTTGTGTGCCAATATAGAAGTAAATATATACTGTTGTGTTTTATGACATTTTAGTAAGCTTCAAATTCTATCACAGTTTGATTCTTAAATAAGTATTCATATTGGATTTACTAACTCAGTGGGTTTTTTTCATTCAACAACTGTTTATTGAGCACTTAGTTTATGCCAATCACAGCAGTAGATGCTAGTAAGTTAAGAGAGTGAGATTTGATTTTTTTCACTGAAGTGGGGGAGAAACAAGAATGACAGTAGTCATGATAGTCTGTGATAAATGCATATGGGAATAATTTAGGAGATCAGTTCTTTTTTTAAGGTAAGGAATTGGCACTGAGTCTCTGTGTATGTACATCTGATACATTTTTTTAAAAGATGTATTATTCATTCATTCATTCATTCACAGAGAGAAGGGGAGGGAGAAAGAGAGGGAGAGAAGCATCAGTGTGTGGTTGCCTCTCGCATGACCCCAACTAGGGACCTGGCCTGTAACCCAGGCATGTGCCCTGACTGAGAATTGAACCAGTGACCCTTTGGTTTGCAGGCCAACGCTCAGTCCACTGAGCCACACCAGCCTGGGCAACATCTGATACATTTAAGCCAATAATGTTAAGAGTAAAGTCTGTTTCTTCCTCTGTACTTTTAAAAGTAATAACTTGATTCATGGGGATGGTAGGATTAAAGGAGTATGTGATAGCAACTCACTCGGAGGCTGACTTGATGGTTAGTCTTTATTTTACAAAGTAGATAAAAGCAGCAGTACGAATTTGCATTTCTGCCTTCTTAGGCTTGCAGTAAACTGTAACCATTAAATGTACGTAAAATGTAAAACTCTATATTTAATTATCATAATTTTTTGTTTGTAGAAATTGTCAGAAAATTGCAGAATACCTTTCTGCTAATGTTGTATCTTTAGAAGATCTCGGAAATGCCATTGACGCAAAGGAATTGTGGAGGGGGAAGATTCGGATATGGGAAAGAAAGGTAAGCGGATTTCTCCGTGATCCGAGTTTGCGAAGCAGGCCTTTCAGCTTTATTTGTAAGGCAGTTTAAATGAACCTTAAGGAAAATGTACATCATAAGGATGTTCTGGAACAGCATTGTAAATAGAGCTTTCTGTAATAATGGAAATGTTCCATATTTGTGCTAACGTAGTAGTCTACCAGCCTCGTATTGCTACTGAGCATTTTATATGTGGCTATTCAACCAAAGAACGGAATTTTTAACTTTAATTAATTTAAATGTAAATAGTCACTGTGATTATGTTTTGAACACTGCTATTCTAGAATGTAATATTTTTTTAAATACAGAATTTAACGTTTGTGGGCTTCATGTTGTTTATCCAAGCTGTTTTATTTTATTGTGTACATAGGAAAACTATTTAGAACATAATCTCTTACCTGTAATACCAGTTTAGGTGATCTTTCCCTCTACTAACCAGGTTTCTGATTCTGAGCAATTTGTTTTGACCTTGCTAGACCCTAGATTTCTCAACTCCAAGTTGAGAGTGTGTATTAGATTAGTTGGACCCCTCTAACCTTAAATTCTCTGAGGTTCCAGTTCTGTTTATCTCTTATTATGAATGAATATGTTTGGTGGTTTTTAAATAACTTGTGTCCCTGTTGAAATAAGTGTTCCTCGTATTTCATATATTTTTGTGTATAGACAAAAGTGAAACCAAGTTTCTTAATACTTGTTCAGGGTGATATGGGAGCACGGGCAGGTCCCAGTGTCCCCGTAGATGTTTATTGAGCTAATTTACTAGACTTTTTCCCCTTTTCAATTCACCCTTAATAGTGGTATAATACAACCCCTAATATGACAGTGGGAATGAGTGTGGTTGGGTCCTTCTTTTTGATTTGAATGCTGTCTCATCATTGTCTTAGGGAGGTAAAATCTGCAGGTAAACCTTTCTGCAGTGGTTTTAATGTAAACAAACTGAGTAGCCACTTGGAAGAGTGCAAGAAGAGATTAGGAGAATTGCTTTTGTATACATTTTCTGAAACTGCATATTTTTATACAGAGAGATAATGGCGAATTCTTTTCATGTGATTCTTTTATTCTTTTCTGAACAGGAAATTAAATGTCCGTATCTTCACGGGATGCATTTAAAACTTGAAATCACTGTTTTTTGTGTGTGTGGAGAATAGCTTTTAGCCTGGAGACATTGTAGTAGCTAAGGACATAGACTCTATAGTTAGATCGCCTGCATTCACATCCCAAGTCTATTTCTTGGTAGTTTGAGTGACGTGTTGGGTAATTTTTAGCCTGTTGGTGTAACGGTTGTTATCATCTGTAAGACAGGGATAATAATAGCTTCCATCTCATAGAGTTTTATGAGGGTTAAATTATTTAAAGCACACAGTAACCACTCAATAAGTATTAGCGATCCTTGTTGGTACCCATTGCTATTGTTAGCACCCCTGGTATTGCTGCTTCTGCAGGAATCGATCCTTGAATCAACAGCCTCTGTTGTTACATGAACAAGTTCAGTTTTTGCGGAACTTCCAGACTGGTAGGAAGCCAGTTATTGAACAAATGTATGTAAAGGCGGTGGTTTGGTTCTGTAGTTGAATAGAATGGGCTTAATATACTCTCGCAGGCTGGTGGAGGGCCAAGAAGAGCTTTTCTTGAAAAATTCTCGTGTAAATTGAAATAAGTAGGATGTTTACATAAATGGAAGGACCGCACTGAGCTGAGGAAAGAAAAATAAATTTACATAGCATTTTCTTCTTCACTTTTACATTGCAATAAGATGCATTAATCTTTGTAACTTTATTCATGATGTCAGTAAATGTGTTCTCTTGGTTTCCTTTCAGTTCGGATGTGAAGTTAGTTTTCCTGAATTTTGTTTAAAGGGAGTCACACTTAAGAGTTTTAGTACATCTAACTTAAATACTCGCGTTCTTGACAAAAAGATCATACCATCAAAGGACAAGACTCTTTTGCCAAAGGTAATCTATGTTTAATTATCTTTGCAATTTTCCATTCATACATATTTTTGCTTCTTTGAGAGAAGTTTGAATCATGAATTCAAATTTACTAGTATATGTGCTTAAGTGTGCTCACTTGCATAATTTTTATTATAACGAAGTGCTTAAACTATATTGTATTATCAGCATTGAATGTTGGCAAAATTATCCTTGTTTTAAAGTAAATTTTTTTTGAAGATTTTTATTTTTAGAGAGAGGGGAAGGGAGAGGGAAAGAGAGGGAGAGAAACATCAATGTGTGGTTGCTTCTCACACACCCTCCACTGGGGACCTGGCCCACACCCAGGCATATGCCCTGACTGGGAATCAAACTGGTGACCCTTTGGTTCGCAGGCCAGAGCTCAATCCACTGAGCCACACCAGTCAGGGCTAAATTAAAAAAATAATTTTAATGAAATGATCCTAACTTTAAATTAGTATAGACCTTTCATTGGTGCGGACTTTACTGTGTGACCTTTGTAAGACTCATTTTGGAGATAGTGTGATGTAGTGAAAAGGCTTTGATGTAAGGTAGACCTGGGTTTGAAACTTCATTCTGTCACCTATGGGGTGTTGTAACCTTGGGGAGATTAACATTGATCTTACGAAGTTATCATGAGGCTTAACTGAGACATAGTACGGGACATATGCTTTATTCACAATTTTAAAATGTTTTGTCCCATATCACTGTAGATTTATTCTTTAAATGCAAGTATTTATACAGTGTAATTAAAAAGGGTTTAATTGGCTTTTTTACGTTGGAAATTAATATAACAAGAGGTGTTGATGTATAAGCTCTTCAGAAATTCACTTTAAAAGATGCAATTCAAGAATGTGCAAAATGTAAGTCATGAATTTATTTATAATGATGTCAGATTGATGGATATTATTTTTTGATCTAAGGGTAATAGAAAGGACGTATTTCAGATGTAAACACATTTCCTAATAGTTGTTCAGAATTGATTACTTTAAGTAACTTTTCATGGCCATCTTTCACAGGAATATTACATTCTTTTCTAAAGATTGGAAACACAAGATTGATGAGCTCAATTTCTTATCTTTGGTAGTACACCCTTTAATTATGAATAATGTATCTAATTTTTGCTGCTGTTGAAGAGCATCTTATGGTACAACCTCTTCAAGAAAGGTCTCTCAGTCTCCTACACACACATATATACACACTATGTATGTATGTATGTGCACTATTTGTGTACACAAATATACTCACACATATAATCTTACAAGGTGAAATTACTCAGCTTTCTGCAAGCTTAAAACTTTGTGCAGCGTCCTCAAGGTACTGTGCATTCACTTAGCCTTGCCCTTCTTGTGAAGCACTCCAGCCCCATCTCTTGAAATAACTGCTCTTTATTGGCTTACTCTTAATTGAGTGGTTGGCTCTACCCAAAGAAACTCTGCAATTTTATTTCTCAGAGTGGAGCTGCTTTGTTAATTAGCACTCTTGGCTTCACTTGTTCTTGCTTTAATTTTGTTCAGTATTTCCCCCAAGGATTTTTTTTTTTTAAGATTTTATTTATTTATCTTTAGAGGAGAAGGGAAGGAGGGAGGGAGAGAAACATTAATGTGTGGTTGCCTCTCATGCGTCCCCTGCCAGGAACTGTCCTGCAACCCAGGCATGTGTCCTGACTGGGAATCGAACCGTGATCTTTTGGTTTGCAGGCCCGCGCTCAATCCACTGAGCTACACCAGCCAGGGCAGATTTTTTTTTTTTTTTTAAATCTCAGCATACCACTCAACCTGAGTTCATCCTGAGTCTCTTTTTTTTTTTTTTTTCATTTTCTCAGTCTTACATACTCTTAACCTTTTTTTTTTAACATCCTAGCCTCTTGGGTTGTCTGTTTGTCTTGCTGAAAACAAACAGGAACAATTGAGAACTCTTGTTCTTTGTTGCTCGCCTTTTTCTGTAGCCTCATTTTCTCCCTGTTAAAACTCCTTCTAGTTCCTAAGAAATCTCCGTATCTGTCTTTCTGGTGAAATGTAGAACTGAAGTGGAAGAAATCCTTTTTCCGATACAGAGGACTAAATGAGTGCTTGGCAGATGTGTAAATACCTGCTTTTTAAAGATTCATTTTAAAGTTTTAAACCCTAATCACTACTTTGTTCACTTTTACTTTATAGTATTTAAACTATTGTATATTTTCCATTTCTTTTCTAGGTTTTCCATTATTATGGCCCTGCTTTAGAATTCGTGCAGATGGTAAAGTTATCAGAACTACCCTCCTGCTATGTGTCGGACATTGAATTTGAGTTGTATCCTTCCATTTACATCTTCATTTTAGATTATGTTTTCTGTGTTGGGTAGAACGTGTCCTTGTACCTCTCCACATTTAGATGTTTAAACATGCTGTTTTTTATAAAATAATATTCAGTATACTTTTCATTGCCATTGTTTTAAGAGAAGTTCTATATCTTACAGGAAAATTCCTCCCTCAAGTGCTGTATTTATACTTCTAGGCTAGGCAGAAGACTTCCTGATTGCTACTTATTGCTTATGAGATACAGAGAAGGGAGAAATGTTAGGAATACGTAGAGAAAAACAGTCATTTATATATTCCTGCATGTTCAGGTGTTTCTCTTTCCATTGGCAGGATGGGTAAGTGCCAGTCTCTTGCATCTTTTTATATACTTAAGTAGATGTGAATGTGATCATTTATGTCTGTAAATATTTACATATTTTAAATTGTCGCTTAAGGACATGTGAGAATTTTTAGAAATACACCAAAGAACGAGACACTTTGTGTAAAAAAAAATTGTTGGCTGTAAATGGAACACTAGCATAATGTTAGAAGGTCGTTTTTACAAATGTCTTGTTCCTGTAATTTATAGTAGTTGCATTCATAAGAGCACTATTTCTTGGTGTATTTTCATAATCAGAAAAATAATAATCCTTAAGGAAAGGAAGAATTATGAATTCCGAAGTTAAGATTTTCCGTAAGTGGACTCAAATACCTTGTGAACTGGAGAATCAAACCGGCATCAGGGAATACGTGTTTCTCATTCTCAGTCACGTTCCATCCTCTCCTTAACTCCTCAGTGCAGAGGACTGACCGGAAACCGTGCCAGGAAGGCTTCCGTGCTGATGTTGGAGCAGATTTCTTCTCTGCGTGGCAAGGTGGAGAAGGCGTTTTGTTTTGTTTTGTTTTTTAACCTAACATTTAAGGATATGTGAGAAAAGGGACTGTAGTTTTTGAGTCTGTTTTTGTATGATTTGGTTTATGTAACATGGTTTTGGTCTTAATTTTTATTAAGACACTTTGGACTTTTCGTAATAACTCCAAAGTCCCCTGTGGACATGAAGTGATATCTCTATCACTTTGTTTTTTGGAAGGGATTTTCAAAAACAAGTTTTGTGACAGGATTTAGAAATGTTTTTCACATTTGCAGAAAATGTTTAATCAAAAATACACTGTCCCCAAAATCTGGTCGCTTATTTGGGCGGTGGGTCAGGACGCGTTTGTTTCAGGCTCTGAGCGGTACGTTGAACTTCCTTTAGCGTCTCTAAGTTGTTAGGCTGTAACTGATTACAGCAGTCACTCAGCTGTTGAGCGGAACTGAGCCCTGATCTCGCTTGCTCACATTCCAGCCTTGTGTACCCTTTGGTCATCTGGATTCATGGTACAGTTTGGACTACGGAGTCTCATTTATGCAAGAATGAAGAAGTGGAACTTAGTATTGTGAAAATTACACATAGATCTTTCATATTTAATGATTATTTTGCCTTGCTAAATATTTGTAATGTGTACTTCTTGACTAGGTGAAGTACATTTGACTTACAAAAGGTTATGACTATAATAATACAGGGAAATAAGCATATTTAACTTTTATTTCTTATTTTGTTATTTCTAATACACTTATTTTTGTGTCTGCTAATTAAGAATACATGAGTAAAGGTAATAAATAAGCAATAAAACTAGAGCATTACTGCATTATTTGAGTGTCGCCTATCTCGTGTAATCCATCCATCTGTACCAGCCAATTAAAAGTGATTTCGCATTAGATTTGAGATCTATTGCAAATACCCTGACTAAATTTCCCCAAAGGTTAAAAAAAAAGATATTTATTGGGATGTACTGATTGTCGTAGCTTGCGTTATAAAATAACTAGCAAAATACTGCTTTCAGAGCTGCAGTTTGTTTTATTCAGTGTTTAATCAAACTGAGAATTTCCCTAAGTATATTATGGTAGTTTTTTGGAAACAGATATTTAATAAACATCTGTATGCCCAGTCCTGGGAATACAAAGATGAATAAGTTGAGTTTGCTCATAAATCAGTGAGAAGCTGCTGTATGTTTTCTGGCATGTGATTCATGGTTTCTCTGCATTTTATACCTATTAGCATTAAATCTCTAATCTCTAGGAGCAAAAGTTGTGAATTTGCCTTCCAAATTACTCTAATTTTGAAGCCAGAACAAAAATTCATCCAAATCAAAAGGTTATGAAATTATGACTGAGTATGACAGCATCTTTTGATGATGGAATTTCTGGCCTCTCATTAGTTTGCAGAGATATGAAGAAATTACACCCATAACTTGAACTTGAAGCAAATATGTGAATAACGAGGTTTTTAGAGATTTATAACCTAGTAGAAAAGGGACGCCTGAAGCTTTGAAGAACTTTCTCTAGTTTTGTTGTCTGGGCTTCGGCTTTTTGGGGGGTTGGGGTGGAGGTGGGGCATTGTTTTTGCTTCTTAGTTTTTATAGTGGAGATGTTGGGAGAAGCATTGCTAAATACATGTTGTACAGGTGAAATGTGAGCAGGAAGTTGTCAGGTGCTGCTGTTTAAGACTTAATCTCCGTGTGTGCTCACTAAAACCTGTGCTCTGTTTTAAGCAGGTTGGTGCACTTTTTGTATTGCCGTGTACTATCAGTAACGTACTTATTCCACCTCCCAACCAACTCAGCTCAAGAAAATGGAAGGAATATATAGCCAAAAAGCCTAAAACAATCAGTGGTAAGTAGGAAATCTTTAAATTATTTTAATGGCACAACATAGATACAATATTTATCAAATTTAAAGTGGAGAGAACATTTCTTTATGAGAAAAAAATATTTATTACTACTCATTGAAAAGGACCCACATCATTTTAAGACATTTTATTATCCCTGACAGTCTACTGTAACGATGAAAGTATATGCAACCTTATTCATTCAAAATCATCGGTGATCTAAAGGCCAAACATTGGGTTAATTAGGTAGCTAATTATATTGAACATGGGTTTTTAGAGACATTTAGAAGTAAAATTGGTAAAAATGAAATGCTCTATTTATTATAGAGTACATTAAAAAACAGTTGTGAAAAATAGTTGTGATTACAATTTTTGGAAGAAATTAGTAGAACTTCTTTAACAGCTTCATTATATGCTAAGCAGTGCTTTAAGTACTTTAGAAACATTGATTATCTTGAGTTTTATAATGGCCCCATAAACCTACTTTGTACCCATTTAACAGATGAGGGAATTAAGGCTCAGAGATTTTACTGAGCTATTCATCAGTCTTGGTTCAAATTCTGGCTCTGCCTGTAATAGCTCTGTAACTTCCTGAGGGGTTTGAACCCAGGCTTGTGCTCTTAACCACGGCGCTGTGTTGCCTGCTTCTCTGATAACCCACTACACTCAGGATATCACTGTAAAAGTGAAATTCTAATTCCTGTTACAAAATCAGATTATTTAAATCCAAATCCCAGTATTTCATAAGGTAATTAAAGCTCCAATTGTTAGTAACTTGTCCAGAGTAGCATAGCTAAAGTGTATTCCTTTATACTTTACTTAAGTGTAAGTGGTATTTTTATTAATTTATTTTTCACTGTCAGTGTGGGGGAAACCACATACGTACATAGGTATTAGTTTGAACTACGTGCTGTTGCTATATTTGTATATCAAAAATTGTTAAGTGTCAGCAATTTCCTGTGGTTTGACTTAAAATATAAAAACAATGCCCCAGTGAAGTATACTTAAGAGTGGCTAAAGAATGATTTTTGAAAGTGATTTTTGGTGAAATACACAGACACTATTATGATCCTGGGGAAAATGCAGAAGGACTGGATATATAAATGCAATGAACTGAACCCTATTACATTTCTGAAGAAAGAGTTCTATATTGAAAACTCGTACTGAAAAGCCAGTTGCATTATGCAAGTGCCTGGCTCACACTGTACGTTCACAGAGAAGTCTTATGAAATTGTCATTTGTTGATCATTGCCTGACTTTATATTACAAGTGAAAAAGCTAAGCTACAGAGATATAAAGAAACTGTAATGTCACAGGGTGAAATCAGAATTTTCACCCAAATCTGAATGCATCTAATTTTACATTTGTGAGTTTATTATTGCCTCAGTTTTTAAAAATTGGAATTCTTTTGAAAGGAAAAATTTTTAAGGTGCACTTGGGGGAAAAAAGTCTTATTCTGCTGACAGATGAGTCTTCTGATAAAAACATTTTTAAAGTAACTAGATTAATAAGAACTGATGAAATGTTTTGAATTGATGAAGCATGTGAATTTTTCATACTTGAATCATGTGATAAAAGTGTATCAAAAAGAGCCCTGGCTGGTGTGGTTCAGTGGTTTGAGTGCCGACCTGCAAATCAAAGGTCCCCAGTTTGATTCCCAGTCTAGCTTAGGAATCAAACCTAGCCTGGATTGTAGACCGGATCTCCAGTAGAGGGTGTGCAAGAGGCAACCACACATTGATGTCTCCCTCTTTCTCCACTCCCCCCCACCCTGCCGCTGCTTCCCTCTCTAAAAAATAAATAAATAAAACCTTTTAAAAAATGTATCAAAAGTAGTAAGCTGAAACTAACAAGGTTAAAATGATACAGTGTAACTGATCTGTAAATAATTTCTATATTGAGAAAAGGTAAAGGACTCTTACAAAGACTTTGAAAGATTTTAGAGGTACAAAGTATTCTCTCAGTCAGCAAATACTTACTGTGTGCCTACTGTATCGAGGGCATTGTTCAGGTGCTAGGAATTCAGTCATGAACAGTGTCAACCAGCGTTGCCAGGCTACCTTTCATTGAACACACCACTCAACAACATAATCATTCTCTTGAAGGGTATAAGAAATATTCTTCCGGAGGGATTTTATATATGTTAGGCCGTTAAATGAGGTTCAAAATTTAAAGGATAGAAATAATACACACTATGTTCTCCAGTTATAGTAGAATTAAATTAGAAATCTGAGAAATACTTTAAATATTTGGAAGTTAAATAGCACACTTCTAAATAACCTATAGGTCAAAGGAGAAATCAGGGGAAATTAGAAAATAGTTTTAACCAAATGAGAACAGGAACAAAACATAAATTTGTTGGAAGCAGCTAAAGCAGTATTTAGAGAATTAAATGCTTATCTTACAATGGAAACAAGACCTAAAATCCGTAATGTAAACATCAACCTCAAGAAGCTAGAAGATTAAATCCAAGTAAGTACAAGGAAGGAAATTAGACCGGAAATGAACGGATCAAATACTGAGGACATCGCTAACAAAAGAAGGGCAAGACCTGTGCACTGAAAACGGCCCGACATCACTGAGAGTAACCGGAGGAGATGCCAGCAATGGGGAGAGACACCGCGTTCGTAAATCAGAGAACTCGCTTTGTAGATGGTGCTTCTCTCCAGGTTCACTTGTAGATTCAGTTCGGTCTTCAACCAGATCCCAGGAGGACTTTGCATGGAAATTGACTACACTAAATTTACTGTATTTTGCCATGTATGACGTGCTCCTGTGTATAATGTGTGCCCATGTCTTAGTACTACCCATGTATAATGCACACCCTTATTTTTCCCTCAAAAATTTGTGTAAAAAGGTGCACATTATACATGGCAAAATGCGGTATATGGAATTGGAAAGGACCTCAAATGGCCAAAACAACTTGGAAAGGAAGAACAACGTTTGAGAACCTACACAGATTGACGACTTACTGTAAATCACAGTAATGAAGACAGTGTGGTGTTGGGCCAGGAGTGCACACACGTCACTGGGCCAGAACAAAGGCACAGGGGCCAGTGGGAAAAGGGTGGTCTCCTTAACCTAGTGCTGGGGGACAGGATAGCCCTGCGTAAAAAATTATGTAATTTTATCTTTTTATACAAAAATTAACTCAGAATGGACTGTATACCTAAATGTAAACTCTGAAACTAAAACCTTTGTAAGAAAACATGTACACCAAAAGGATGATCTGTAAAAAGAAAAAGAATTCACCAAAATTAAAAATGACCAGTTTTTGAAAACACTATTAAGAAAAAGTTTCGAAGACTACTAAGAAAAACTACTTGTATATCTAATGCCAACCTATACAGGATGGGTCAAAAGTACATTTACAGTTCACATGGAAAATAATACAATAATGAATAAATAATAATACAAGAATAAACTTTCACATACTCACTGTAAACCCACTTTTCCACATACTGTGTGTATATATATGCATATAAAATTCTTACAACTCAGTAAGTAGATAACCCAGTTAGTGAGTAGGTAAGAAACGTGAATAGACCTTTCGCGGAAGATGTATGAATATCTAATAAAGCACCTGAAAGGTGCTCGGCAGCGTTAGTCTTTGGGGAAATGCCAGTTAAGTCCACAGCCCAATTCCATAATGCACTCACTGGAACGGCTGCTGCTGGAAACAGCACCTTTCAGATGTTGCGATGTGGAGAAACTGCCAGCCTGACACTTTGTTGATGGGGATGTAAAATGGTGCAGCTACTGTAGGAATCAGTTCGGCAGTTAAACTCGCTCTTGGCAACACAGCCCAGTACTTCCGTTCCTAGGAGAACTGAGAACATAGGTTCACACAGCGCTTGCAAGCTGCTGTTTGTTAAGGACAATATTCATAGAGCTAAGAATCAGAGACTGCAAACTCTCATCAACCCGTGAATAGAGGGACAGTTTTCTGACCATGCGGTGGCGTGCTCTCAGCAATAAAAAGGCATGAAAAGTTTTGGGTGCACCTGAACATGCTGAGTTTATAAAGTTGGGCTTAAAAGACTACTGCGTGGTTTCATTTACGTAAAATTTGTGGAAAAGACAAAAAGAGACAAAAAGCAGATCAGTGGTGGCTGAGGCCATGAGTAGGAGATGAGACTGCAAAGAGGTCATGGAAGTTTTTCAAAACTGGATTATAGAGGTGGTTTCGCAATTGTATAATTCACTTACATTAATCAGACTGAGTTCTGATATATGTATGTAGATTTGTACATGTACATCATAGCTCATTAAAACTTTATTTTTTATTTTTTGTAAGAATCACCTGAAGACCCTCTTTTCTTCAGTGATTCTTAGCACCAGCTCACATTAGAATCACGGTGACAGTTATTAAAGCTTTTTAAAAAAGGGAAAAGTCAAACTGGGTCCTACATGAGAACAAGTTAATCTGGGGGAACCAGGGCCTCAACAGTTTGTAATACCACCTAAGTACTTCAAACGTGCACCCAGGATTTGAGGACCTCTGTCCTAGGTGTGTTCTCTGCAGCCTCAGGCCAGTGAGCCAGTTACTGAAGAGTCTCTCAGATGCTTTGAGGCAGGAAAAGGATTAAAAATGATGACCTCAGGCCTTCAATTCCATGGCTGGAGAATGAGGACAATACTTGGTTTAGGGTATCTTGCAAACTTGTTGACTCAACTGGTGAGGAAGGTAAACACCTTCTAAACTCTGCAGTCGCTTTTTGTTGCTCTGTCCAATCTTAAATGCTTTCTGTGTCTGTGGAACAATAAAGGGATCATTGTTTATGAGAACGAGTAAGGTGTTGAAGCAATATTCTGAATAGCTTCTCTACTCATTGTAGCTTTTAAATTGCATATTTTACTATATTGTAACTAAGAGGGAATGTACACAGTTTAGGATCTTAGTGTTATTTGTTCGAAATAGCCATGGTGGAATTTATAAATCCTGCCATTTTTGTAATCTTCACAGTAGGAGGCTTCATGAACCTACTCAATAGTACTATCATTTCTTTTTAGATTCTTTCTGGAACAGAAGCGGGGCATTTTCTTGGATAGTGTCAGTGACAGCTAAATTTTGCACTAAATCGTTCAAAGCTTAGTCTGACAAATACAGTGGGAGATGAAACTAGGCAGTACGTTTTTTGGAAATGCTTTGTGAATGTAATGTAAGTAGATTGATTTATTTTTATCTTGTTTCTCTTCAGCTGCCCCTAAGGGCCATTTCAAAGGGTGGGTCTAGAACTGCTTGAACAATCATATAATTGGAAAGTATGCAGCCTCCTAAAATGCTTACTGTGAGGATTCTATTTATTTTACTGTTTACTATATAGTATGATTATCAAAGTAATTGGGAATATGATTTTGTTATTTTCTAAAGAATATATATGTATATGTGTGTATATAGTTACACACATATATATTCACTTAACCAGAATATCCTGTTTCTTGAATTATCTTGAGGTATTTTTCATTATATCATTTGAAATCCCCTTTACATTAATATGATTTTGTTTTTATATTGAACTGTTATAAGAAAGGGGGTTGCTACAGGGTTTTAAGAACTGCTGAGAAACTTAGTGGCATAAACTATGACTCAGTTTTTATTATACTAGAATTTTGTTTGTTTTCATTGTAGTTTATATGTTATTTGTAAAATTTGGATACAACTAAAGGAAACTTGTAATTTCTGCTTCTCCCATTTTACCTATACTTATAGTGGGTCCAAAGAGGATGTTTGGTTTTGGTGGAGAGGGGGCATGCAAGCCAATCAATCAATAAGCTGATATTATAAAAATAATGGATGAAAATAGAAAGGAATTTTGTACTGTAATCATTTCCCCTTATTTCTTTAGGAAGAGTTGTGAGAATTGAATAATTATGCTAATTATAAATCTGTTACTCTCTGTGTTTACATTAAAATTATTTAATAAGTCTTCAGTTAACACCTGCTGTATCTGGGACATTTTTTAAATGACTGCATAGTTTTTATTTTTAGGGGAGTTCTGTAAAATATTTTTCTTTTAAGGAAAATAAGGCTTCAGTGATTAAAATTTTAATATACGTAATGGGATTTAAATAAATGTGAGAAGGATGTCATAGATTGAAGAGATATATTAACTTAAGTTGGCAAAGTGCTAAATTGGTAAATGAATTAAGGTCAGTGTAACTCTTGGCAAACATTAGTTTCAAATACAACCGGTAACAAGTTTTTCCTTTGTAATAAGCCATTTTCTAAATTCCTTTTCTAAGATGGATGTTTATGAATAGGATTACTATGTCTATTACAAGGTAGTTGCAAAAATTTTTTGTTGGGGTAGAGGCTTTATCCCACAATATGCTCATATCTGTGAAATAAACTCTTGTAATAAACTAACAGTAGACTTTTTTCTTAGTGTATATAAGAATTTTGAAGTCATCGTTCCGTTGTCTTCCAGTTTTGGTGCTGTTCAGAATTCTAGTGCCATTCTCACTTCTTTTTTTTTTAAAATAAGAAACATGCATTTTCTCTGGCATTTTATAAAATCACCAACTTCTTGGTCCTAGTCTTCTGAATTTTCATGCTGATGCACCTTGGTAGGTCTGTTTTTATTCTTATATTGGGCACTCAGCATGCCTGGAGGCGTGTCTTCTTATTGGGACAGTGTTGTTATAATTATTTTGTTGATAATTCCCTTTCCTCCATTTTCTAATGTTCTCTCTTGTGTTAGTCCTGTTTTATGTTATTTCTCCTGGTTTGGGTCTCTCTCTCCTCGTCTTCCTCTGCTGTTTTCCTTTTTCTTACTTTTTTCCTTTGTACTCTACTTTCTGATAGAGTTGCTGAACTTTATCTTCTAACTTATTAGTTGAAATCTATATTTCTGCATTCTAAATTTTCATTTCCATGAGCTCTTTCAAAGTTAATGTCCCTTGTAATTTTCTGTTCATATTTAGTAGATGCAATATAATCTCTGAGGATTTTAGTGATCTGATTTGTTTTTGTCTTTTTTTTTTTTTTTAAGAATTTCTCTGTTTCTCTACAAGTCACTTTTTTTCCTGTTTATTTTGGCGTTTAGCCTTCATAGTAGAGACTTTCCTTAAGGCCTGTAACAGTTGGCTGTCGGCCCCTATTGGAGAGAGAGCAGCAGAAAGCTGACGGGAAATTTGGGTGCATGGGTGAGCTTGTTCACTGGGATCCTCATTTTAGGGTGATCTCACTGCAACGTTGCATTCAATGATCCCCAATGCTGGGATGCTTTAGTCTGTCCTCTGGGACTGACCATGTTTCCAGAAGAAGAAATGTTCTGCTATCTGGCTTCCGAAATTCTAGAAGTTATGTAGGTGAAGAAAAGGGCTCAGTGTTCAGTACAGAAGGATTCACTTAATCTGCTGATAATCAGCTCCGACCCTGAGCTCTCTGTTTATGTTCCCAGGCCAGAGATATGTAGACTAAGCCACTAGTCCTCTGGTCTGGGAAAAGGACAGTCATTTACTTGAATAGAATAAGGAGGAATGAGGAGGCCACACTGCTGCTCAAACAGACCTTCAACCTGACTTTTTACTTCACCTTCATTTTGATTTCAACACCTTCTGGGGCCACCATCCCAGAGTCTCTTGTGGGTTGTAGTATAAATTGTTTTGCTTCTAAGCTTTCGCCTCTGTTTTTCTCAGCTTCTTTAGCATTTGAGAAACTAAGGCCTGTTACCAATTGTTCATCTGCTCTCCTTTCAAAATTTAGTTGCTGTTCTCTTCTCTCAGATATTAGTCCTTGTAGATTTATGCTATTTTAAAATTCTCTTTATTCTCATTTCATGGAGTTTCAGGAGAGAGTGAAAATAAATGCTTATGTACAATTCACCATCTTCAACAAAAAGGACTCTGCTTCTATTTTTACTCTCAAAGGCTTCACAGTTTTTCTTCGACCTTCACGATAACCCTCACTTGATTTGTTTTTAAAATATACTAGAAGCTGTCGTAACTGACCTTCATGTAACTGGCATGCCAGATTAATGAATACTCTCCATTCTCTCTGTAAAAATACATTAGAGGTGCCCACTGCAAAGAGCCAAAAGCTACTCTTAAGTACATCTGTACACTTCCGTTCCCACCAGTCGAGCTGTGCGTGTCTGCAGGGGTCAGTTTATTGCCCTTTACAGAAATGGAAGCTGGAAATCGTGGCCGATAAATAATGGGTGTGGGCATGAAATACCACGGAACTCTGGTGAGCTACCTCCGAAGTTAGTAAGTGAAATTAAAATGTTTATGCTTTGTATCTTGTTACGATGCCATGATTTTCTTTTTTCCTTTTAGTCTCAGATTTTAATAGCTTTTTTCAGTTAACTGGCTAGCCCCGAATGTATTCGGAAACTGGTTGTTTTAAAACAACACAGAAATGTCATTATATTCTATGGGTCACGTGTATGATTCTGCCACGTCGCGTGCTGAATTTTCACATACTTAACAAGATAATTGTTTTTGTTTAGTTCCAGATGTTGAAGTGAAAGGAGAGTATTCTAGCTATTACCTCTTGTTACAAGGCAGTGATAGTAGAAAATGCAAAGCCACACTGATTCACTCAGCAAACCAGATCAATGGCGCATTTGCACTCAGTTTAATTCATGGAAAGATGAAGGCGAGGACAGAAGAAACCCAAATGAGTAAGTGTTAGCTGTAGTGGAAACAGTTTGTTTGTATGTGTAATTAGCTTATGTGGTTTTTAATGAACTTTCTCCCCCCAAACTCCATTTCACATTCAGTAAATTTATTTTAAACTTACTATAATGTATTTGAATAATTTAGAGTATAGAGAATTAATCCCTTTTACATTATACCCAGTAAAATTTTCTAGATCAGGCCTTGAATCCAAATAGGAAATTTTTAGTATATTTCAGTTGAAACACGTTATTTTTCTATAGCTTCTTATTTTCATTTACTTTCTCTCAAGCATCTTGTCCTGTTTTACAGCTCATCTTTTCTCTTCATACTGTATGTTTTGGGTATTAGTGAAAAAGCATACCAAATTTAGCTCAAAAATGACTATTTTGATGTCACGTAGTCCTGTTGACTGGGCTCAGCTGGCCGTTTCTGTGTTGAAGTCCCACATAGGGCTGCAGTCCCACGCAGCTGGGACCCCAGTCATTTGAAGACCTAGTGCTGGGGGAGTGATACAGCTTCTCCACCCACACTTGGCACCTGGGTTAGAATGGCAGCAACAAATGAGAATTGACTTTCTCTTCATGTGTCCTTTCCTCGTGGCCAACTTGGGCTTTCCCACAACATCATAGTCACAGGGTAGTCTGATTTCTTATGTGGTCACTGACTTACAGCAATTGTTGTAGGAAGCCTCAAGGCTCTCCACGACCCAGGCTAGAGGTCGTTCACGGTCACTTTTACCGTACGTGACTGGTTTCACAGGACCAGCCAGGATTCCTTGTGGAAGGACTACACAGTGGAGAATAGCGGGACATGTGGTTCATTGGGGGCCATCTTTAAAGACTAGTGACCCTACTCATTTTTAATTTAATTCCTCTAATTGGGGAGACATTGGTTAATCACACTGTGTACGTTTCAGTGTACAGCTTTATCATGCGGTACCTGTGCACTTTCTCCGTTTATTGTGTGCTCACCACCTGAAGTCTGATTTCCTTCCTCACCGTGAACTTGACCCTCTTTACTCTGTTCGTTCTCTCCTGAACTCCTTCTGTGTGAGAGTGTTGGTAGCTCACTCCATAGAAGACAGTGTGATGGGGGAATTCTACTCAGCTGCCTAAATTCCCTCCGTTTAAGAAGTAGGTCAAAGTTTAAAATGCATAATAATTTAGTATGTTTATGTTTTTCAGCTTAATTATTATTTATTTTGACATATGCAACATCAATAGATATGTAATTGAGTTTTACTTTCTAAATTATATGGTAACACATTAGCTACGAACTGAATGTTAATTGTTGTCACAGAACATCTTTAATCCTGACTTTTTCCTGTGTCTCAGGCTTTCCTTTTGACTTCATGTCACTTCCACACTTTTCTGGGGAGCAGCTTATACACGGAGAGAAGCAGTTAGCTAATGTTCAAGCTTTGGCTTTGAAGGAGTGTCTGAGTAAGTAACAACCTGTGCGTTTTATGTTACCGTGAGAGTGTTGACTGTCCAGACGCCGGGCACCATTGTCTCCACACCTTGCGGGCCTTGTCGTCCTGGTTTCACCCTCGTTTGTGGCGCCGCTGCTCTTCTCGCAGAGGTGCTGCGGAGCAGGAGGCGTCCGCGGCTGTTTTCCACTGTTCCTCTTTCTTTGTACATCGTGTTAACATTTGCAGAAATACTTCTCCGGGAAAATTTTGTATTTCACCATTTTTAACTGTATGCTAGAAAACATACCTAAATTTTATTCTGGGTAATGTAAATCTCTTTATAAAGTGTCTCTTTGTATATTTTTAACTGTCATAGGAAGATGGAGACTACAAATAGAAGAAAATGCAAGTTCAGAGCAGTTAATGGGTTAACTTGAGCACTGATCGTTAGACTTTAATTATGAATACCAATAATGACTACGTACATACCACATAGTGGGTGAAGTCAGCCTTACAGATTTTTCCTTAATCAAGTAATTAGCACCTTTTCAAGGGTCAGCATTTAAGGGTTTTTTTACTCTATTACTAAATATTAACTTGCTTATCAGTCTTTATTTCTTTTTAATCCTCACCCAAGGATATGTTTATGGATCTTAGAGAGAGAGGAAAGGAAAGAGGGAGAGAGCGATCATTGTGAGAGGAGGACACTGATCGATTGGCCCCCATGCTGACCCTGACCCGGGACTGTGCCCCCAGCTCTGTGGTGTACGGGGTGACGCTGCAACCCACTGAGCGCCTGGCCAGGGCTGTGCTGTCTTTTTTGATACTTACATTTTTCTCTCTAGATTTAGATGATTTGCCCACTCTTAATAATGTGTCAGTAAATTCCTATAATTTAAATACTTTCACAATGGACCCAACATGAATGTGATTAAGAATAAATATAAGTAAAATTTGTAATTTTATAATTTATATTTACCTGATTTTGTAATTTCTAACTTTTTGTATTTGGGAATATTAAAATCTTGTTGCGGTGATTTTTGAAGAAAAAGTTTAAGAATGCTGACAATTTTTAAATGAAAGACTGTTCAGCATGATGCAAAAGAAACAGCAGCACAGCAGCCCTGTCATTTCGTCCCAGTGTTGTGGTCACTGTTCTCTTTCCACATCTTCCTGCGTTTATGGGACCTGGTGCAGACCTGGTTGGTATTCAGTCTGCTGATCCTTGAAATATTCCTCTGCTCCGAGTTTTCTTAATAAATTCTTCATTATTACCAGCGTTTTTATGAATAGCATTATTTTGTTAATTTATTTTTTTACATTTGTCCATTATATTTCTCCTAAGTCTGCCTGACACTTGTGTGTGATCTCATTTGTGTAGAGATTATTTTTCACCTTGGTAAATTATCCTGCTTGTAACCCTGAAAACTTCAGCTGCTTTCTTTCTCTCTCTGTTCCTGAGTCACGAGCATCAACAGGAAGTCTTCCCCTGCTCTCCCGATTACCCAATACTGTCATACAGTTGACAGTTTCAGTGAGCATATCAGGCTCATGATTTAAGTACGTTTTTAGAGTTAATAAACATGTATGGCTAATTTCCAAAGCATGTGACTTATTGTGCATCTTTTAGGTGAAAAGAAATCATGGATAACTTGTGTTTTAGAATAGCTCCCAGCAGCGTTTTATTTTCTCACTAGGAAGATGTAATAAAAGCAGCATGTATTACCACTCTTACTGGACCATTACTAGTGTTCTTGACTGTAGAAACCACGTGTTACTTACCTGGGGTCATAACTGGGATGACCATCCCAATATCCACCTTGGTGAGGTGGGATTTCAGAGGCATTTCTCATAAAAACCAGAGGTCAGCCTGTTCCCTTGTATTATTGATGTGCCGACCTCACCTGATGTGATGAATGTGCTTTCATCCTCCGCGCCTTAGGGTACAGCACAGTGCTGTGCAGGCAGGACATACTAAATGTTCATTGAAATAAATTCTCTATGAATTTGTACTTTATTATATAGAGGAAAATACTGATAGTCCAGGGGTGTTTTTAAAATGAGAAATTTTTATAAAAATAATACATGAGTATAGTTTGGCTATTCAAATGGAACTGGAAAGCTTAATGGGGAAAACAGCGGTGCCCTCCTCCCAGTCCCCCTCTTCCAGTCCCCGTCCACAGGCAGCCACCCTCAGCTCTTCCGTGAGTTCTTCTGGCTTTTTCTCCAGTGTTCTGAATAGTAGGTGTGGGCTGCTATTTCCTGATTTACCAATTTCAGGCTTTATCCTAACGTCTGAGATAAAGACTTAGTGTCCCCACATCAGTTTCACATTCTCTTCCCACCCTTCACAGTGAAGTCATGAATTTTGGTTAAATCAGTGATGACTTCTAACAGTACTATGAGTATACACAAGTTTACCGCTGAGTCATGTCGTGTATGATGATGATCAGTGATCCTCAACTCTTCTTTCTTGCGTAATCTTTGCTTTGCTGTTGGTTGGTGATCACTTTATTTTTAATTTGCCTGCTCTTCTGTACAGGCAAAATATTGTTACGTTTTCCAGAGGCTCCAATAGTTCTTCCGCCCACCCATCATTGAATTTGTCGTACGTTCAAACACAGCCATCCCGTTTTATTTGTCCTAATTTCTTTCCAGAGTGTTCCACGTTTCACCCTGTCACCCTACAGCAGATTGCCTTTTGGACTTCCCAGCATCTTGGAGACCCTTCCTCCTCTCTTTGTACGACCTCCTTTTCTTTAGACTCGTCACCCCCTTTTCCCTGGAGACTCACGTGTTTCGTCGGAACATGTCCTCCAGTGATTCATTGAGTAAAATTTTATGGGGTGCAAATTTCTCAAGTTCTTGCCTGTCTGAAAATATCTTTACTTGATTATTGATAATTCACATAGCATTCCAGTTTGAAAATCACTTACGCCTAGTATTTTGAGGACATTCCTTCATCATTATCTGCGTTGCTGTGTGGAGAACTTTGATACGGTTTGTATCCTTTGCATTGATTATTTTGGTGTATTTGTTTTCACCCTCTTCTGGAACCTGTCCTTCCGGAAGCTTTGTGTCTTAAGTTTTACTCGGAGCCACAGTGTGTGTGTCCCCCTCTCCGGTTTACTGAGCTCCGTACTCGGTGAGCCATTTTAATGGAATATTCACATTCTTAAGTCTGAAAAACACTTATCTGTTTTATGATTTCCTTTCTCCCATTTCCTCTTTTCTTTCTTTCTAGAACACTTACATACTGGTCTTCTGGACAAGATGCCTACTTTTCCTTTCCTTTTGTATGTTATCTTTTTGTTCTAGTTTCTGGGGGGTATCTTGTGTTTTAAGCCCTATTACAGAATTTTAAAAATCTGAGCTTTTATGTGCTTGATTTTAAACAGTCTTTTCTTGTCCATTGAGTTTTCTTTTATCAGAGCATCCTGTACTTGTTTCATGGGTGTGGTATTTTCCCTTATTTCTGTTGAGAATATTAATTTCAGAAAACTTTTTTCCCCTGCAATGTTTTTATTTCTGCTGGGCTCCTTTTTTCTCTGCTTACTTTAGTATCTCTTTTTCATTCTGGACTTTTTTTATTTAGTTGAGTGAGGGAACAGTGAATAATACCCATTTTCCCTTTCAAAGTTGGAAGCAATTAGATACAAACTTAAGACACATGCACACAGGTGGTGATACATTACAGATAAAAGCTGGACTGAAGGAAGTGACTTAGTAGGTCTACAGCTGGGTGAGTTTTCTGAAACGCGCACCCAGAACTGAATTTAGGCCCTGAATGATTGTCGGGGCTAAACCACCCTGCGGGGGCAGGCCCTCACCACCTGGCAGAGAGCATGCGTTCTGAGCACTCGCTGGCTCAGATGGGTCTGGTCGGGGCGCTGCAGGTGTTCCTCACTCAGTCCTCACATGGGTGATAGGATCGTGGCCATGCACAGTCTCCCCTCAACAGCTTTAAATGTCCAGTGGTCCCCTCCCACCCCGCATCCAGTTTTAAATGGGAGGTTCCCTGTGCCTCAGTCTAATGTGCTGCAGTACCTGGCAAGCTGTGCTGGGGGTGATGGAGTAACTATTCAAACTTTCACTTGCGAGGTCTGTCCCTGCTCTCGCTTCATTGTCTGTCTGTGTCTTTTCTCTGGGAGCATTCAGTTTTTCAAAAGGAGAATTCTTTCATTTCTCCAGTGGGCATTTGTAGCTACTAGCTTTCTGACCACAGGGCTAGGGGTCTGTGTAACTCTTAATTAACCTTAGTTTTAACCCCAGCATCAATACTCCCCTTGATGCACTTGATATTTCATAGTCCGAGACTGTTCAGTTTTTGCCCCCCAAAATTAGAGCAAAGTCATCTGGCTCTAAGGGCTGGAGGGTGGGTGGGTAGGTGGGGACATTTAGTTCTCACTGGTCCCTCCCTAAGCCTCCATGGGTCCAGGCCTGTCTTAGCCCCAGACCTTGCCAGCGACTCCCTAGTACCCCAGAGGTAGTGTCTCTGCTTTGCCGGAAGATGACCACTGTGTCATCTTCCAAGGTGTGTTGGAAGCTGTCATTCATCATCGCTTCTTCTTTGGCTGTCTTATGTGTTCCTTCACTAGAAAAGAGAAGGAATAAGTGGCAGCGACCAAGATGCCACATTTAACTTGTTTCAATACAGTCTTAAACAGGTTGTATTTTTACAAAAACACCAGCATGAGATTCTGCAAGATACTTTTGAAAACTGGTGAACTTGCTTTACCGTTTATAACCTTTCTGTGCTAACAGCTCGCTCTTTAGGTTTCTCTCGAGTAACTGGAAACTCTGCCACTATCTACAAATGGGCTTAGAACGAAAGTGGGCCTACCCGGGAATGTTGTTTTGCTGGGTAAACTGTACTTGTTTTAGTTTCGAGAGTATTTCCCACAAAATGAGTAGTAGATGTGCTTTAGAGAGAATTTAAAACAATAGTGATGTCAGTGATCCTATGGATCCTTGTCCTCCAGAAAGGAGAAGGTTGGCAGAGCAGCCCGAAGTATTGTCTGTTGATGAGTTCAAACATCTGTTAACACTCACAAGGGAACGCTTTCTAGATCATTGATGCTGTTACTCCTAAAACAATTATAAGAAAAACAGACAAAATTAATATTTCCAGTCCTATAAATAGTAAGTTTTTTGTTGCTTTAAGTAGTAGTTACTTTTTGTGTGTGGCATTTATGACAGTTACTGTTTATTATTAAAACCAATAAAATATTGATCAAAATAAAATGAATCTTATAAATTTAAATACTGACACATATTTGTATATACAACTACAGCAAATCCTCAAGTAACATCATTTCATTCAATGTTGTTTCATTACTATGTTGCTGAAATGCCGTAGAAACTTAACTCTTGTTCATATTAATTAAGTTGGTTTAATTATGTCATTTTACTTAAAGTTGTAGCACTTATTGATGGTGTTAAGTGAAGACTTGGTGGATATATATATGTGTGTGTGTGTGTATGATTAGCTGTATTTCTAACCATTTAAACATTTGGTTACTTCATGTTCAGTGTAATAATAGTTTTTGAGTGGAAGGAGAAGCTTTAGGGTGATCCATACTCTCTCTGAGCTGCAAGGATGGATGATTTCTATTAGGCTCTGTTTTCGTAAGGTGAGACAAGTAGCCTACACAGGAAGTTTAATACAGTTAAAGCTACAGGTACTTAATAGATGCTTCACAGTTGCCATTCATTGTAGCAGGAACAGTCTCCTAACTTAGGGAGGTGGAAATCATTTCTATATTAACTTGCATTTCTTTCTATTTTCCTGATTTCTATTGTGATGAATTTGAATAGGATGAAGCTGTTCGAGATGTAACAAAAAAGCATTTGAAGGTTACCTAGCATTTTAAATGTGCAGGATAATTTTTGTTTTTAATTCTGTGAGAATTATTTTTATTCCTTAGATGATTCAGAAATTGACTGAAGACTCAAGTTAACAATGTTTGTTGAGTACCTTTTGTTTCTTTGACACTGTGAAGGTACACAGAGAAGTAAAAGTTTGGGTTCTTGGCTTTCTACAGGCTTCTGATCTATTTGGAAAGCAGAATACAAACATCGCGTCAGAGGCTATGTTTGTATTTTCAAGAGCCCAGGCTCTAGAGCTAGACGCAGGGCTCCAGTCTCAGTTTTGTCACGCGTTTGCTGGGTGTCTTTGGGCGAGCTGCTTAACGTCTCCCTGCCTCTCTTTCCTCTTGTTTAAAGTGGGGACAATAATATTACTCACTGGACTCATCGTGAGGGTTAAATGTGTTGATACATATAAATCTCTTAGAGCATAATAAATGCCAAAAAGTTAGTAAGTGTTATTTATATTGTCATTATCATTTCGTCATCGTTTCACATCATTACCAAAGTTAAGTAGTTGTTTGGAGTAATCTGAAAGATGTTAGAGGCAGTGTGTCATTACATGTGTCGCTGAGGGGTATGTCCGAATCCGGTAAGTGAGAGTACAGCTTCCTGGTGACAGCCTGGGATCTGGTGCAAAAGTAACAAGTTTGAGTCCCGGCTCTGCAGCTTGCTTGCTGTGTGACCTTGGGCAAGTTTTCTAACCACTCTGAGCCTCAGTATTTTTATCTTTAAACTACGGATTACGTAGGTTGTTATGAGGGCTAAATGGGTTATTCATAAACTGCTTAGGAAGTTGCCTTGTGTGAAGTAAATGCTCTGTATTTGTCGGTTAAGTAAATGAATATGAATTTCTAAGAGAATAATCTAACTAGGATAGAATAGTTACAGAACCGTTTGTTAGGAATTGAGGGGCTTGATATATGTATTGAGGAATGCGCTTTTGTTATGAGGAGATAGTAAGTAAATAAAGCTTAATAGTGATTTTTTTTTTATTTCAAAAAATCTTTGTTCTGGCATTTTGCACAGTTCAGGCCACCAGAGCTAGCCTTACTAGATGCCCGAGGTTGCCTTTATACACATTCACGCAGACTCCCCCGCCCCCCACACCACCAGGATGTGTGCGTGTATCTACATGGACACATTTTTATACAGCAGAATTCAGTATGTTGGTACTTTTCAGTGCTTATGTGCATTTCTGTCTCTTTAGACACTGGTCCCGTGAAACCTCGTCCTTCACGTCTGATGGAAACCAATCCTCTGGAATGGCCTGAAAGGCATGCTCTTCAAAATTTGGAAACATTTGAAAAAGCTAAACAAAAAATGAGGTAATATTTAAACAGCTCAGTATTTTTAAGTGAACTTTTTTACTTCTTTGTGTTTTCGAGATATTAGTTTTTTATAATTTTATTAAAAAGAATTATATGCTATAGATAGATAGATAGATGGAATTACAGAGTAGTACATCAAGAAAATATTCTTCCCTTGTCTTCTACTTGTGGTTTCCGGGTGTACATAATTACAGTGAACGTTTTCGTGAATGGCTTTCAGACTATCTTCCACTGCCTTCTTCCAAAGTATGCAAGTCACGTTCTACATATAGCATTGTGTTGATAACATTTATGGCTGGCTATAACATTTTGTTCATACATGTCAATGGATATTTATTGAGTACCAACTAATTATGCACAGTGAATAAAGGAAACAAAGGGACCAGGATAGAACAATTTTGTTGGTTGAGGGAAGGGAAGTGGTGGAAATGTAGATGAGGTTGGATGGTCAGGGACCGTTCTTCAAGGAAGATACTTTGAGCTGAGACCTGATGGATGAGTGAGTGAAGTGCATTACATAGATTTGGGATTTTATTGCCAGCGCATTGGTAAGCTTCTGTATACCAAAGTCTGATGCAACCTGATTTTGCAAAATTGCTTTTGCTGTTTTGTGGCAAATAGATTGCAGGAGGAAGTGCTAGGAATAGAGAGATCAGTTATATGGCATTTCTGTAGTCAAAGTGAGAGAGAACTTTGATTTCTCACTGTAGAACAAATTTGGATATATTTTGGTGGTAAACTAGAATAAAACTTTCTGTGATGGCTTGGAGGTGGAGGAGAGGGTAAGAGAGGCATCCAAGATAATTTATATTTCTGGCTTGAACCACAGAGTGAGTGGCATTTTCTCATATGGGATGGGGGAGATGGGTGGGAAGTTGGGGTAAGGACAGCTTTGGGTGGAAATACAAAGAGCTCTCTGTGTTTGGGATGCTAATTTTGCTCTATGGCAGCAGTTGTCGACCTTTTTCATCTCGTGGCACACACAAACTAATTACTAAAATTCTGTGGTTCACTGAAGATACATTTTTTGCCAATCTGACTAAAACAAGGTAAAATTTTGATTGATACAAAAATGAAAATAGTAATTAATTACCTTCCCTTTTTGCTCCAAAGTGACTTTTAAAATAAATCAGGCCTGTATTTGTATATAAGGATCTCTGGAACCAGGAATTAAATAATCAGATGCAACTTTATCATACAATGTGACCAATAAGATGCAACTCTATTGTATGACCTGTGTATTTATAGTTCAAGACAGGGCATTCACACAGGATGGCTATTGTTGTATTGGCTGTTGTCATTTTTTGTTTGACAGTCTAAGGGAAAGGAGGTCGGTGCCCCTGACTAGATAGTCAGGTATTGCATGTTTTAAAAGTTCTTACAGCTCACCAGTTAAAAATCACTGCTCGTGGATAGCTCGTGTACATAACAAGTGGACTGGAGGAGAAATCTGGAAGTCAATTTGGGAGTGTCGAAAGGGGTTTTTAAATACACATTAGTGGATAAGATCACTTTGTGAAACCATGTAGAGAAAATAAAAGAAGACTTAAGATTGTACATCCTTGAAGATTTTTCACGTTTATAGATCAGGAGGAAGAATTCAATCTAGGAAGAAGATTGCGAAAAGGACAGGAGCGCGGGTTACTCACAAAAGAACTTCAGTTTCTTGTTGATTAATTTTAGATGGTATCTTCTAACTTCCCATTGGGGAAGATGAAGACGTTCACACCCGTGTCTCTTCACTTGAATCCATCTTGCACCGAGCAACCTTGTGATGTTTGCCATGGACAGTTGTTCTTCTTGAGGTCGTTCTCTCACCTGCTCGGACTGGGACTCAGCCTTCCTACCTGCGCAGCTGTTACCCTGGCACCTTCTCTTGATCACATCTCTAGGTTAAGCTTCTGTTTTCTTGGCTCTCGTGTCTTAATGAGAAGTCTGATGCCAGTTCTCATTTTGTTCTGTAATAGGCAGGTTTTCTTTCTGTCTCTGGGACATTTAGAATTTTCTGTTTTGCCTAATGTTCTGAAATTACATGAGGCCATCGTGGTGTGAGATGTTTTAGTCCTACGACTTTTTTTTTCTAGCTCTGGGAAATATTCTTTTGTTATTTCTTGTTTACTATTATTGTTATAGATTTTATTTATTTAGTTTTAGAGAGAACAAGAGGGAGGGAGAAAGAGGGGCAGAGAAACATTGATGTGGGAGAGAAACATCAGTTGGGCTGCCTCTTGCAAGCCTCCAGCTGGGGGCCTGGCCCACAACCCGGGCACATGCCCTGACCAGGAATTGAACTGACACCCTTTCAGTTTGCAGGATGACGCACAACTCATGGAGCCACACCAGCCAGGGCTCTTCTGTTATTTCTTAGAGAATATTCTCCCTTTCATTTTGTTTTTTTCTTTCTTATCTCTGAAACATCTGTTTTAACTAACATTAGACATCTGGTTTGATTTTTTTCATTCTAATTTGATTTTCGTTCAATAATTTGTATCTTCATCTTTTTTCTACCTTATGTTCTAGGATATTTCCTTGACCTTTGCTTTCATGTTTTCTGTTAAATATTTTGTAGTCATATTTTAAATTCCTAGTAATTCTCATTTGTTCCCTACCATGTTTTTTCATTAGTAACCTATTTTTTTTAATTCATAATGAGAACTGAGAAAAATACTATAAGAATATTAGGGTCTTTGTTTTATATTTTTGCTGAATGATCTCATCATTCTTTGGATCTGACTTTTTTTGGGGGGGGTTCCTTTGATGAACATCTATTCTGTGTAGTTTTTCTCCAGTGTCTAGTGGTTTATGTTTGTTCACAGCTAAGAATTTAGTACTAGGCTGCTCTACATGGGTAGTTGGCATGCACTGTCCCCATATTTGTGTAGGCCTGTTCCTGGCCTATTGTAGCCTGATTTAATATTGGGGGAAGGGAGAGCGCGCCCGACAAGCTTTCCGGGAGGCCACCCAGGGCAGGCAGCCTCAGCGGGGTTTGTTCTGGGCACATCATACAGACACCAAGGCAGAGACCTGGTTCTGGGTCTTCCAAGAGCAGTTTCTTTGTCATTTGAAGGGAATTGCACAGGGCAGCGTATGGTGGGAGAGGGTGGTACCTGAACAGCTGCTCTCGCAGTATTCTTAAAACATGTCATCTGATTTCTGCCCACAGTCACCCGTGGGAGGGGACAGAGAAGACACATTCTACCTGTTTTGTAGGTTTATCTCCAGTTCTCCTTGAGGCTCTTGCTCTAGTTTATAAATATTTGGAATTCGTTGAACTCTGGTCTACTTGGTGTCTGGTACTTCTACATTGTGATTTCAGTGGTGGAGATTAACGTGTATTTAATCCGCTGTCTTGAAGTGGAAGTTTATTTGTCATTCAAAGTCTAGACCAAGTATCAGCTTTCTCGTAAGCCTGTTTTAAATGCTGCAACTCCTTGCCATCTTCCTTCGTTACGCATCCAGGGACTGTGTTATTCTTTCATAAAACTTATTTTATTATACCTTTTCTACTCATTCTACATTGGTTTGTTTATCTTTGCTCTCTCATCACCTCCTTTCTCCTACTTCAAGTCAATCTATACACTAAATCATGAGCAGTGTTTATGAATCTATAAATTATCACCAGTGAACTCTTTCTATGAGATTGAACTCTTACAACGAGATTTACAAAGTAAATGCTCAGTAAATATTTGTGTACACTTCAAAATATGGGAGATACCATTGAATTCTTGGTGGTGGACAAAAGTTATGTTGCATGTTTTCACAATTTATTTTGAGTTAAGATGGGTTTAACTGGAGTTTAAACCCAGGACCAATACAGGGTAAAATTCAGAAGTCGTTAGAATTTGGCTTTAGACAAACAGAGTCACCTTTTTGTGACTTTGTGGCCCCGTCTTTAAGATGGGAAGACAATACCAGTTCTACTTCCAAGTTGTGAAAATTTAATGAGATAGTGAATCTCATTAAAGAAAAAATACTTTGTAAGCTTGAAAACACCAAGCAAAATAAAGCATTGTCAATGTTTTGGTTTTTGTTTCTTTGTTTTTAACCCAAAACATATTTGGTAGTGTCATTTATCACAAACGGGCTTTTAAATTGCTCTGATATCCTTGTATCCAGGATTCTATATAAATGCAAATTATACGTTTCCCTATTATATCCAGCCTGTGAAATGATTGAGAGTAGTTTTCATTAAGAAACCTTTGTGAGTTACTACCAGAGAATAGCTGTATAGAAATTAAATTCAACTCACAGTACAGTTCTTGCCTTCCTTGAATATAAAGTTCATGGAACAACTTTGAGTATTTTCTTGTCTGTTTTTATTAGATTTATATTTTCAGTTTAAAAATAAAAGGAATGGGAAGGGGACACCATCAGAACATTATTGACCCCTAATGTATAGAAATGTAAGTTCTAACCCGTAATGCCGACATTTTAATCATGTAATTATCAGTAAAAATGCTTGATTTGAGTAGTAAAATAATCAGGAAATAGTTAAATTGGTATGAAGTCAGGAAACTAATTTTCCTGTGCAGTTATTGAAAGATTTTATTTATGCTTTGCTGACAGAGCCACAGCATGATCTGTGACTGAGTACTTGACAAAACCTTTAAAATTCTCTGAAATGGAAGTGTTTTTCTCTTTCAGGTTTTTAAAATGTGCTGAGAGCTTTTTGGGTTTATAAGTGGAGTGACAGGGTAGAAACAGCACCTAATTCGGAGTCAGCGTGCTTCTGTGAGTTCTGGTAGCTCCGTCACTCCGGGTCTGCCGTGCAAACTGTTGTGTGTGATCTGAGAAGTGGAAATAGCGGTTGTTGTTTTAGGCTTGGTGTGCTGATTTTCCCTTCAAAAAGCACTTATTTTCAGGTGCTGTCTTCACCTTGAAGTAAGAGCTGACCTGTCTTTTCTGAGGGACGGTGTGAGGGTTAAGAGCATACCACATGTAGAACAGTCCCAGAAGCACGCGGCCCTGCGTGTTACTTCAGGTGCAGTGACAGGCAGGTTTCTGTCTGCTCTCCCATCTCGTGGCTGTGCTCCTGGACCATTCAGTCTCTACCCACAAAATTCCCAGTGTTGTGAGGTTGAACACACGAGTTTTGACTTACCTTTTACAGATTTGGTAACTTCATACTACTGAACGATTGATCATGTCATCATTTATAAGGAATATAATTATTTTAGGTGAGCAGCAGCATTGCTGATAGAGTAACTGCAAGTTTCACTGTGGCCTACAGGTTTTTTAAAACTATACTTTGATACTAAATGATTTGCAAGGGTTTTATTTTATTTTCCTCCTAAATGTGTAATTCTTCAGTTTTCTTTGCATTTTTATGGTTTCTGCTCATGTCATCTTTTCCTGACTGTGGTGAATTCTAATCGACTTTTAATAAACCTACACAACATTATTTTCCCAGAGCCGGTTCATTACCTCGTTCATCTGAACAGTTGCTGGGCCACAAAGAGGGTGCACGGGACTCGATGACACTATTGGATGCTAAAGAACTGCTGAAATTCTTCACCTCAGATGGGTTACCGGTTGGTGACCTTCAGCCTTTACAGGTTCAAAAGGGGTAAGTAATACAGTTATAATTTCCAATTAATGTTAAAAAACCATTAAAAAAACACACGCATCGCATTTCCCCAGTTCCCTGACGCCCTGTGCCGCGTAGGCAAAATTTGCACGTTGATCTCAGTGTTTATCCGTTGGCCTTAATTCCTCACATTTTACCGAAGCCAAATGCCCCGGCGTTCTGTGCTGTTGAATGTAAAGGACCCAGAAATAATTAAAGCAGCCTCAGCATATTCCTGATAAAAGTCAGTAGCTTCTACTTTGTATACAAAGGATGGTACTTTTTGAAAAAAATTGTAATTTGACTTGCAAATACATATTTCTAATTCTCTTTTCTGTGTTCCTCTCTTGTTTTGATTTTGCTGCTATGTACTTGTCATGACATTGTCAGTCATGCCGAATGGTAGCAAAAAGCAGCCTTTTGACTGGAGAAGTGGGAAATGTAATAACATTTTTTTTTGAAACTATAACATTATCAAGTAAGAATTCAGTGTCTACATGAATAATTTATAACTAATTTGACTTGCCAGACAAATTCTGCTAAGTTACTAGTTATTAAAAACTGGATGTTGTTACAGCTGACTTAAAAAAAAAACAGGTGAAAACACAACAAGTACTTGAAAGAATTAAATAATTTATTCACAACCCTATTTTCTTTTACATTGTTAATCCACTATTTTGAAAACCCTCCGACGGACCTTAAAGATTATAGATCATTTTGATCACTTTTACAAAGGCTTGTTTTGGAAAATGCTGATTTTAAAGCTAAATTTTGGAAAAAGGATCTATTTGATGGTAGTTACATATCAAAAGTAATAATAGAGCTTATTGCCTTCATGTGCGTATTCAAGAGACAGACAGTTTGAAAACAGGAGGATCTTGACTCTGTGTCTCAATGACTTAGTGATTTTAATGACCTAAAAACTGTGTAATTTTAGAATAATTTTCTTTTTCTCCAAGCTTCAAGAGATTGATACCCTTTTTTGTGGGAATCAAGACAGTGAAGTAGATTCCGCATTTTGCTGTGTATAATGTACACTTTTTTGCCCACATTTTTGAGGAAAAATAAGGATGCACATTACACATGGGTGGTACTAATTTGTTACCAGTATGTAAAATTTCTAATACCTTGTATCTGTTCATGTGTTTTGTAATTATTTGTTGCATAGAATTTCTTATACCATATGTTCAAAAATAAATGCTAAAATTCCTTTATAATACAAAAGACAAGTATCTAAATATAAATAAATACATAATTGAATTTAAAAATTAAAACAAAAGATTCTTTCCTGAAAGTTTGGGCTGAAAACATGGGTGTGCATTACACACGGGAGCACATTGTACACAGCAAAATGTGGTACACATTTCTGTCTATTTAGTTTTGGATTATTATCCTTTAAATTGTTAAGCATGAACTGGCCGAGTCATATGGGCCTTCCCACACTGAACTGTGTAGGTTGACCCTCTTGGGTTGACGTCTTTCTGGATGCCGTGTTGTAGGGGAGATACATTTAATTCTTTCTGTGGTTTACAAGCAATTTACATAGGGAAGTTTGATACAGTTCCTTAATGTTAGTAAAGCACTGCATCATTATCAGGTATATTTTCTGTCAAGATTAAGGTTCAGGAGTGAGCTCTCACATCCATGAATCGAACCTTTGGACTCCTATTAAATGTCTGTCTATTCAAGGGGTCATTATAAATGCTATATTAAATTAAAGTTCAGGCATAATATTGGCAAAATATATGTTCATTAAAATGTTTCTTTTAGAAATAACAAGGTGTGAGTAAAACTAAGCAAAAATAAAGTTGCTGGGAAGACTTGAAATCAGAAATGAAATATAGCTTAGTAAAGGGAAGAAGGAAAACAACAGGTACCCAAAGAGTTCTGTCTTACGAAATCATTCACTTATATAGTCCGTCATCGGAATACTAGGGTCATTGCAGTTCAGTGGTGTTAGTTTTTGTGGAACACTTCAGGTGGATTCATTAGCATATAAACTCTGGTTTTTAGAATTTATTAATGAGCATATACATATATGTCTTACACTTTAATGTAATAATTTCAAATGCCCGTTATAGTACCCTAGATAATTTTCAGTGGCAAGTGAGCAGTTTCATTACCAATGCCACAGGGGGAATGTGAAAGAAAATTTATTCTTCACATTTTACTATCTACTTGCCTTTCTCTATCCCAGTTCCAAACCTTCTGACTTCAAACCCTGCTATTTCATTCTTATCTCTGTGTGAAGCCCCCTGATGCAAAACTCTCCCATCCCCATCCAACCCGTCTGAGCTTCAGGAACACGAGCCAGTACATCAGAGCCGTGCCTGCCAACCCAGGCAGGAGAGAAGGCCACCTGTTACAATAACCAGCAGAGCTTCCCCTAATTGCAGTGACTTCCTCCCTGAGATTTTGATACACCCTTGCAGGTCTAGGTACGGCAGGGGTTGAGCATGAACATTTTATGTAAGATCACCATGTGATGAGTTTTAACATGCTCGCAGACCGAAAGCCTGCCACAGAAGAACCGAAAGCAGCATTTAGTCTCTAAGGCTCTCTGATATTTTAAAGGGTGCTGACTCCCAAAGTAGGTGTCAAGGTGACCCCATTCCCAGTTAAAGAGAGATCTGGGTCCTCCAGGTGTTAGCAGGAGGAAGTGAGTACCTCCTTCATTACCAGAGATTCAAGTTGACTTTATTCCTCCGAAAAACAGAATTTAACTAAATGCATAAACATCAGTTCACTACAAGAAAAAAATCCTAGAATAATGCTGCTTGTTGAATTTCCACTACAGATCATTTCTCATTCTTGACTTATTCATGTTTCAGAATGGTTTTGTGAAATATGTAACTTACAATTTAAGAAACTTGAGGCGTAGGAGACGTAAGAGACAAAATCCAGGCCTATCCCTGCTTTCTTTTCTTATTACCCTTCCTGCTGTAACTTCCTTTTTATCCCAGGTAAGATTCAGTTGTACTGAAAGAAATCAGATTTCTTTCTTTAGACACTTTCTGGAATTTTTTCTCACTAAATAAACTTTAAATACAAATGAAAAATTTTGTGTTTCAGGGAAAAGACTTTTGTCCTGACCCCAGAACTTAGTCCTCGGAAACTTCGAGTTTTACCTTTTGAAAAAGCCTCAGTGTGCCATTATCATGGAATTGAGTAAGTTTTCTCTTCACCCTTTGCTCTTCCGTGTGTGGTTAAAGTAGCTCATCTTATGTGAGTTTTAAGTGAGTATAATCAAATGGTGTAAACTGAGATCGAGAGCCACAGAGAAAGTTTGTCAGAAACAAAGCAGTACATACACAAATAATTTGTCCTCTATTATAAAAAAAAGTTATTTGATGATTAATCAGTTTTGTAGCATTTAAACATCCTATTATTAGTTACTGGATTTTTTAATCAAAATTATTTTGGTTCCTGTGTTGTGTGTTTACACTGTTGGTCATGTCTGCACTCCCTGCTCACTGATTACAGTAATTGCTCCGACATGTGTTCCCATACGTAATGTGTTCCTTATGTGCGCATTTGTTAGACTTTTAATTGATCCGTTTGAATAAAATTTCAAAGGATTCTCTTGCTTGAAGGTGTGAGCAGCTTCTGAGAACACATCTACCGTTTTCATAAAGATGGTGATAATATATTTTATGATAAATCTTCAAGACCTTAGTGATTCATTTTGTAAAAATATTTCACATTCTTAAAGCAAGACATCATTTTATGGGGATTTTTCGTAAGTTAAAATAGAAAAGGACTTGATTTTACCATAATCTTTAAGAAGCAACCTTTAAGTTTACCAGTGAACAACGGAAACATTCTTTTTGATTGGCTTGTGAACTGGAAACACATGTTTTCAGTAAAATTGTTAAAATACAGCCGTGTACCTACCCAGGGGATGGAACAAGTGAATGTCAGGAACAGTGTCAGAGAATTTCAAAGGTGTCTGAACCAAGTTTAGAAGAACAATTCGGCGTTTACCTGGCAGAAAAGGGAGTATTTGAGGGGTGAATGAGGTGCAGATTCTAGGAAGAGGAAGCAGCATTTTTGTTCTTTAATAAAAGTAGTAAGCATCCTGCATTATAATGAGACCACACCATGAAATCGTGAAGATCAGTGTTGACACAGCGGGGGAAGTGATCTTTATGTTCGAGGCAGTGAAAAACCTTAATTTTAAAGCATAAAATTAGATGCTTGGGTTTGTTACATTGAAAGAAATCTCATTGTTCTTTGATAAACTAAAGTATTTTAAGCAAGAGGTGTTGAAAGACTAAAATACTACCAAGACAGGGAAAACAGGAAGGAAAACACAAATGAAGAGCTATGTGAGAACTTGCGTAACCAGTTAGATGTTGGGGATGAGAAAGAAGAAGGTAAGAATTTCTTTAATGTCTCTGTTCTAGCTGAAGCGCATCGGGTGGATAGGAGTGCAGTCTGAGAAGTACAGATGACACCACCCTCCAGTCATTCTAGGAGTATTTAGGTTCCTTACTGTGTTTAAATAAGATTTATTTTATTTAAGCTATATTTATGTTTGGCATTAGAGGCAAAATCTTCAGTTACTTCGTTTTTCAAGCATCAAAATGAAACTCCCATTAAAGTCAGGTGTAATTAAAGATACCTGTGATCATCACTTTTTAAAAAATCATTGTTCTGCATGTTCTAGCAAGTAAATTAGAATAAGGAAAATTGAAGGGTTTTAGAAGAGTTATATGTATTGAAATGGAGACCAAAAGTTTTGTTTGTTTGCAGTTTGCTTTGTAGAGAAAAGACCTGAAAGACAATTTTAAGGGGTAGGAGAATTTGCAAAACATATAAAAAGCATAGTTTTTCTCTAAGCAACTATTTCCAGTTTTACACACAATGAAAAAGAACCCCTTAAAAATAGCAAGTCAAGCCATAAACATCAAAAGTGCTCTTAGCAAGAAATGTAGAACGGAAAAATTTGCAAATGTTAATAACATATGATTGATTAATTTAGCTTAATGAAAATATTAGTGGTCTATACTGAGTTTTTATGCAGGGTATTATTCATGGTATTATTTAAAATACTAAATTATAGAAGTAATTTCTAACTTGAGGGGCTTAGTTACATAAACTGTCGAACATCCATAAAATTAAATTCTGTGTAGCCACCAGAATGGCTGAAATTGAAAAGACTGATAAATATTGGCAAGTATATGGCACAGTCAAAATTCCCATACACTGTTGGTGGGAGTATAATGTGATACATATACTTCAGAAGAGGATCTGGCAGGCTCTTACAAAGCTAAGCATACTCAGACCCTATGTCTCAGAAATTCCATTACTAGGTGTTTGCCTAAGAGAAATGAAAATAGCTTTGCAAAAAGACTTGTACGAGAACACGCAGGGCAGTGTTACTCATAATAGCCCCATCTGGAAACTGCCTAGGTGTGCAACAGGAGAGATTAATAAGATGGAATATGTAATCGAAGCCGTACTACGAAGCAGTAACAGGGAGCAACATAATTGAACATGCAACATTAAACTAAGACATTAAACTTCCCTGTGTTTGAGTGTAGAAAAGACGGTGGGATTTGAGGACTTTAAAATGAGCAATAGGAACTACAACATCCAATAGTGAGTCGTTTCTGAAAGGACTCCCATATGAAATGCTAATTTAAACCTGAATCGTTCACAATTTTAAATTGTTAACAACAGGCAACTCAGAGATAACGACTGAGCCATAGAAAGGTAAGAAGTGCGTTCAAGCTTTTCAGTTCTGATATTTGAGGAAAGAACTTCTTACTTGAGAAGATTATAGTTTTCCCTCTCACATCAAAAAGTTAGGTATGTTTCCCAAATAAACTTGAATTTAGCTAACCCTTTTGTTTAAATTATTTGTATTTTTAATGGGAGGAGAGCCTTTTGTGCAGTGATTACAGATTGAATATTTTATTTGTACTAAATTTACCCTAGTCAAATTTAAGTGGGAGCTGCTTTTGTCTAGAATATAAACATTTGATACGTGGGATTCATTTTTGTTTTCTCCCTTTTTTGATTTTATTAAAGACCTAGGAATTAAGCATTACAGAAAAGTTGATAATAAAAACCAGCGATTCCTTACTTTATCACTTACTACCTCCAGTCCCCATTTTCAGAAATAAGTGTCTTCTTTGTTTGATTGTAGTTTTTTTGGTGCTTGCTTCCTTTATTCTAATGGAGATCCTGTCACTATTCATTAATGTCTTCATATGGACTATTATTGACTCCCTACTATGAAGTAAGATGATTGGGTTTCCCTTCTCAATTTGAGTTTTCTGCTTTTTATTTTTACATTTTAAAATAATGTATCTAATCTTCTGTTTCTTATTTCATCTGCTATAAAGCAGTGTCCTTCCCATTGAATTTCATAAGACTCTCTTAGTGAAACCTAATAAGCGTTTAAGATATTTTGAGTGTAACTTGAGTCTGAAAGTTGAAACGTAAACAGTGCTACAATAGCGATCAATTCTGCTTGAGAAATATGCTAGTATTGATACTGTATTTGCTGTGTGGTGAAAATATGGACCCCATGAAGCCTGTGTTTTTTTCCTCTTCAGCCCTACAAACTCACTAAAGCACTGATTTGGATGGAATAAGCTATAATAATTCCATTTTAACTGGTGACTGAAGTATCTGTCACCTCACTGTACTTTTTAATATTTTCCCCAAAATGCTAAGTAGTTAGACTTGGTCGTTCTGAGTCCCAGCTCCCTTCTGCTTTCTTCTCTCTCTCTCGTTTTAACTGTGCTCTAGAAAAATTTACGGGTGCATATACATTTATAGTATTTGGATATATTTGTCATGATTATATATCAAAATATTAAGAGTTATTTGACCACACTGTTTCCTGATTGGCCTAAATGGATACAGAGCTTTAGTAATTTATACACATGTAATGTTATGAGATTCTGATTCACCGTAGAAGAATAATTTTCTTCTTGCCTACTAGCTATCTACCCCCATAAGCAAATAAAGAAACTTAGCTGTGACTTAAGTTGTCGTTATAAATTTATGCTCGTTAAACTTGGGACCTTGAGATGGAACTAAGGAAGCTGAGGAGGTGAGCACCATGAATCCAGAAATGTGATTTTTTTTTTTCTAGAAGATTTGGGTGTATTGTGTGGGGGCCGATTTATGTAAATAGTTTGTGCAGTAGAAACAAAATTCAAGTGAAGTTTTAAAGGAAATAAAGAAACTTCGAAGGAAGTTTCCCCTTCCTGTGTTGCTGTGAGCCTGTAGAACCCTTGAGCTCTTCCTCTATTCCGACACATGGAGTATGTGAAAAAATACGTCAGCTGCCAGCTGCACATCAGGGTTTCCTAAGTCAGAGTGAAGTGTGCCCACTGAAGGCTTGTTTGCTTTTTCTCTTATCTAGTCTGTCTTGGGGTGTAAGATTCCAGCGGTTGTAAGAGGCACTGTTTTCTTCAACGATAAATTAAACTCTGCTGTCAAAGTGACAGTCAGCTGGTCACACCAGCCTCTTGCTGCTTTGAATTTTCTTTCATATTCCAAGAGATCTGGCAGTTTCTCATGCTCTCTTTGGCATTTCTTAGTATGGTGGGCTGCATCTTGCCTGTTGTGTGATTACAAGACAAATGTAGCTTTATTTTATAGGTATTTTTTTTTCTTTGGACACAAAGCATTTAGTTACTGTTTTACAAGAAAATACGGAGCAGTGGTCATTCTTCCAACATGCGTATTTTACTTCACTAATGTCAACTGTACCCTCTGCTGCTCTGTTACTGCTCCTTTATCGTTTACTAAGTGTAGTAACTCGTTTCAGTGGCATCATGATGTAACCATTTTGAACACGTGTTAAATGGCAATTGAAGTCAACGTGCACTTGTGCACATAATTCAGTTGAAGGGATGACATCCTGAACAGCTGTGATCAAGAGATGCTAAAACTGAGAAAAAAGTTCTGCCTCGCCCCGGCCCCTGCGGCTCAGCTGGTTGGGGTATTGTCCTGTAAGCCGAAAGGTCTTCCGGGTTCAGTTCCCAGCAAGGGCACATGCCTAGGCTGTGGGCTCATCCCCATGGGGTGCTTGCGAGAGGCAGCCAGTCGATGTTTCTCTCTCACAATGAAGTCTTTCTCTCTTCCTTCCCCTTTCCCTCTGTCCCTTTCCCTGCCACTCCCCCTCCTTCCTTTCCCCCTGCCTAAAAAAGTCAATAAGCCTGCCCTTAGCTGAGGATAAAAAGGAAGATTCTTTATCTTAGTATCAGAATCTTAGAGTAAAAAATATTTATTTAGAGTCAAAATATGTGTCTTTTTCACAGTTTTTCCATAGGCTAATCAGGTGTTAGGTTGCCTCTTGCCTAGAACCTTTTTAACATTTATGGCTCTTAGTTTGACTCTGGATTATATCAGTTGTCCATTATTGAAGTTGGGCTTATCAGTAACGCTTAGGGTTGCTGCTGCTGACTTTTAATGAAATATGTTTTATTTAACAACACTCTGGAGAAAGACTATAAGGGGACTGAGAGACCTGGGTTCGAGTCGCTACCCTGCCACCAGCTAACATGCCGTCCTAGGAGCTCCGTTTGCTCCCCGTTAAAGTGGACTGTTGAGTTAGATCCAAGATTTTTCGGTCCTCGCTACGCTTCAGAATCACCTAGACACCTTTTTAAAAAATGTCCGTGGTTGGGTCCCACACCAGACCAATTAAATCAGAAACTGTGCATGTAGACGGGGTGTCAGTGTTTCTCAAAAATCTTCAGAAGATTCTACTGTTCAAGGCAGCGTTTGACCTCTGAGGAAGATGCTTCCCACACTTCACACAGAGGTTCCGTGCTCTGGTGGTCAGAGTCCGGCTGTGAAGTCGCCGACCTGCGTTGCAGTCCTGGCTGTTCTGTGCATTACCAGCATTCTTAGGATCTGCTGTGGTAGCAAATAAACCCAATGATGACGATGATATAATAATAATAAAGATAGCAGCAGCTTGCACTTACCGACTGCTTTGCTGGCATGGTCCAGGCCCTGATTCAAAGTGCTTGCTTCTACCCATTCAAAGAATGCTCAGATGGCTCTTTGAGATGACTGCTATAAATCTCATTTTGCAGACAAGGCAACAAGGAGCTTAGATAAAGTTAAATCAGGTTCGCACAGCTAGTCCGTGATGGAGCCCGACTTAATCCCGTGAGTCTGGCTTCCTAGTCTTGCTCTCAGAAATCAACTATGGTCACAAGGGAGAGAGGAAGTCCTTAAAGCCCCATCAGATGCTCGGGTAACAACACACTCGTGGGAGTGGAACGGAAAGCTTATGGACACAAAAATCTGATTTTAGGGAACATCTTGGAATTTTACAGGCGGATGGAACAAAGCAAGGCTTTCATTTTTATAGTCCTGTGATCAGAATGTGAAGTGATCTGTATTTCCTTGCCGCAGCTGTAGCAGGAGGGAAGCGAAGGGCTTTCCAAGGTCACACATCTCTTTGGTGCTTTTCCTCATGTGCTTATTTGCTGTACATAACACCCGGGATTTCTTCAAGTCCAGGCAAATTCACGGAGCTAACATCTCGCTGCTCCCTTGAGTCAGATTGAGCGAGAAGCTAGACGCACAGAGACAGCCGCAATGTTTGAAGGAAAATCTGTCAGTCAGTCAATAAGATGGGAAGTGAGTTTGAAAGGAAAAATTTAAAATATTCTGAGTTGTGTTTGGTGTGCCAGTTTAGAATGCCTTGATACGCTTTTAATCTTTGTGTTGAAAATAAACTTGCTCTTTCTCACTAAAGTAATCATTTCATGTTGCTACATATCAGCCATGCTGAGAAATCAGAGGTTGATAGGGACTTGAAAGGTATTAAAACAGCAAGTGTATTATTTTGAAAATAAGCTGGAGGATTAACCTGACCTGTTGCCCAGGAACAGCCAAAGAGGAATCAGCCTGGACTGCACATCTTGTAATCTTTTGCCTTGTCATCTAGCAGGCTGGAAAAAACTTGTGGGGAAGCTGGCTATTCGCTCAGCCTTCCAACAATTATTAGGAAATGAAATAAGAACCTTTTCGGTAAATGTGTTGTTGTTTCCTAATTGGCAGGGAAAATGGGCTATAGTCAGGGCTTTGGTTTTAAATTTTCTCTCTTTCCTTTAGATACTGCTTGGATGACCGAAAATCTTTAGAAAGAGATGGGGGATTTTCTGAACTTCAGTCTCGCCTTATTCGTTATGAAACCCAAACTACCTGCACCAGAGAGAGTTTTCCAGTCCCTACGGTGCTGAGCCCTCTTGCATCGCCTGCAGTTTTGTCCGACCCTGGGAGCGTCCCCGATGGAGAAGCTGTACAGAGTGACCTTCTGACCGAAGCATCCCGACTGAAAAGGAGGTCAAAAGATCTGAATTGCCTGTATCCCCAAAAAAGGTTGTAATTAAGGACATTCAAATACTAGTATTTTGACAAAGTATTTTAGTCCCTAGGGTGATTTTTCCCCCAGAGTAGTCTTTCATATTTTTAAGTTGCTTTCTGCACAGATTTCAGATTAGTTCCTTCATACCAGGAATTTTGTTTTTATTGTGAGCCGTTGATGATTTGCTTACAAGTTATAAAGAGAAACGGCTTGGGAAAACACTGTTTCTTGCATTATATGCTGATACACAGTCCATTAACACGACGGGTTGTAGAGCTGTTAGGCCATGGAATGCTGCAGATCTTACCCTGCAGACGCGGCCGGGAAGCGGCTCTGCCGGCGAGGCCGTCCCCGTCCCCGTCCTCGGGGCTCTCGCTTCCCTCTCGCTTCCCTCTCGCTGCCTGCGGCGCCTTGCGAAGGGTTCCAGGAGGCGCCGTTTTATCGCCGCTTGTTCCACACAAACAAAGCTCTAAAACCCACATTCTGTAATAATGCTTTACGTGAGACTCTTCTAGATGCTTCATTTTTGCCAGCTAAATAAAATGTCCAAATACTTCTAATTTCTGTGGAATTTATATATTGTTAGATCCTTTATCAACTTTAGGTCTTTGGCATCTAAAGCAAGCCTGAAATTCTTATTGTGTTTAAACCTTTCAAAAAGCTTGAAATATGTTAAAGTGAAACTTTCAAATCTTTTTTAATAATTAAAAATATTAGAATACTCTTCTTCTGAGAATTAGAATTCTCTGATGTGGAATAACTAAATTATTGTTATGAGGACTTTACAAATTCATGGTCCTGTTTACACCCAATAGAACTAAAAAAAAACAAATCCATTAACATTTAGGGCACTGTATTTTGTGACAGTATTTCTTATTTCTGATATGTATGTGTTGCGGAGAGGAAAGTGTGCTGTGGCCCCCTGGTTAGCAGAATTGAAGGAAATGAGACCCTGACTTGTCAAAGGAAATTTAAACACTTAGAAAGGTTAAAGGAAGAGTTGGTTTCATAGTTTTGTTTGTGTTTGGTTTAACCCTTGTCTGTTTTGCACAGGTAGTTGCATAGGTCCATAGGTTATGGTTTCTTCATCAAGATTATCCTACTATAAAGCATATCTGAGTAGGGCTTAACAGATGTGTGTGCTATCTGTGCACAGCATTCCCTAGCTGATGTGGGTGAGAAGGCAACTGCAGTGTTGCTTGTTGCTTTTCCTATAAGCTCAAACGCGACTTTGTCATTCGTTGCCTTCTACGTCTGAGTCACTCCTTTGAAAAACTGAGGGAGCAACTGCGTAATGTGTTGATTGCATATCTAAGGCACTAGTAGCAAGAACTTTTGTTTGCTTTTCTTGGGTATGTTTATGTTTCAGTAGATGTAGTTGTAACAGTTAGGACAGCATATGGACTTCATTGTTGATTTACTTAATCTTTGTTTTTGGTATTTTTCCCCACAATAGACTTGCGAAGTCTGAAAGTTCAGATTCTCTTCTTTCTCAGATGACTGGCAATACCGATCGTCACCACCGTGCAGGGACGACCAGAAAGCCACGGAAGGAGAGAGCCTTGTCTCTGACTGGTTCCTCAGTGCCAGTGCACAGCTGTGAAACCTCCAAAGTCACTGCACAGGCCAGTTCAGGTCATGCACAAGTGCATGAGTCCAAAGCACCGAGGCAGATTAAGGAATCGAGATCACAGAAACATACACGGGTAAAGGTTTATTTTTTGTCTCTCTTAGTTCTATACAGCAAGAAATTCCTGTATTTGATTCATTTAAAAGGTATGTCTAAAAATTTTATGAATGAAATGGTATCTATAATTTAGTTTAAAATGATCCAGTGTAAGAAGGATAATGGGATTGTGTGTGGCCAGTGTGTAAATGAAACAAAATTAGCCACCAGTGTATCCTCCTTGATGGTGGATACATTTGAGATGGAGATTTATTATAAAATGTTCTCTCTACTTTTCAGTGTGTGAGATTTTCCATAATGGAAAATAAATATGCATCTATACCTCCCTGCTGTGTGTAAGTTTCACACTCAGATTTCAGTTCAGAACTCACGATTTGGATTCCTCTGTTGTTAGCAAGCTCAGTCCTCTCTTGCTCACAGACAGTATCTGCTGTGACGCATGTGACCGTGCGGACATTTCAGGGCTGTCGTCTTCTCAGTTTTGTCCTAATGAGCTCCTCTGTCTTTAACCTGGTTAAAGACAGACCTGAAGCCCCCTCTACACGGGTGTGTAATTTATAGAATTGAACTCTAAAGCTGGAATGACAGTTGCACCTTTTCCAAGAAATGTCAGTCGTATCCTATGTTCTATTCAAGATATTGAAAGAAGTGGTTACTAAAACCCTGAAGCAGCACAGAATTACTGAGGCACATGAATGCTTCGCTGCCTGCAGTGAGCGTCTCTTCGAGATCTCGAGGTACTACCTGAAGGTACGGCGTCTGCTCTGCTGACGGCAGAGTCGGGGTCATGGTCTCATGTTCCTACCGGAATGTTCACCGAGTATTTTTCACACTGATTGCTTATAACTTGCTGCCAGATTCTTTTAAAAATGGAGATAGAAAAATTGGAACTAAAATATTTAGATTTATTTGATTTTAACCCTCATATATAGAAAACCACATTTTAATTGGTTCATCAGCATTACCATCACAAGTGTTGGACTGAGGTTGATAATAAGCTTCAAAAGTATTTAATGAGTAATTTTAGTATATAATGAAAAAGCTACTGGACTGAGTATCAGAAACACCCAGGTTTTTTTTAAGATTTTATTTATTTATTTTTAGAGAGATGGGGAGAAAGAGAGAGAGAAAGAGAGGTAGACAAACATCAGTGTGTGGTAGTTTCTCATGCGCCCCCTACTGGGGACCCTGGCCCACAACCCAGGCATGTGCCCTGACTGGGAAACAAACCAGGGACTATTTGGTTCTCAGCCCTGCGTTCAGTTCACCGAGCTACACGAGCCAGGACACACCCAGTTTCTAATTTTGAATCCATTATCAGCTAGTTGTAAGACATTGGACAGGTCAGCCATTCAGATGACAGTTTTTTGAAACTTAGATGGTTTTAGATTATCTCCAGCATTAAGAGTATCAGACTTGAATCACAGATTTATGTGAATTTTTGGTCAAAATTGCATATTGACTACATGCATTCAATTCCCCTCCTTTCTAAAAATCTCTCAAGAAAGACAGTATTCAAGCACAAAAAAACAAGAAAAGATGAAAGAAAAAAAAGGTAGACTTGCTTTTTAGTAGATTGTTGAATGAGAAAAAAGTGCACGGAGATGTGGTACAGCAGAGTAAAGAAGGTACAGGGTAAACACCTGCCTGGTGTGTAGAACGCTGATGAGAAACGACCAGTTCACCTGGCGCTGACTCCGAGGCGCTCGGGCCCTGAAGCCCCGGAGCGTGGAAAGCAGCGCCAAGATGCCAAGTGGAAAAGAGGGGAACTAGATCAAGTTCTGCCACCCAAGCTGAAGGCTACCAGGGAGCCCGTCCACTCGCCCGTCACTCCCAGCGCTCACTGCAGGGTCTGTTACACGTAGTGTCCTTCCCCACCGCTGTGACAGGGCACAAATCAGGCTGCGCTGAAAACAGCCAGCTGGCCCCCAGTCATCCTACTTTGTAAAGTCGCCATTGAATAAATTCTCCACAGACAGAGCTCCCAGTAAGGTTATCAGAATCGCTTTTCATATATGACTAGATAGACAAGGATTAGCAGATGTCTCAGCAATGCTTCTCAGACGAAAGAGGTCACAACATAAAGGATAATCTCACGTTTGTTTAGTAACGACGGGTCTCTGTAATTTAATGTGCAAGTTGTAAAATGCTGTATTTTGTTATGTTTAGGATCTTAAAACTTCAAGGGGTCTATTTGAAGAAATGAAGAAAACTGCAAACAAAAATGTTCTACAGGTAAATCGCGTGTTCACAGAACTACATTCAGTTAAATTGCTGTTTCATTCGCAGGAGCGATGATGCTGTCGTCTGTGCAGGGAGAACAGTCTTTAAAGCACTCGGTGACAGGTGCGCGCGCAGCAGTGTTTACTGGTCCTTAACGGGCTGCTCTGTAAGGAGATGCTAAGAAAGACAAACTAAAAAATCAATTATACGAAAATCTGGGAAAATCAGCCAATTTTGATTACTTACTTTGAAAATTTGGTTTGATTTCTCTCTAGTGACACTTTGAAAACATTTTTAAATAAAGGTGAGAAAGCAGAGCGGAACGCCGTTTTGTCGGGTGAGAAGTTCCCTCTCCTCTGCAGTGTGGGTCAGGCAGCAGCGCGCTCCAGTTAGAAAAGAGGGTGTTTTTAAGATAAAATAGGTTTGGGGATTCTGACCGGTTCCTTTTTATTTTAAATTTCTACCATACTCTTGAAGTTTTAATATATTTTCCTATCACTTAACATTTTTAGTAGAAATGAACTATAACCATATTTTTTTCTCCTTCTAGGTGATTGAATGGGTATTAGAAAAGACAAGCAAGAAATAGCAGACTCGTTCTCTTTGGACAATTGTTAGTTGGGCAGAGCTATTACTTAACTGCTTCCTCCCTTAGGTTAAACATTATAAACAAACTTCACATTTTATTCAAAGAATAGATGTTACATGTCTAAAGAATTTCATAAATATCCCATATTTATGTAGTTTTGAGGATGCTCAGTTAGTGTATTTTTAATTATATACATATTTTATAGTTTCATATTTTAATTTTTTAAGTTAATATTTTTATGTGTTTTTAAAATTTTACTCTTGCCTATTTAATTATTTCAATAAATAGAAAAAGCTATTTCTTTACTTGGTAAATGTCTTTGTTAGATCTATTTAAATTATTGAACCTCAAATAAGAGAGTGCAAGTGACTTTTCTCATGTATTTCAACAGCATAATTTATCAGATTGCTACCAATTTAGAAAATATTGGCAAAAATATTCAAACAGGTCTTCCCTTACCCCTGCTCTAGAGCTTCCACTGGGAGCTAGTACTGATGTTTATTTGGTATCAAAAATGAAGAAAGGGCAGAAATTATGAAAATAAGATATAGCAAAAATGACCAAGTACAGATTCCCAGGAAAAAAGTATCTTCCCATTGTAGAAAATCTGGAAAAATGTGGAAAATACAAAGAAGAGAGAAACAAATTTCAACATTGCCCTCATTATCTAATCTCTGTTAATATTTAATATATGTGTAGTTATTTTTAAAGCCTTTTCAAAATTGGGGTCATGTGTGTATGTGTATTTATGTGTGTTTATGTATCTGTTAACTTATAGTCTACTTTTCACTTAACAAAGTGTCATGAATTTTATATCATATATTGTTTTTAAAACTGCAAAATACAAATGAACCAAAATTTGTTTAGTCAATTCCTTGTTGTTGAACATATAGGTTCAGTTTTTTCCTATTATAAATAAAATTTTAATGAATCTTCCTACTATATCGTTGATATTTCCTTGGTATAACTTTTTTAGGAGTGGATTTTGTGGTTGTTAAGATTTTTGGTAAATATTTCCAAATTGCCTTTCTGAGAGGTTGGTTTGCAGATCCTCCAGCCAGTGGTCTCTGCTTCCTTTTTTCATGACTGAAAATAGTGAGGAGTACATTTTTAAAAATATATTGACCTCTCTTTAGTTGCCTGTTTTTATTTTGAATATTTTGATTTTTCTGACTGATTTCTAAGGGTTCTTGCATGTGACGGGTGTGAGCCTCTTGCCATGTTGTTTGTGGTGCCTTTGACCAGGGAGGGCATGAGAGGGAACACCGCCAACACCCCTGGCTGTAAGCCAAAGCCCACGGAGCGAGAGGCAGGCCAGGCTGCAGTGCAGCTGCGTGGACTTGGAGCTGCGCTGTAGGGGAGGAGCCCCAGGGCCCTCTATGTGAAATGAGCATGAGAGGGACCTTGGACAGTTATGGGGGGAAGTGTAGAGGCCGAGCTTAGACATCAGCTGCTCTGGGGCGTTTTTACTGGCGCTGGGAATAATGCTGAAAGCTCGCTCTTTAAAATGGGGAGTTCAGAATGAGACCCTTCCTCTTGGGACAGGGAGCACCATAGGTTATCACGGGCAGAACGTTTGAAAGTGCCGCAGAGCCACGTGAGTGTTTGTTTAGGTGAGTGTGATGCGGTGTGGAAAAGATGGACGAGCTGAAAAAGGAACTGTTCTGTTTCTGTTTTCTAGTGGAATATAAACGAGGCACTGTAAGGGCTTAGGGCGTTTCGGATTGGAAATAAAAGGCTTCCCATTTCTAGCATCTCCAAAGGCAAAAGGTTCTCAAAGTAAGGAATAGCCTAAGGGAAAGGATCATAGAAGGTGAGCTTGTACAATCCTTTATTAAAGCCTTAGAGGTATTCAACTATTTAAACACTATGACAAATACTACAAAATGTGAAATTGTATCGCATGGTGTTGGTGTGCACTTCCCTGATAGTAATGATGTGGAACATGGTTTCAGGTGCTCATTGGCCATTTGTATGTCTTCTCTGAAGAAATGTCTGCTCAAGTGCTTTGACCATTTTTAATTGGACTATTTGTATTTTTATTGTTGAGTTGTAAGAGTTCTTCATATATTTTAGATTTTAGTCCCTTATCATATATATGATCTACAGATGTTTTCTCCCATTTTGCGGGATGTCTCTTCACTATAGTTTTCCTATATTTAGGTTTGTGATCCATGTGGAGTTAGTCTTTTGTGTGCCAAGTTAAGAAGGGGTTCACCTTCATTATTTTGCATATAAATATCCAGTTGTCTAGCAGTATTTGTTGAAAAGACTGTACTTTCTCCACTGAATTTTTCATCACAATAGGAAGTTCATAAAGTTTTGAGGAATTTGTATAACAATAAGAGCTCCCCTGGCCACCAAATTCCGGTAGGAAGGGAGCAGGATGAGAAAACTATTTAGTTGCAAACAGGAACTATTTCTCATGGAAAAGAGACTTTTCAGAAAGTCATAGCAAGAGTCCGCAGGGCAGAGCCAAGAATGAGGGACCAGGGCACCACCTTCAGGTGTCAGAATGAATCCTGGTTCCCATTCCCTGCCCCTGGCAGTAAGAACTGATCACTATGCCCCACTGGACTTAGAACTACCGTGGACGAGTGCCTGGTCCGTAGTGAAAGGGAGTACCTGCTGCGGTCATCCTGCCCTCCCTTGCCATTGTATGTTGGATGCCTAAGTGGCAGTTGCCTAGTTTAATTAGTTAATTATGTCACAATATTCTGGATTTTAAGAAACCATAACCTTGGAAGTCTCAGCCCTACCTGGACCAGGTGAAGATCATGAAATACCAGCCTTGAGCTGTATTGTGAGGAAATGAACATAATTTGCATGTAGGAGAATGAAAATAATTGTGGCGAGAGAGGAGGAGGAGGAGGAGGAGGAGTAGAATGTGGTGGTTAAATATGACCACAAAGCTCTGAGCTCTTCTCGTGAGTGGATGGAGTCTGTTTCCCTAGTCCTTGCATCTGTACTGGCCACGTGACTTGCTTTGCCCATGTATGGTCGTATAAATGACATGGTGTGAGCTGGAGCCTAGTCCTCAAGGACGTTGCTTCTTCTGGCTTGCGCTTACAGAATCTGGCTCTGACTGTAAGGGAGCCTCATAAGGGCACTGGTTTAGCCTACTAGACGATGAGAAGCCAGGAGAGGGTGAGGTGGCCCCTCCAGCAGCCAGCAGCAGCAGCAGCAGCAGGACCGCGGGTGAGGCATCGGGGACCTTCCAGTCCAGCAGAGTGCGCCAGCTAAATACAGCCACAGGAGTGAGCCTGGGCCGGTCCAGCCAACCCACAGAATAGTGAGAAAGCATATGTTGCTACGTTGTAAGCCACCAGGTTGTGAGGTGGTTTGTTTTGCATAAACATTAGGTTCCGTTCGCGCTGAAGAATTCCTTGAGAGACCAAGTCCAAGAAGGAAAGTTGTAAAAACTACCTTTATTAAGGCCTTAGTTTGAAGGTCCTACTTGTAGAAAAAAGAAAGCTTCTTTTTGAACTGTATTTGCCTTTCTCGTGGGACCCAGAAAACTTGCCAAGGAAGCAATTCCTTCACTCCTTGAGCAGGTGTGAATCACAAAGCAGAGAAGCTGCAGTTAATGAGGCATAAAATGAGGGTCTTTCTTAGGTGTTGTTGCCTTTGAGTTCTTGGGAAGAAATAGGCTTTATTTGTCCAAAGAGTTATAGTTGAAATTTGCTGAAAATATAACTGGCTTTGTTTCTTGAGAAGAATGGAGTTATTTTTTTTCCCCAGCATTCCCAGGCCCTGGTCCAAGTCAAGGCAGAATTGCAGCCATCAGGCCCATGGGCTCCGCCTCTGAGGGCGGAGTCCGGGTGGGAGGCCTGTCCGGGATGCCTTGCCCACCGGGGACGGGCTGGTTGCGCATCCGTCCCCACTCCTGTCTCTTGCCCCCTCACGTGTGGCCATCCTCCAGCTCTGCTCCACTCCTCTTGCTTTGACACTGTCTGAGCGACGTTCTCTGAATCGAGTCTCACACTCTCCCAAGAAAAGGCCTTATTTATGTCCAAGAAAAAAACGACCAGAGGGTAAGAGGCTTTTCTGTTGTCCTACACATGTGATTGCACACCCGCTCGGACATGGCTCGGACACGGCTCGGCCACGTTGCTGAGGCGCTGGACTTGCTTGCCCCCGTGAAGTCAGACCGGGTGTAATTCAGAAGATCGCAGTGACACGGTCGTTCACTTCTGGCCGTGTATGCAATTGTTTCGTTATTCAAGATTTTATAAACAACTTACAAATGTTATTCACCATTATCAGAACATTATTTACCCACAACAAGAAAACCTTTTTCAAAGGAGTTTTAAAATGCCCGTTAAGAAGTTCATATACTACAGAAGCGTATTGAGGTCATCCTTGTGGTGCTGGTCCTGTTTTCCAGCAATAACTGATAATGAGCGCTATTTTAAAAAGATACATGCTTTCAGGCATTTTTGTTCAAGTACAAGCATATTTTGTGTCCAGTCTTTTCTCCACTGAGCAAACCCGACACCCCGTTTATAAGAAGTATTTTTAATCCTCTTTGCTGTCGAGGTAAAAGTAATAGAGGTCTTTGGACAGGCTCCCTAGAGAGACAACAGCTGAGTCAGGGATGAAGTGCTGAGGCTTTATTTAGGAGGTCCAGCTCCAGGGCACCGAGAGTGAAGCAGCGGCACAGGGAACAAACGGCCGGGAAGGCAGGAAAGCAAGGCGGGGTGATGCGTTACTGCACTGGCCAGTGCTTCATGAGACCCCAGACAGCCAGCCAGCGCATCCACAGGAAGCAAGAGGAACAGGGTTATTTACCTGCCCAGCTCCTTCCTATTATCTCCTGTTTGGCCCACACAGATTTCAGTCCCCGGTAGTTCTGGGTTGCTCGGGTCATTTCCTTTTCGCAGCTGCTCAGGTTACCAGTCCTTACGCCCTGCAGTGTAGCCTGCCGTCCAGGTCAGGAACCGACGACAGAACCCAGAAACACAAGCATGCATCTCCTCAGCCTGGCTACCTGGCAGCAGCCGAAGGGAGAAGTTGGGGGAGGATACGTTTCCTGGCAAGCAGGGAGTTGGCTCTAGGTAGCAGAAAGGCTTAGTTCAAGCAGAGGTAGTAGGGCCTGACATTGAGTAAGCAGCCCAGAGTCTAGCAGCCTGGGTGCTGGCATTGAGGGTATCCACGGCAACACACAGGACATGCCCAGGATTGTCATTTAACCGATGTGCACTCAGGCTTTTTTTAATGGTTATCCCTTAACTGTAAGCTAAAAACATTTTGGAAAAAGAAAGTAATGATAAAATAATACGATTTCAACATAGAGGTGCTGAGGTACAGCAGTTACACTCAAAGACAAAATGAAGTCATTTTTGTGTGGATTCAGCATGAGTGAGGCACATAAAAAACTAGTCAGATGTATTGGTAACGCAAGCACCATCTTCACACTTGCCACCTGTGACTTTTTATAAAACGATTTGTAAAATGCCCTGAACAAAACAAAAATAGAGTTTTCCTGCCATGTCCATGGTAGTTGCATGTCTGGAAAATTCAGAATATTTTGAATCAGACAAAAAAAATGTTACATCAAATGTAGTCACGGTCTAGGCTCAGATAATTACGGTTTCGACCTGCGTGAGTAACTCGGAGGACGCGGACATGGTGTGGGTGATGGTCCCCTTGTCTGCGGGGACTGCCGTCACGCTGCAGGCGGGTCACCCACTCCGGCTTCTGTTCAGTACGTCCCGAGAGAGTGTCCCTCCCCCCCCAAGCATTTTGACGACAGAACACTGGCACAGATTTCCAAAAACCCCACAGTGCCACTCTTCTTGAGAACCACTTTTTAAAGAACAGATAAAATATGTATCTGTAGTATGTATCTGCAATTTTCAGAACTTGCATTTATAAATTTCATCCACATTAGCACTTACAGATGGGCCATTAATGTGACATTTGTGCAATATTCTAACGCGTTAGTGGGCCAGGATTTATTTAGTTCTTGATGGTCACAGTGACCTTTCCAGCTTCTCGTTACAAACAGCGCTGCAAAGATGCCCCTTACACATTTGCGTACTTGTACAGTTTGTGTCTCTAGGATAAATTCCTGTAAGACAGAGGCACATGTATCTTTATTTTATATTCTAACTTTTTTTGCAGTTTTATAACTGTATTCGACAATCAGCAGTGAGTTCTCATCCACATTAACTGTCTGTGGAATTTTGAAAGTGGTGACAGGTACCTAGGTGACCAGCGTACGGAGCTTGCTTGGCGAACCTTCACCCTCGTTCATCTTCTGGACAGCTGCTCCCGGACACGGTGTGGGACTTTCCTCACTCCGGTGGCCAGATGGCTTCGCGGAGCCTGGTGTCCTCGTGCGCATCTGGAGCTCCACCTCCGTCACGGCGGATTTGCGCATCTCTTTCTTCAAGTGCCCGAGGGGCCCGCTCCTTGAAGCCCACCCCATGGGTGCGCTCGTGGGTGTCGATGGTGTATTCTCTGGTCACTCTCGTTGATGGCAGAGCGGCCCTTCTTCTCGCCACCCTGCTTTGCGGGCGCCATTATGCAGGGCCCAGGTTGGAAAGAGAGCATGGGTGGGGTGTTGTGGGAGTGGGAAAACCGGTACAAGCATTTTTAAAAGTTTTATAAGTATTGGCAAGTTGCTATCCAAATTATTCCTAAATATATGCCTACTAATGGGTGGATATAATTGCTTGTTTTCCCGTGACTTCCCACCACTTGGTGTTATGGAAGGTTTTAATCTTGGCCAATTGCCATTTTAAAGATGAAAATGAGGAATTGTCAGTGTCCTATTTAAAACCATTTTCAGGTCATATTATGTTACCTAGTAGTCCCCAGCCTTAAATTGTCTTTTTATATAAGACACTCGTGTGGGAGAGACTGACCTTGCAGTGTTTTCTAGGGTAGAACAGGGTGCTGAGCGAAAGTCAGGCAGACGTAAGTTCTGGCTCTAAGAACGAACTGCCGAACGGCCGTAGCTGCCGAGGCAACGGAGTGGCCTGCCTCGGAGACAGGGAGCTCCCTCCTGTAGCTGGAAGTTTTTTTATATCCGGTGGAATGAACAACTACATGGTACGTTGAGGAAGAAATTTCTGAGTTTAGTGGCATATTGTACAAGGTCAACATTTTTGAAAACGTAGTCCCTGGACCGTAGTGTGTATGTGGTAACTGTAGGTGGTACAGACTCTTTTAAATGTTTCATTGGTTTATATTTATTTTTATATGTGTTTACTGTGTTGCTCTATTACTAGCAAATCGTATACTCTTAAGATACTAAGGTAGTATTGTTAAAATTACAAATACATTTTGGGCAGTCATGTACTTGATGACTTCTAAAGTCTCCTCAAAACTGAGACTCTACAGTTGTGGATGTAATCTCAATATTACTAAATTTTCATGTATTACAAGCAATTTAAACACAAGCCAAAATCTGGTATTATAGAATTCGAGTATTAGGCGCTTGGTAGAATCCCATGAAAACTTAGTTAAAAATGAGATCCCTAAGCCTCAGGCGAAGATGCAGCCTGAAACTATATACAGCAGAAAAAAAATTGCCACCGGCACCCCCCCTTCCCCACTAGCACCTTCTAACAGCCCGGCTGTCTGTAGGCTGTAGGAAGAGAGCAGCGGGCTGTGTTCGCACGCGCCCCCGTCCTGTGGCCATCACAAAACCACCAGCCAGTCTGCCGTACTCAGAGGTGAATATTTATTTAACACGTATATGAATTTTACTTGATATCCATGGTACAATAAACATAGGCACAATTTTTTTGACTCAAGGTACATTCCAAAACTACTCCCTCACCCCACCCGCTCCGATCTCCTCAAGATAGAGCATCTAATATTTGCAAAACAAGGGCTGGAGACACCCTGGCATGTTGATTTTAGGAGAGGGCTCCTGATTTCAGCGAAGAGAGGCCAACGAGCTTAAAGGAGAATGCGTCTTTCAGCCTTTTCACTCCATCAGCTGATAGAATTAATTAAATGCCTCTGCCCAGATGTTTTTTAATAGGTGTATGGTTTTGTACATCCTACCTAGTTCCACTCAGAAAACAAGTATAGGTAACTCTGTTACCATTGGCCTTTTTTAAATCCCTGTGGCGTGGCTTGAAGATGTGTCACCCAGCAAAGAGCTCACCTCAGCACATCTCTAACAAATGGGGAGTTTCCCACAAAGTGCACACGGTTAAACATCACTCTCTTCTGTCCAGTTGCAAACGTTGTGGATTTAATAATTCATTGATTCGCATAACGAACGGACTGAGCACAGAGCGAGTTGGGTGGAAACAAATTCCCCAAAATGACTCGGATGATTCATGGATGATACCAGGCATGATCCAGACCTAGGAGTTTGCGTCAGTCACAACATCCATAACACATACCAAAGCAAGATTAAGAACTACACTGTAAAGCCACTGTAACTTGCTGAATGCAAAATGAGAAAAAAATTGAGTGTTTGCAATTGATTCATCATAGCCACTCTGATATGATACAGTAACTTGGAAGAAAATAAAATGATTCATATATACAATTCTCTTAGTAAAATTTTCTATTTCTTGCTAGTAACACATTTTAATTCAGAAAATGCATTAATTTTATTCAAATATACTTTTTCTAAAATATAAATATTTAAATTAAGTTTTTATAAATGCAGAGAATGTAGTTTTTCTTGATCCCCACCCAGATAGTAATCAGTCCAAAACTTAAGTGATGAAGAAATAATATTTGTAATTATGATCATTTTGTCTATAAATATATAATAGGATCTTTGCAACTTAATTATGAGTAATTAACTCACACTTCGTGTCCTACTGAGCACCTTAGATTACATATTGTTGAATTAAACTATTGGCATTAATATATGTATTTTATTATGTTATTTACAATCACGAGTATAATTCTCTTGTATAACAACATTCCAGTGATTTTGAAAATATATAATGAAAGAGTGCAGTATAATTCACAAATGCATCAAAGCTTCCATTACAATAGTCAGCCCGGGACTTCACTCTTCGGTATTTTAAAATAGGAAACAAACAAAAATCAATGTCCTAAAACCGTGTTTTCCAAAGTTGCACTTTTGTTTTTTTTAACACTAGCTTCACAAGATCCCCTGTTGGAAAGTTGTTCTGCAGGTAAATGTAGGGAATGGCACATGGACCCCCCCTCGGAGAATCACAAGGTACATTCAAGTCTCCAAGGAGGCCTGCAATCGTGAAACATGTGTAACCTTCCCGAACTTGGTATTTAACAAACCTTTTTGATTGCCAACCTCTTATTTCCATCCGCACAAAACACCACCCAGTGCCCCTTGGGACTAGTGTCACATGGTACATACTCTGGGAAACACTGACCTAAAATAAAACGTTGCAACTCAGTAAACACTTACGTCTGCGTGAGGAAAATCACATTCCTTTAACACACTTTCCACTTTGTAAAGCTCTTTGCATAGCTATTTGCCAAAACACGATTCTGAAAAATCGCATACGCCTAACCCGGAATATTTGTCTGTGTAAACTGTGCGGGAAAAGAAGGGTTACAGATGCTTATGAAATTCTAGAGCTAATGTTCAAGGTTTGTGGAAAGTGACTCCTAAATCAAATATGAAGTGTATTTTTAATGAATTTGCTTTGAAAGATAAAAGCATTAAATCACTGATACGCTATGTGGTGTCTGAAAATATTCTTGTAGAAAAATATCAGGTCATTATATTCTTTCCCTGGAATTCCGAAAGACTGTGGATGCTGTCGGTAGATTTGATTATAATGCTGGGTCTATATCTAAAACCCAGTGTCATCCACGATTACATGACACTGCTCTATCACTGGTTTGAAAATGCATGCATTCAAGCACAGGCAGAAGCAAGGGTCAATAAATTGCTCAGTGCTTCCACTGAAAACCAGAAAATGGGGATAATTAGTGAACCCCACACGAGCTGTGTGCATATATCTAATGACAGTCTTTTAAAAAAATACCCATACTTTGCTTTCCATAAATAAAGCTATCCGTCTTGGCTCCCCCGTAGCAGACCTTGGTGTAAGTACGGCCCAGAGTTAAGCAGCCCTTCATGCACACCACTCTCCAGCGAAGCTTTGCAACTCAGGCAGTCTGTTTTGGCTCAGATTCCACCAACTTATCGCTCAGATCAGTATCTGAGATTTTCCTTAATTCCTGCTCAGCATATGCTAATGAGAATACTCCAGAGTCTTTCTACATCACTGAAACATAATTCCTTAAAAAAAAAAAAAAAGTAACAGCTGTTTCATACTTAAATAAAAGGTGGGGTTTCCGTTTAAAGTACTCTTCTCTCCTTACCAGGGAAAGTCAAACCAGAAGTAGGAAATAAATCATAATAAGGGGTCGTTACTGGGGAGGAGAGAGGTGAAGGTGTCCATTTGTCATCTTGCTATTCAGCCTTTACTTACCTGGGTGGACCAGTTGCCTAGAAACTGGTACAATTAAGATCTGCACATGCTGTTCTACTGTTCAAGTCCTTGATTGTCAAAAGCTATGCTGTGCATTTCCAGTCGCCCTCTGCTGTTTACCCATTTAGTTTTATTCTGATGTTGCCCTTGGTGCCTTCTCCCAGGCCACCCCCTGGTAGTTGGTGGAACCGGCAGGAGGGGCCGAGGACAGTTGTGCAGGACTCTTGGGATGGAAAGCTGACTGTGGCATGTGACATCTGGTGGCACACCTCCTGGGGGCATCGCAGCCCTCCTCTCGAAAGGCAGGTGGCCCCTTGTTCAGGCCACCAAGCCCAGTCTTGTGATTTTAGCCGACAGGAAGGAATGGATGATGAAAACAATTGGCTTGGGGCAGGAATGAAGGTCCAGAGGCTGAAATTTGGAAAGAAGAGAGCGTGAGGGGTTTTTCACCTTAACACTCGGTACGGAATAGCGATTTACGCATCGAACGGACCTGTGCACATCCTGCTTTTAGGGGTTAACTGGGGCAATTAATGTTTTTAAATCCTTCCCCTTCGAGGAGATTAAAAAACAACTCTTTGAACTTATTCCTTACATCTCATACATCTTTTTTTGAAATTGGTTCTGTAAAAACACCAGCAGCATAAATACTGATGTTGCCCTTCTTGACTGTCTATTTATTTTTGTGATGAACAATATAGATACACACTATAGTGATAGTATTTACGTTGGGTTTGGTACAGCGTGAAGCAGCACTGAATTCCACATCTGAAGATTTGGTTTGAGTCCTGGCGCTAGCCTTTTTCAATGTAGGATCTTGGATGACTCACTTAAAATTTTTCGTGGTGCTCCCTAACTCACAGGGTAATTAGAGTGTTCAGTGGGATACTGTATGTGGAAATTCTTTACACGTTGCAAACATAGAACCCATGCTGCTAAGCGAGTGTGTCCTTAGTGGCCTCCACCCTGTCCTCTTGGATTGTTGTAGGCAAGGGTATTACATGTCTGTTAAGGCGCCTTCTAAAGTCTCGCCCTCCTGCTTGTGTTCCTACAGACCTGACACAGGGTCAGAGCATAAGGGACAGGTTGAATTTTTATCACCTGACCCAATTCAGGGGAACTGGGGGAGCTGTCCCCAGTTCTCTTCTGATGATGGCATTTCTGGAAAGGAATAACCTGACCATGTATCTACGAAAGTTAAGGTTTTACATATTATGAAACAGGTACTGTGCTCTATTTTCTATAGGCTGTCTGACTTCATTTTCACAGCATCCCTATGAGGTAGCTCTGGTTATCATCTCTGTGACTTCCACGGGAAACTAAGATTTGGTGTAGTTATAAAACTTCTTGAGATTAGAGATGTTAGAGCTTTGAGAAAACATGGACTTGGACACAGTCCATCTGGTGCCAGAGTCCGAGCTTAACCACAGTTCCCTCTTTCACCAACGCTAAATGCAACTTTTGGAAGTCATCTTAGAGATGACCTACTTCAGTCCCTGTATTTTATGATGGGAGACTGAGACCCAAAGAAATAAAAGGATTTGCCCTCGACAGTCGGTGAGCAGTTCCAGACTTAGAGGACACCAGTCTCTTGACCCTCAGTGTATTGCGTTTCCCGCAGTGCCCTGCTCCCTTCCCACACTGGAAAGGGCTGCTGCCTGCTCCCTGCAGTGGCTTAACCAGGTACTTCAGGGGAGCTCGCTGTGAGCTGGAGCTTATCAGCAAAAAAAAAAAAAAAAAAAAAAAAAAAAAAAAAAAAAAAAAAAAAAAAAAAAAAAAAAAAAAAAAAAAAAAAAAAAAAAAAAAAAAAAAAAAAAAAAAAAAAAAAAAAAAAAAAAAAAAATCAGTCCATCCTAAGTCTTCCAAGTCAGCTCATAATTATAGGCAAAAAGGCTGACATTTAGACATAAATGGTTTTCCTCATGGGCAGTAACAGCCTTGAATTTCCCATCAAGGATAAAGCAGGAGACCGGCTCTCGTTCTTTTCAACTTTTCTAGGGGAAGCACACAGCTGGGCAGCTGGCAGAACGGCGACTGAGCTGGAAGCATTCTCAGTAAGATGGACTTGCAGATCACTTACTTATTTCCAATCTGCTGCCTCAGGCTGAATTTACTGAGTGGAACGTACAAATAAATGACAACCCAAAAATCCTGTAAAATGCGGCAGATCCACTGTAAAAGGTAGAAAAATGACCGACTGGAAAATGTTCTCCAAAAGTGAGTTCAGATCGACCGTCTGCCACAGGGCGTCAGTTCTGTCGTGCCTGCCTGTGGCTTCCACAGAAAAGCATCTGGTATTGTGTCGTGGTAATAGGATGGCATGTTCTAGAACAGTGGTGCCGCAGCTTTGGGAGTAAAGGCTCCCCTGCTCTTTTAAGTGCGGTCCTGGCCCTTTTTTTCCGTCAGCCCCTACTAGATAACTGAATGGTTTTCCGAGAATTACAGTGAAGTAACTGGAGAGAGATGGGGGTGGGGAAGGATAGGTTGTGGAAGGCCAGTAGCTGAATTGAAATGAGTAGATCTTTAAAACTGAGATTTCTCCCTGTATTTTATATATCCCGCACCCTGTTATCACGTGGAAGTCAATAAATATTTGATGACTAACACAGGGACTAGGCAGGACCTAAACAGAGACTCGTCCTTATAAAATCCCAGTCCTCTTTGAAGTCCTGCATTCCACAGTTTAAATGAGGTGCTCTGTCTTCCTGAGAAAGGAAAGTGCAATTCTCACCCTTCGTGGGGCTGAACTAATGTGCTTTTTCATCATGGCATTCAGTAAGGATCACAGGAAATCGTGAATTTAAACACAGCAGCTATTTGCGTTGGTAGGAAAAGTATGTTACCTTCACTGGCAACTGTGCTAATTTTGTTGGACATTTGACATTATCTCCCACTTCTGGCCCTTTGCCTGGCCCTCTCTCCACTGCCACTTGCACTCTGCCTGTGTCCACCACCTCCCGCCTGCGTGCTGTCTGCTCCTGTGAGACCTCCCCACTGGCCCGAGCTGCATGGTTCACGTCCCGGCATGCATCCTGACACCTAGCGCAACACCAGGGTGAGAGCAGATGCTTGATACTTTCAAAAGATGAATGTATGCTAAAGCTGGCAGTACAGTATTTGGGAATAATTTAATGCTGACTCTGTAAAGGATTCTTTGGATTCAAATAGGCACGTAGTATTCTAGTGGAAAATAAGACCAACCTAAGGAACTGTGGAAGAATAGGATTCAGTCACTGTTTTTCAAGGATCGGATAAGACGCGAACCTACAGGTACTTTGTTTATGGTCCGGTGCTAAATAAACACAAGGCAGCATTCTGTTTGTGGGCCATGAGAGGCACGTTGCATAAGGAAATACAGGAAATCACACTTTATAAAGAAAAGTGCACTTACAATCTCTCCATCTTTGCCTCCAAAATCTAAATATAGCATCCTGATTCCATCATCTGAAGACATTTTCAACTTTTCATACGGAGCCTGAATGATTGTCTTGGGAAAGGCACCCTCCTGTGGTTCAGTGGTAACAGAAAATCCATTGTCGTAATGGATGGTCAGGCGGCACTCCTGGTTTTTGTAGGTGCAAGCTGAGGGGGGAGAGAGGGAGGAACGATGAAAGTCCATCCATTTTCACGGGCACTCAATCTCCTCAGTCCCAGCCATGAGTTTTTAAAGTCAAAAGTTAATAACTGTTCGTGAAAATATTCTCCTTGGATTGATTTTTATCCTGTAATTTGACTTACTCTGTGCAACTAAAGGAAATAAATGGAGAGAAACTCCATTCACTGGGACTCACTGCATTTTATCTGGCCTCCAGCCCTGGTCCGACCGTCTGATGACACACAGGTAGGGAGGGAGGCGTGCCTGCCTCAGGCCGGGAAAAACTGGCATCTGATTTAGAGTAAGCCACCTCTGAGTCATCATTGTCATCCTCCTCCTCTCTCTCTCTCTCTCTCTCTCTCTCTCTCTCTCTCTCTCTCTCTCACACACACACACACACACACACACACACACACACACACACACACGGTCAATCGGTATTGTGTCTCCCACCTGGTGAGACAGCAAGCATCCCCATCACATCACTGAAGGTAACAAGTGTGACGCACCTAAGAAGTCAGGTGTGAGTCATTCACAAACCTAAATTTTTAGTTTTAAGAAAGTGGAACAAAGCTCATTTTATAAACACAAAGGGGTGCTTTTTAAATTCTCCAGATGCCCGAGGACCGTGGGTCCTGGAAAAGCTGCCACAGCAGACAGACGTCCGATGTGGCGTGGTCTGGGAAGAGTGCCGTTTCCTCTGCCCGACGTGGCGTCCAGGACCCTCAGGTGCTGTCCGCATGGAGCCTTCCGATCTGAAGGGACAAGACTGGAACCTTTCGGTCAGGTCAGGTGCCAGCTCTCACGTGTGCTGCTGCGCTCATTGCATTTAGAGAAAGAGACGCACTGTGGGGGTCTGAGCTGGATGAAGGGACCGCCACCAGAATCCAAGGTCCCATTTAGGGAGACCTGAGCTTTTACAACCCTTGGGCAAAGAGTTCTGACAAGGGTTAACAAGTACTACTTGGATTTTTGGTTTGGGGCCTCACAAAACACCACATTTAATAGATTCTGGCAAACAAATCAGCCCAGGCCTCCATAAATGTGAGAAAGTTCTTTAGGGACAGACAGACACAGAATGTTTTATTTGCCAGGGATGGGGTTTGGGAAGAGTAGAGTAAGGGCATTATTGATCGCTCGACGCCATCGTTACTCGGCTCAGCATTGATAAACCAAACTCAATTTCACTTTCCCACACTCTTCTGTGCCAGAACCTTAGCCGAATATTGACAGGTGAGAAAAGCAAAGATGACAGAGGGGTAGTTCAGATTTCAAAATTCAAGTTCTTTCCCCTCCGTGCCACGTATCTCCCCACACCCTGATGCTCCGGATGTGGAGGGGTGTGGGGCGGGACCTCGGCTTCGCTGAGTGACAACAGTGCCATGGGGGAGGCCTTTGGAGTGTGGCAGAGGGAACAGCGTCTGTATGTGCTCACAGAACAAGGTGGCTGCTAACTGAAGGTCCAGTGGAAACATACACCCCTTCCTCTGACTGCAGGCAAGTTTCCACTTGTCACTGAAGGCTGATGTTTCCAAAGGTGCCTTCTTTCGTAGGTCTTTGAGTCCTTCCGGGCAAAGCCCTCAGTAAGGGCCCCAGCCCTCTGCCTGCCCTCCCGTCCAAGGATGACCAAGGACAGCAGCAGAGATGTAGCTCTGGCTTCTCCTCTTGAATCCTCGTTTTTGACAATTTTCACTTCACCAACCTGCAGGATATATGGGTGAGTGGGCTCTGACTTCGGGTTTCTTTTTTTCCCTTCTGTGTTTGAACTTTAAAGCTATGCCATCAGATAGTCTGAATTGACTGGTTGTGATTATTTTTAATTCTAGTTGACTTCAAATGGTATTCGTGGCCTTTATATAATGGAACTGGTTATCCGAAGATGTTCTCAGTCTACGGAGGACAAATTGAACGCATTATCAAGTTAATTGAAGCTCTGGTTAAAGCCTAAGCCCCTTTCCCCGACTCTGCAGGCATCTTTCGGTTTGTAACCGGGTGGCACCTTTGGTCATTCCCATCATTTCTTTTCTCCCAGCACCCAGCTAGCTCAGTCCTCTGGTTCTTTGGCTGGTCTTATCAACAGCCTCATTGTTTTCCTGTTGAAACAGAGTTCAGTTTGTTGAGAGAAAAGGAGTTTACAAAATTTGTGGAATGCAAGCTAAACCAAATCCCTTTGGCAGTCTTTATTCTTTCCTAAGAACTCTCCTGAAGTTGTCGCAAGGAGTCTGAACTCCTGAGATATTACATGCAAATCTTCACTCAATTTCGTTTTCAGCTGGCTCGGGCCTTTTCCAACTTTTGGGTTCAAACACTCCAGTGTTTCTTGCCATACAGAATGGGCACATAAAATTAAAGATTCAGTGACACCCCAAAAAGGTTTTCAGTGATGCTGGAGAATATTTGGAGATACTTACTCACTTCAGGGTAATTTCAAAAAGATCAGTTACCTTGGAGATGCAGCAAAAATTGTACAAAATAACTGGTGTTTCGTGTTTGTATGAGCAGAGGAAATGTGGAGAGAGCCTACCACATGTCGGTGTGTGTCCCATCTTTCAGACGCTTCTGCGCACCAGAGGAAGCCGCTCCCTAGCACAGTGGCCTGCACAGAGGCCACCGGAGCAGCAGCATCAGCCCTGCCTGGTATTTTACCAGATACCAATGCTCGGGCCCCGCCCAGACTGTGGAACCAGATTCTTTGGTGGCAGTTAGCAGTCTGAGGCTTTTGAGAGTAAAACTTTGAAACTTTGTTTGTGTTGTCAGCGCAGCTGAAGTTCAGGAACACTGCACCTGTGATGTCACCTGGGAAGTTCCCCGTTGGAGCAGAGCTGCAGTGCAGGGCTTTCCACCGGGACAGAAAGGCTGCAGGTTTGCGTTGTCCGGTGGGGCAGCCCTACAGGAATAAGTGGTGGTTGAGCACGTGAAATGTGGCAAGTGTGACTAGGAACTTATTTACTATTAACGGACTGAAGTTTAAATAGCCACATATGGCAGAGGTTAGCATATGGCACAGAAGAGGTATGGAGAATAATTACAAGAAAAACCACTAACAATACTTAGTGAGCACTTACTGTGTGCCAAGTACTAGGTGCTTTACATGGATTATTTCTCTCAATTCTTGATGACACCCTGTGAGGTAGATACTATTATTTCCTTCTTTTTTATGGATGAAAAAGCTAAGAGGTTTCAGTAAAAGATTGAGAAAGAAACAGAGCTGGAATTTGAATCCCGCATATCTGACTTTAAAGCCCGTAATTGTCTTTATTATCTTGTCTTGCTTCCTCAAAGACAGAGAAAAATGAAAGAAGTGGCAAGGGAACAAGATAGAACAGGGTGGACTGAGATGCTGTCAGAAGCAACCCTAAGGCTCTCGAAGTTGGGTTTTCTGGAAGACTGTTGCTGAGGATGCTGCATAGCATGTCACACAATGCCCTCTTTATGAGTGACCACGGGAGACCTGGAAGAATTTGGCCTTAGATTTCAGAACCAAAAAGAATTTGTGCTAGAGCTCAGAATCAGGTGCAATGGTATATAGACACTGTTAGCTGTGTATTGTGCTGGCAGACGGAGCACGCTGGGTTAGATATGCAGTCCACCTTAGCAAATGTGCAAGAGTTTACAGCCTGCATTTTCTTTCTTTCTTTCTTTCTTTCTTTCTTTCTTTCTTTCTTTCTTTCTTTCTTTCTTTCTTTTCTTTTCTTTTCTTTTCTTTTTTTTCTTTTCTTTTTTTTCTTTCTTTCTTTCTTATCTCAATCAGCTATGTATCCTCTATCTACCTACCTACCTACCTGTGTGAGTTGGAGGGTGGCATGAAAATTACTTATCGCAGCAGTCTGAGCAGAATTGTTTTTGGGAAACTGGCAACACTGAGAAGTTCCACATCTCTGTAGACAATGTAGTGAGTGAAGAATGGACTTTAGACAGATATAACACAGAGTTAAAGTCAGTTCTGTTGTTTATTAGTTGTGTGGTCTTGGGCAAGTTACTTAAGAATTTGTTTCTCAATTTGTACAGTTACATTGACAAGGGAATCATGAGGATTATTAGGTAAGAGGAGGCACTGCATTGTGATGCGTACATTCACACACACACACACACACACACACACACACACACACACCCCTGGATCGTGCTACAACACAAAACAGTGTTTATAATGGTATTTCTATTCCAAATTATTTCATCTTTAAAACATTGGTCTTAACCCAATTAGTTGATCTCAGGACCCCAAAAGGGTTGTTTCTCACAATATGGGAAACACCAAGGGGCATTATATAAAATGCTTGGCACATGGAAGTACTCAATCAACCGTATGGTATAGAGGGGTTCTTCTTCTACACACCTACCCTATTCCTAACCCGTTCTTCCTTAGCGCACTACAAGAATGCGGACTGCACTCGCCCACATGCTCCCTCCATCCTGCCTGCCTCACCTTTCACACCAGGGGCCCGGCTGACTGCTGACCCTTCCTGAGCATAAACGCTTTGCTCTGCTCACCCCCACTAGATCCCTCTGGTGCCAACACTTTCAGAGCCCGGTTGTCCAGTTTTCTGATCATTTCTCTGAGCTTCCTAATATATTTGCAATGACTTTATTCTGTGATAAAGTACTACTCAGAATCAATTTCTGTTGTTTACGAGAACCTTGCTAGTTTATGCCTCCAGTAAGCCACTTGGGATTATAGGCAGGAATGTCACATCTCACTTGCCAAGTCACTGTTTTCTTTTCTTCTTAAAGATTTTATTTATTTATTTAGAGACAGGGAGGGAAGGAGAAAGAAAGGGAGAGAAACATCAATGTGTGAGAGAAACATCGATCGGTTGCCTCTCACATGCGCCCCAACCAGGGATCTGGCCTGCAGCCCAGGCATGTGCCCTGCCCGGGAATTGAACCGGTGACCTTATGCTTTCTGGGCTGATGCTCAGTGCACTGAGTCATGCTGGTCAGAGTGCTCTAAGTTTTCTTGAATGAAGATGGGATTACACGTTTCACAGTTTAACCCTTAGGCTCCAATGAGTAGTGCATAAGGTGTGCCTCTAATTTAGGAAAACTTCAGTTTACCTCTGGAATTTTAGGCACCCCTGAAGGCCAGTAATGGGAACTACTTCGAGGCCAGGGTGAAGTAGAGGGTGCGTTTCTCCTGGAAGAGGGTGACTTCAGGAGCCCACGGCCCGCGGCGCTTACCTGTGGTGACTTCGGCAATGAGCTCCGCTGAGTTGTGGCAGCCCTGCACTATGCTCCTTGTCCAGTGGGAGAGGTCCCTGCTGATTTCAGCCCTGAAGAGGTGGGTTTCAATCCCCTGTCTGGTGCCCGTTCGTGTTGCGAAGGACAGATCCATGCCAGCCTGGGGCGATCCTTTCCCTGGCCCTGAATGGACCAGCCTGTTGAAAGAGAGAAAACAACTGTTGGCAAGAATGTAGAGAAAAGGGAACCCTTGTACACTATTGGTGGGATTGTAAACTGGTACAGCCATTATGGATGACAGAAGGTAGGGGGTCCTCAAAAAATTAAAGTTAGACCTACATTATGATCCAGCAACCCTACCTCTGGGTATGTGTCCAGGAAGTATGACCAGAATCTCAAGGAAATACCTGTGTTCGTTATTCACAAGAGCCAAGCTACGGAAACAACCCAAGTGCCTACTGGTGGATACATAGATTAAAAAATGTGGTCTGTATGTATAAATGGAATGTTATTCAGCCTTTTAAAATAGGGAAATCCTGCCTTTTGCAACAACATGGATGAACCTGGAGGGCATTATGTTAAGTAAAATAAGCCAGGCAGAGAAAGACAAATATTGTACGATCTCATATGTGGAATCTAAAAGTAAAACAAAAAAGTTGAACTCCTAGTAATAAAGAGTAGAATGACGGTTCCCAGGGGGCGGGGACAAATAAGGGGAATGGCCAAAGGGTACAAACTTTTAGTTATAAAAACAAGAAGGATCTAATGCATAGCCTGGTGACTACAGGTAACAACACTATTGTATACTTAAAATTTGCTGAGAGAGTAGATCTTAAATGTTCTCACCAATAATAATAATAAGAGTAATAATAATGATAATTATATGAGGTAATAAATGTGCTCATTAACTTGATTATGGTAATCATTTCACATGTATATCAAATTGTCGAGTCATTGTACACCTCTAATGTATATTGATATAATATTATTTGTCTATTTTATTGCAATATAAAAAAAGAGAAGTCTCCTGAACCTCATTTTGCAGAGAGTCCAGGGCAGCGAGAGGGAAATGCCTGCCCACCTGGGCCCATGCACTGGAGTTTACCAGGTACTCACTGAGTGCCACTCGTCAGGAGGGAGGAGGGCGTTTGGTAATGTGTGAACAGGAGCGATGAGAAGGTTTCAAAGTTTAGGCGAGGATAAAAAAAACAGAAGACATTCTCAAAAGCCCAGGACAGGTTTTAAAGGGATTGAGGGTCAGGGAAAAATTCATTAAGAAAGGTTTATATAAAAGCACCAATTTATATTGTGTTTTCTTCATTGCTCAAGAGTGTTTTCATAATCAAGAGTGTTTCAGTTTTTTTTTTAGTTGCTTTAAAAAATCTATCTACTCCCATCCCAACCCACCGCCCAAGCCCTCCCCACCTCCCTCCCATTTCCACCCCCCCTTAGTTTTTGTCCATATGTCCTTTATACTTGTTCCTGTAAAAGATAGAAAACTCTACAAGAACAATAATTAAAATAATATTAAAAATAAATAAAAAGGAAAATAAAATCTATTCTTTCCAAGAAAAAAAAGAAAAGAAAAAAAATATTTTACCAATGTGTTAGGTATAATATAATATCTCACAGGTATTTGAATTTGCATTCACTTCATCACTACGGATGCTGAGCCTATTTTGTATATTAGCCACTTCTACTTATTTTGTGAACTGTTTTTATAAGCTTTGCCCATTTTTCTATTATATTGTTTTTGTTTTACTAGGTGGAATGCTTCTAAATTTTTATTAAATTTATTTTCTAATAAAAAAAGAAATCTATCTAGTTTCCTCCTTTTTAACATCTTAAAATCTGTTATCAGTTTATGTATCTGGTAGACTTCATGGTAAACTGAATAGCGGCAGGGTTGGGAAGCATAGAAACCTGCATGACACCCCCGTTCTGCCATTCTCGGAATGCCCCGAGAACCCCCACCTCCTAAGGTACCACGGAGAGGAAATGAGATAGTCTACGTACCGTATGTGGCGCTGCACTGTAGCGATACTCAGTGAGCATTATTTCCACCCCTTACCCCTACCCTCAGTTTTCTTATTTTAAAAGCATCCGTAATTCCTGCCTCATATGATTAGAATTAGAAAATAAAATACATAAAGCACTCAATCCAGTATACAGTGCATCTTAGGAAGCATTCAGAAAAAAGGGAATCCCTTACGCCTTGCCTAGCCTGACACGCTCACTTTGCAGCCTCAGATTTCCCACCCGGGGGGGCGTCGACTCTGTCGCAGTCCAGGGCCAGCATGAATGTAACAGGCACGAGTGAAGCCAGAACAAGGTGAGCTGCCCTCATGGAGAATGTCACTTTTTGTGTGGGAGTTTCCTACCAACATTTGTTTTTCTCCAGAGACGATGAAATTGAAGCCAATATTAACTGGAAAATGCAATTTGTTAGAAAATTGGCACTTGGTAGGCCTGTGTATAAGGAGTGACGTTACCAACAGTGTAACAAGGTGTGAGAGCCCTGTATCTGGCTGACCGATAAGCGTGCATGAGGGGTCCTTGACGGAGACGCAGCGTGTCATAGGAAGTGATGAGAAGGGAGCCTTTGGGGGGAGGGACGTACACTTTGTTATTCGTCTTGCCACCAAGCCCTCGTTGATTGTAAAGGAAAAAGGAAAAAGTTCATTTTTTCAACTATTCAAGTGCGAATTACCTAATATTTATGTCAAGGGACAAGCTGATTAGCTGTCTGGAGAATAGCAGGCATGTTGAATTATGCGTTCTTTTGAATATGCCAATACCAGCTAATGAACCGTACAGTGCTATATGTAAACTGTGAGATGAAGCAAATTCTCTTTTCTGCTGCCTTGTGTTTGTGCCGGTAACAAAAGGACCCAATTCCCGGATTAAAATCCAGTGAACTACATCAGAGAGCCACAGAACACATGTGAGCGCATACCCTCTGGGAGTCTTACACAGACCTTGGGAACTATTGTATAAATGCACACATATCTATCGGGAAGCTCTCCACATGCAATTCAAGTGTGTAAAAGAAAAGCTTGGGAACCCTTCTGTTAAGATGTCAAGAAATTTTATGGGTGATTTCATTTCTTCTGGTGCTTTTTTAATTCCTAAATAATTTTTCTTTCAACAATTTAAAGATTAGCTTTAAAAGGCTCTAAGACCGAGATGAACCCAAATCTTCCACTTTAATTTTTTAGAATGCGGACTTCCACTGCATAGAATATGTGCATTGGGACTCAGTGCGGCATTCACGTTTCGTTGGTTTGTTTGAGAGCAGCATTTCAGTGTTGGAAGACTAGATGTGTTTATCTCTGTTCTTTTTGGTGTTTGTTTGTCTCTGAGTTACTCTAAATTGTCCATGTCTAGCTCCTAATACCTAAAGCCTCCTGGCTGTGGCTGTGGGAATAGCCTTTCTCAAAATGAAGTTAACGGATCCACGTGGAATGAAACCTACATCTGTGACCTCCTGAATCCCTTACACAACCCTACTGGCCTCCAGCAAATGAGACGGGAGAAAGACTGAGAACTTCCAGTTGAAGCTGCAGGATCCTTCTGGATTCAGGGCTGCTCTGAGGGGCCTTAGAGGAGCTTCCTGCTCTGTTCAAGTCTTTTCTCCTTCTTCCAGCTGACCACCAAGAATCAATCACTGAATCATTCATTTATTCAATTGATCAAACATTCCCTAGTCACTAACTGATCTATCCCACTACTATATATGGTGCACTGTTGTGGATTGAATTATGTCCCCCTAAAATTTACATGTTGAAGCCATAACCCCAGTGTGACTGTATTTGGAAATAGGGCCTGTAAGAAGGTACTAAAGGTTAAGTGTGGTCATAAGGATGAGGCTTTAACCCACAGGACTAATGTTGTTAAATAAAAAGGGAAATACCAGACAGTTCTCTCTCCCTACACCCACGGAGAGGAAAGGCCACGTGAGGACAGCGCAAGAAGGCAGCTGTGCATAAGCCGGGAAGAAAACCCTCACCAGAAGCCAACGTGACACACCCTGGTCTTGGACTTGTAGCCTCCAGACCTGTGAGAAAACATATTTCTGTTGCTTGAGCCACCTGGTTTGTGGCATTCCGTTGTGTCAGCCTGAGCATACTAATAAAAGCACCTACTCTCTGCTGATTCAGGACTAGGGGTAGTGTGAGAACAGACACGGCCCAAGCCCTGAGGAGATGCAGTTCAACAGAAGATGAGCTCTCTCCCTTCCTAATTCCCACAGCCTCTTCACTTCAGGTTCAGCCCCAGTTCTTGGGAGATTCTTTCCTAGAATATGGGGCAGAGTCAGAAGCAGCCTGTGGAGATCATAATGGAAGAGGATGAGCCAGGGTGGGGTGGAGGTGTGGAGAAATATTCCTCCTCATTGGGACAACCTTATTATTATGAAGATCTTCCTCCAGTGGGTGAGTCTAAACCACCGGAAAAAGCAATTCCATCACAAGATTGGAGAGCAGTGGATTCTGGGATAAGGATGAAGAAGGCCCTGCAATTATCAACATACTTGATTTTTCATTCCCAGCAAGGTGTTGAAAATAGACTTTCTTTGTTCGTTATATTATCCCGACTAATTGCTTTCAATTGTCCACGGCAGTAATTTGGGGATGTTACACAGAAATGTGGACATTCACCACTGTGCCATCTTGAGGAGACTGAAACGAGAGTTGGATATTTTATAAATCATGGAGCTGCAAATACGACAAAGGTCACTGGACAAGAGAAGATCAAGATCCTTGCTCTCACCCCTTTTTGTTCTATTGGTGAGAAGTGTGGCAGCTACTAAGAACACAGAGAGAAAAAACATAGTGGAATAATGATGTTTGCAAGTGCTCTGTGAAATCTTTCTCTTGAGATGAATTTGCATTGATGTATTACCAGCTCCAAGCCAAAGGGATAAACTGGACATACAGTCTGGGAATCTTTACTGCCTGACACCGACTGGTCAGTGACGTCCCGGGGATGGACGAGAGCGTTCTCACCTCGAGAATCCATGGTTTCATGGAAGCCGTCCCTAGACTTGGCCGGTCCAGGAAGAGCTGTGCTTAGAGACATGCCTTGCTTCTTGAGCCCCAAGTTGAGACCACCTAAGCAGGCAGTCAGTGGGTATTCTTGGGCGCCCACTAGGTAAGATTTGTGGCTCATGGGTCAAAGCAGAGGGCCACTGGGTGAGGAGATTTGGGGGATAACGAACTTGCCGTTGGCAGCACAGCCATCTGCTGGAGCTCAAGACCAAGCAAAGTGTGATCTCCTCAAGGTAGGCCCCCCCTCTGGACTCCCACACAGCATTATCAGTCCATTTGCCCCCCGTTGTAGGCCTGCTCCCTCATCTCCCTCACTAGACGTTGACGACCTGTGGGGTGGGAGCCTTGTCCCGTCTCTCACTGATTCCATGGTGTCTGGCATCCTCCCCGATTCAGGTGCAGTGTTCAATTCATGTAATTCATGTTGGTGGCTAACTATAAGAATGCAAGTTTTTCAAAACAGTTCTAAAATGTGAATCCAAGTTTGCACAGAAAGTACACACGCATACACTTGACCTGTTTTGAAATGTGGGGTCAGTGAAACGTCTCCTAATGGACTCTGCATTTGCAAACCACATTCGGGAACACGCTGCTGTAGCCAGATTCTGGACACTAAGTACCAAGTAAATGTCAGCAGGATATTATGATGTTAAAAGTCATCATTTGGACATTTGCAAAGGTAGGGCTAAGGACAGAATCTGTCTGCCTGAGGTTTTTCCATTCTGCCAGGGGCAGCCTTTTTATATTCCTCCCAAGATTCTTCCCAAAGATCCTTCCTGATCTGCAGTCTCAGGAGGGACTCTGAAATAGCTATTATTTATCTTTCAATTATTTTACATTTTAAGCTATTTGTGTATCCTTAAAATTATGACTATTTCTTATCTGCCTCCCAAGAGATGATAATTTTCTTACCCAGCCAGAAAAAAAATACTGGCTCCCTTGGACAGGCTTGCGAGCTACAATTCACACCCAATTTCTAAGTTTTATCTGAAATTGCTTGAGAAGCCCAAGGACATGCTTCATTCCCTGGTTATAAAATTCAGTTGCACATTCCCAGGGTGGAAGCCATAGTTGGAAGCAAAGCCACAAACTCCAGCAAGATTTTACATTTCCTCTTAGCTAGGAGTGTGCGTAAGTGACAAATGAATAGGACCACGTAAAATTAGGAAATGGAGCCTGGTACAGAATATTTAGTAATAGCCATTATTATCATTAGTTCAATCAGGGCAGGATTTTTGTTTGAATATTCCCTGCTGTATGCCTGGCACCTAGAACAATTTCAGGTATAAGATAGGCACTCAGTAAATATTCGTTAAGTGAATGATAAATAAATAGCTAGACTACAAAGACGGCTATCTTCCAAGGAGTCTGTGATTGGTGACCACTATGAGATGTTATGACTTCTCTCCCACCCTTAGTCCCTCAACCACGTGGAATAGTACCTGAGGCTAAATCCAAAGAACGTGGGTTTACATCACTAAATGCTAATTTCCAGATTAATTCAGTTCTGGAAAAAAAATGATTTTGAAAGGGAACTGGGATGACATGTTCTTCATATCCACTTCCTGTTTCTTCTTTCAATCTGCTTCTTTCCATTTCTTGCAAGTGGTGTTTGTTTTAGTGAGTTGGTTATTTCTGGGGTAAGAGTTCCCTTTTTTTTTTGGTCTGAGAGTAGAAAGTGATCATTTTATCAAAAAAAAAGTCAGTAAGATTTCATATTCGTGGCCAGCATGGATCCATTGTAATTTAAGGAATTATATATAAATGAAATGAATCTCTAACCCAGATACAAAGAAAGGGTGAAATGTCTTAACACTACTTCAAATGTGCAAAGTGGTGGATGCTGTGAGGCTCAGCGTGGCTGTGTGATAAGTGAAAGTGTTTGATACTTTCACTTTCAGGTCAAATTCTTTGTCCAAGACTTGAGGAAACTTGGCAGTTGAAATACTCATTTCTATAGGAGATCTGCCAAATGTGTCTCTATCAATAACTGTGGTACTAGGCCACATATTCTTTCTGGCTTTTCAGATATGCTCCTTTGTCTGACTGGTTTTGATGAAAACAAAAACTAAAAAACCTGTCTCACCAGGTATGCTGATGCACTAATTGAACTCTGGATAGTCGTTAGAGAATGTTGCCTAAAATATTCCACATGAAAACATTAATATCCTTAATTAAAACAAAAACAATTGCAGCACACAGATTCAGCCAAATTAGTAAAATTACATATTAGGTAACTGGTTTGCTAAGGATGTTACATTCTCATTTTGCTTAATTGCTATAATTAGCATTTCCCAGCAGTTGCCACAATGCAAGCCACAAAAGAAGAAAGGAAAAACAACTGGCCTGGTGCTTTCTAATAGTCTCTCATCCAGTGCCCACTCCTAATGGAGCCCAATAGTCAACAGCCTCCAGGCAAGAAGTGATGGGGAGAGAATCACTAGTAAGAACCTAACTGGCAGGCAGGAGGGGCCCGCTCAGGTACCAACAACCCTCAGCCAAGAATAGCTGAACAACTGCCTCATGTCTGTCTTCTAAACTTCTTTCATTTGCCTATGGTGCTGAAAGACTTAGGCAAGCTCCCAAGTTTTTATTATTGAGGGATATTGACCATAATAAAGACCAAATTAATGTAGGAGAATGAGCAGCAAAAGAGATGGAAGCCAATTTTTGACTCTCTGGTGGTGTTATCTGGGTGAATTGTCAGAGACAGCTGATTGTCCCCCGTACATTCTCCATGCTGTCCTGACATTTCACAGCCACCTGCCAGCAGTAATGGGGAGGGAGGAACGTACACGCTGAGCAGATGAAAATGGCATTGATACACTGTCATTTGCATTGACTCTTTGAAAGTGGTGTCATGAGCTCCACTTTACAAACAAGAAATCCCTGGTTCTGGGTGGTTACGGAGCTGTCCAGGATCACTGAGTGAGTGTCCAGAATTGGGACCCAGGTCCACATGACCACAAAGTCTGTATCTTTCCATCATGCCAGGAAAAGGGGCCACACTCCAGCTCGTGAACTACAGGTAGGAAGGAAAGTGAAGTCAGACAATGTAATGAAGATTTCACGTCAGCCACGAGTTTGAGTCACCCCAGCGCTTTCCTTCTCCGAGGTCAGCAAGACTCACAATCTGACGGATATTTTCCCATCACAATAGCGCAACATCATGGGAAATTTTCTCTTTTCAGTTAATAGTCTTTTTATTATTTAGCAGACTTAGAGATCTAATGTTTATGTATTTTTTATTGTGTCTGATACTACAATTGTCTCAGTTTTACCCCCTTTGCACCCTCCACCCCAGCCGCCCCCCACTTCCCGTGGCCATTCCTCCCGCTGTTGTCCACGTCCATGGCTCTGTCACCTGGGTTGACTAATCCCCGTCACCTTCTTTCAAGCAGTCAGCTCTTCTCCCCTCTTACAGCTGTCAGTCTGTCTCATGTTTCCATGCCTCTGGTTCTGTTTTGCTCATTAGTTTATTTTGTTAATTAGATTCTTCTTATAAGTGAGATCATATGGTGTTTGCCTTTCACCGGCTGGCTTATTTCACTTGCCATAATAGTCTCTAATTCCAGCTATGCTGTTGCAGAAAGTAGGACTTCCTCCTTTCTGCTGTGTAGTAATTCATTGTGTAAATGTACCAGTTTTTTTAATCCATTCATCTACTGATGGGCACTCAGGATGTTTCCAAATCTTGGGAATTTTCCAGTTATCTTTACATATTCCCTTAGCCTATCTATGCTTTAATTAGTTCAGCGTAGATCACAATGTGTATAGAATATGGATTATGAAAAGATTTTCAAGCACTTCTTCATGTAACATAATTACAATTAAAATTAGTCCTATTTTATTGGGAAACTGAAACCATGAGGGAATAACTTAAACAATTAGGTCTTATAGCACTTGGCTTTTATCTCTTATATTTCTCTTTACACACACACACACACACACACACACACACACACACACAATCCCCTACCATCAGCCCCTAACATGAGCCTTTTAAAAGTTTCTTAAACAGAACATTCTTGCCCCAAGGAGGAAGCCATCCTTAGGTCACCTGCCCCAGTGCTGTTACAAGTGGCTTTCAGAACTACTTTGTGGTGTGATTGAGGGGTTCCAGCCTCCCCGTTTCCCTCTCACACTTCTCTCCACAACAAATAAGCCAACAACTCCTCCATCAGCCCAATCCTTATATCTCAGTGTCTTTGAGACACTACAAGTCCCTGAGAAATGCAGTATTACATATAGGATCAAATATGACCAATCACGTATCAGTCATTCACACACTAATTTCCATTATTTTCTCCAATCTTAACAATCGCTCACATTTATCAATCACTTATGATGTCTCAGTCATATGCTAAACATTTACATACACTGTCTCAATTGGTCTTATCAATAACTGTATGAAGTAGAGGATACTATTGCTCCCCTCATGTGAGGCTTGAATTCAGAGAGACTGATATTTTGCCTAACATCACATTGCAAGTAGTGGTCTCAGGATTCAACTTCTGGTTTGTCTGATGCCAAAGTCCATGGATCTCCCCGCTCTGCTAATTTCCATCAGCTCTGAGGAGCTCCCAAATCGGTAAGAGAGAGCACCAAGCATATGGGGACGCATGGGATGAACGGGTGCATAGGCAAACCACACTTTTCAGTTTGACAGAGTGCAGATCTTTGGACGTGTAGATACTTTCGTGCTACCCTAGGGAATGCCCATGGAAAATGCCCACATTCCCTAAGAGTGCGGAGGCCTCCCAGGCTCTGCGTGAAAACCACAGTCATATTGTAACATAAATGTTTGACCAATGCAATTGGCCAAACTTCCTCTGTGGAAAGCATTCCTAAAACTTCTGAGGCTGGCCTGAGGCAGCAACTACTTTTAGCACTTAGAAACAGGTGAGTTCCTTAAGCACCAACGATGGTGCCACAGGCGCGATTTACAACCTTTTTCATCTCATGGCACACATAAACCAATTACTAAAATTCTGTAGCACACACAAACAAAATGTATTTTTGGCCAGTCTGATTTAAAAAAAGAGAATAGGCATAATTTTGATTCATTCACACTGGACAGCTATTATTGTGCTGGTTGTTGTCATTTTTCATTTGACAGGCCAAGGGAAAAGAGGTCAGTGCCCCTGACTACATAGATATTGCATGCTTTAAAAATTCTTGCAACACACCAGTTGAAAATCGCTGTGCTACAAGTTTAGTAGAAAAGCTCAATGTCTTTGGATCCCAAGTGGTATCAAAGGACAGAAGTGCATGTTCATCAGTTTCTCTTTCTCTGCTTCTCCAAACCTTTCTCAGACCCACAGGTCAGAGAACTGGGCACAGACCAACGTCATTCTTTTTACAGGCTCTGTACTTCTGAACCTTTTGCCAACAAACTGGATGTGCAGAATTTCTGGGCTACACCTCCTCCAGAATTCCAGAAATATTGTGAACTTAATCCTCACTCTCTGTGGGCCTATCTCATTTGCCAATTAAGATGACAGTGACAGAAAACCAACACACTTACTCCATACTGGCAAGACTTTATTGGGTTTTGTTTTGTTTTGTTTTGAATGTTCAGCAACATCAAATAAGCTCTGGCTAAGCAAAAAATGTTTTCCCAAGGACTCATAAAAAGCTGAGGGATGAGACAAGCTGAAAATACAACATGTTTGCAAACTTTCTGAGTGCACCGCAATAAATCGCACCATCGATGCACAGAGGCACCGTCCAAGTTTGCTAGTGGGAGAGCCGACGCTTGCCGACGCCTGTGCTTGGGGGTCAATGCCAAGAACCCGTGAGCACTGCTGGGGCCACTGCTGTGGAACACAATCAAATTTTCACCTTCCAGAAAAAACATAAATTAGATATGCCTGGGCCTTAAAGAATAACCAAAACAAATCCACAAATCAACTATGAACTGTTGAGGGAATAACTCAATTTTAGAAGAAACCTGTTTCTTACTGGCCATCGTCCCAGCCTGTTCCTCTTGTGCAAAAGAAAAAGACTCTAACATCTGAACAGTGCTTTCCAGCACAGTTGAGGCTGAGGCCGGGGGACTGACCAGTTGCTCAGTCCTGACAGGTGCCAGGCATCATGCTAAATCAGGCTGCACTTACATCATCGCTGTGGATCGGATTGTGCCCATCACCACCCCATCAGTTCTGTGGTGAAGCCTTAACCCTCATGAGACTACATTTAGAGGTTGTCACAGTTAAATGTGGTTACGAGGAAGGGGCCCTGCCCTGATAGGATTGGTATCCTTATAAGAAGAGACACCAGGGAGCTCTCTCTCCCTGGGAATGTGCACAAAGAAGAACTCATGGGAACACACAGCAGGACGCCACCACCTTCACGAACCAGGATGAGAGCTCTTACCAGAAACTGCCCATGCTGGCACCTGGCCTTGGACTGGCAGCCTCCAGAATCGTAAGAAAATAATTATCTATTGCTTATGCCACCGAATCTAGGTGTTTTGTTGTGACAGCCCCAGCTGACTAATACAGTCATCATATTTTAATTTTCATAATCACTCTGCAGTAGATGTGATGGTTAAGTTGTCAGGAGAGCCAAGGAAATGTGTATATGATACACTCACAATATTCAAAGAGCCACTAAAACACTAGGGAATAAGAGCACGCTCTGGGGAGGCTGCAGAGAACGGTGGTTACGAAGGTGGACTTGAATCGGAATCCCGGGTCTCTCTTTCTAGCTGTGTGATGGTGGGTGAGTTACTTCACCCCGTAGTTCCTCCTTTTGCTTGTCTGCGAAATGGGAATAAAACCTAAATGTCATAGGGTTGTGAGGGTTAGAAACCTGCTTGTTAGAGACATGCTTGTTAGAAACATGTATTCCTGACTCCCAGCCTGGCCAGCGGAGCCAGAATCTCCAAGGAAGGGTCCTCAGGACAGGGATCCTCAATAAACAGCCAGATAATTCTTAAACTGGACAAGTTTTGCAAACTCAGATAGACCCTGTGTAAAGCATTTGGCCTTGACTTAGTCCCCTTTACAGAGGTCAGTCCCGGGTTCATTACAGCCTGATTTATAGTCAGTCCTCACTTAACATTGTCAGTAGGTTCTAAGAAACTGTAACTTTAAGTGAAATGAGGTAATAATGAAAACCACTTTTACCATAGACCAACTGACGTACAGAAATATGTTTAAATCAATTAGGCTATGGGAAAATTGGTTTAAGTCACAGTTTCTAAGAATCTATTTGACTGCATTATGTGAGGACATAACTGTATTTGCAAATGGTACTACCATGGCCTCTGGATAATGTCACCCAGGATGATTAATTAGTAGACACCCTGTAATACAATTTTGGAAGACATGGCTCTACACCCATAAAAAAAATTAAGCTGTACCTGTAAGATGTGTGTGTACATTACTGCTTATAAATTATACCTCAATAAAAGATTTTTTTAAAGAAATTAAAAAAAGGTAGAACTCCTCATCTTTAGGAAATTCACTCAAAGACAAATGATGCTGCTAGACAGGCTGTGGGTCCAAACGCTTGTGTATCAAGGACACAGTTTCATGTGTGACTTGTACAGAACACACGGGAAGGAAGGCGCCACTTTTTGAACTTAACCTTGTGGCTGTGGAAGCAGCCAAGGGGAGTGGTGGGGCAGCCTCTGTAATAGAAGGATCCAGAGTTTTCCTTCAATTCCTACCACTCTGGCAGAAGCAAATGGCCTCAGCCCAGACCCTGGCCACAGAGAGCGGGCTTTCGCTGCACGGGCGGAATAGCTCTGGTCTCCAGCAGGGATGCGCCCTGCCCCATGCCATCTCACTCCTAGCCCAGGCTGAAACTGCAGAAGGGTGCCCCTACCCAGCATGGTTGTGGGAAAGGTCTTTCTCTAGGCAATCCCCAGAGTCGTGCAAGGAGGCGGACCATGACCCGCGTGTGTGCAAACCAGAGTGGCTGATGCAAAAGGTCAGCTAAAGCCCAATTTCCCCAACACATATCTCCCTCTGGGCAGTGGAGATGACCAGGCGCATTTGACAGAGGAGCGTTGTGAGAGAGGGAGGGGCGGGGATCAGCCTGGGGTTAAGTATCATCCTGGCCAAAGAAACACTGAGACGGAAACTCTTTCTCTTCCAGGCTGCTGCTTGGGAGCAGGCAGCAAATTACCCACTAGCTCAAGGGGATGCAGTGAGAAAGAACAGCCAGCGCTGTCCTAACACCTGACAGACCCTGCCTTGCAGGCTTCAGCTGGAGATCAGGGTCACAGATGTGGGCCTCGTTTTACCACTGCTCATAAGGCAGATACTCACATCTAATAACACATTTTTCTCTTGCAGTTCAGTGGTCAGGCTGGGTCACTTGCGAAAGGCCAGTAGTTGGGAGAGAAGTATCACCTTTGTGTCTGCTTTATGTTTAGATGGTGGGCAATGATTTTTTTATGCTGCATTTTTCTTCCTAAATGCCCAGTTTGCATGGAAGGGGTTACCACTTTCTGTCCCCATATGGGATGCAGGTTTTTGGTTCTGGGCTATTCATGCGATTTGTTCACAATCCAGACTGGGCGTCCCTGGGGCATGTGAGCCTGTAACAGATACATTTGGTGCCCCACCCCCTCCAAACGCTTGTCCGTGTCATTTACTGTCTGTGCCCCCACCCCGCTTTCCAGAAACTTTGCTTTGAAAGTTCACAGCCACGACTTTCTTCAGGGCAGCCCTGCGCCACTGGAGCCCTGCTTGTGCAGACAACCCGAGGGGCCTCGAGGGGACATCCTCCGCGCAGCTGGACTTTTGACGGATGGCCGTGGGAGCGTGCAGCAGCCAGTCCGGTCACTGGCCTGAACCGGCACAAAGTCTGAGATAATGAGTTTCGCTCCGGGGCAGTGCTGTCCAATAGAACTTTCTGTGATGATGGGAACGTTCTCACCTGTGCTGTCCAAAATGGTACCCGAGAGCCACCACTGCTGTGGGCTGGGAATGTGGCTACTGCAGCCGACGGACAGAAGTTTTGAAATCCTGAGCGAAGGAGTGCACGCCTGCGCGCAGGAAAAGGCAGCCTCCTCCGCTGGTCGGAATGCTGGGAAACTGCGGAGGAAGCCCTGCCCCAGGGTAAGCTCCATTTTCAAGTTGGCTGGCAGGGACCTGGAGACTCTTCCTTATTTAAACCTCTGCTCCTGAATGTCATTCCAAGAGGCACGAGTCCAGTTTCTCTCCTTAGTAGCTGGAATACAGGGAGCGTGGCCTCATCTTTCCTTGGTTTCGGTGGTGAGAGAGTCTCAGACTCTGGGCGTCAGTGCGCACAGACGGGGTCTGCAGGTGTGGACCGCAGAGGATGGGGAGACCGGCCTGAGTTTGAACGGACCCCGAGACATAGTGCGGACCTTTGTACGGACATTCCAGGGTGTCTGGAATCTGATTATTGAGGTTTTTGTTGTTAACACTTAATAGCTTTCCTGCTAAAGGTTTTCAGGCTTAGGAAACTCAAAAGTTAAATTACTATTTAATATTATTTTCTTTATTTTATTAATTTCTAAGAGGACTAGGCCTGGTTCCTAGCCCTCGATAGCTTCCATTACTTCCCTCTGGGGCCAGTTACTGCCATCCTCTGGTCCGCCTCGCTGGTCTCCACAACCAACCATGAGTGGAAGTCTGAGGAACTTCCAGGAGTGCCAGCCCCATGCACCACCACCATGTCCACTGCGTGTTGACCTCTTGCTCCGCCACTGGGCCTCACTGTCCCCCCTGCACCTGAGCCTCCACTGTAACCTATGTGGCATCTCAATCCCTCTGGAATAGAGAACTTCTCTTGTTTCTGTCTTTTGCTCAGGACAGGTGCCCGAAAACCTCGGTCCACTATGCTCTCTCTGTAGAACCAGCTCCTTCCAGAGTTTGTCTCACATGGTTCAACAACTCATTCAACAAATATTTACGGGCCCAGTACTGCCAGGCATTATCCCAGGGAACATCATGTTAGCATTCCTAGCTTCTGGGTAAACCAACAGGGTGTAGGAGTAATGAGAACTGTGCCCCCTGTTATAGAGCACATGCAGAAAGGGCTGGCAGCGGAAGCCAGGTCTGGGAGTGCACAGCAACTTGAAGGAAAGACTCAGGTCTGATGTGCTTTGCGCTCAGGATATACGCCTTCAAAGAAGGGCTGTAGCATACCATGCATTAAGATAATATGTCACGTGAGCAACCAGTGTGCACTGAAGGTCCTAAGGAGCAGGCAGACGCTGGCAGCCCCATCACACAGCTGAGGAAGAACTCGTTATGGAGTCTTGAGGGACATTCTCATATGACTTTCTTGGTGCTACCAAGTGAAGACATAATTCTTTCTACCTGAACTCCAAGATCATAAATACATGTGCCTTGTTCATCTCAAAGGGGAGGGGACAGAGAGTCAGGAAGGTGACTGGGCTGGGACCATCTCACTGATGTCACTGTTCCTTCATGATGCATGAGCAGCGTGTTGTCTCTGTGTCTGGCCCATGTTTGTTCATAACTGATAATTAATCTGGGTAAAAACGGGGGGCTATGGTCCAGAGGGGCTCTCAGCTCCTGTTGCAACAGAAAGCAGTCGTACAAGGTATTACAATCATTACAAGCAAATAAAACAGTTTCCAACCGCAAGCATGCCATTCACAACCACAAGGCCATGGCTACCTGGTGGCAATGAGGGGGTACACGTGAACGGGGTTGAACCAGGCTTCCTTCCGCCGCGGCATGCTGTCGTAGATTAAAAGGTCCTTCTCGGTCAGTACAACCAGGGCCGGCTTCCACTGCCTCTCGCTCTCCCCGGGCACCTGAAACAGAAAGCAGAGACGGCCTGAGAAAAGAGTGACTGCAAAGGGGACATTGGCTTCCCCTGAATCAGGACACCCAGCAATGGGGACATCTTTCGGTGCAGGTTGTAAAACTAAAATGAAAAGAAACCACTCACAGCCTTGTGACTCTTGATTCTTTGAGGATGCGTTTTCTCAAGGCCCTGAGACATACAGTCAGTGCAGCCGCGGAGCAGCCCTGCGACCAGACAGCTGTCACTGTTTCGCACCTGCCAGTCAGCCCTGAAATTTTATTTCACTGTGGGGTGCAGATGCTTGGGAAATGAGGCACTCCCAGCAGGTTCTGGTAAAGTGCATTGTTTTCCCTGTGAAATGGTAAAGCTTGAGTGCCTTCAAATGAATATCCAGAGGCTCTGCAAATGTGTCGTGGAGGCGAAGGTCTGTCTGAACAAGTATGTGGTATCACAGACGTCCCCCAGTCTTTCACTCTTAGATTGTTTTTGCAATTCGGGCACCATCTTGAACCTTCCTTGTTCTAGAATGTTGAGTTGTATTCATCATAGATCATTCTTTACTCAAGGGCTGAGGTGACCTGGCGGGAGGGATATGAGAGGATTCAAACATCACTTGGATGGTGGGACCAGAGGACCCTTAAAGGCCCGTCCAATCTTGGGATTCTGTGCAGCTCAGGTCTTACCTCTGCTCAGTGTAGATACCCACAAGCCTCCTAAGTGTCTTTTGTCTATGAAAACGTTCTGCTTCCAATTTGAATGCTGGGATAAATGTTGACGCTTACTTTGGAACAACTCTGTGCTCTAGCCTTACGACTCAAAGCAGGGACCATATTCCAGGAGTATCAGCATGCTAGAAATGCAGAGTCTCAGGCCCAGGCCTATGGAATCCGAATTTGCATTTTAACAAGACCTTCAGCTGATTCAGGTACTCATTCAAGGTTAAGAAGTGCTGCCGCAGATGAGGTTAAGGTCGTCTTGGACAACGGCAACTAATTCAGTGGAAATTCAACCCTCTCATAAGAAACCACTACCCAAATCTATTCTGAATTAAACTAGACGGTAAGCTGAATAAATGATAAAGCGAACCCCTTCCCTTTCTCTTGTATCGAGGTGGGAGCCGTGTGTGTAGCTTTAGGAATGAGTGATGAAAGCAGAGCTGCGTGGGAGGGTGTGAGGTTGAGCTGGGCGGGTTATGCAGTGGTGTAGGCCCCCTGGGTCTGAGTCCCTGCTCCGTTATTTATTGCCTGTGTGGCTTTGGGCTAGTTACTGTTCTCTGTGCTTCTCTTTCCTCACCAATAAGGATACCATCCCATACAACAGTGCTTAGGAGTGCTGAGTCTGGAGCTGGAGTGCCCAGACCCGAGTCATAGCTCCACGGTGCACTGGCTGTGGGATCCAGGGCAGGTCGACGAGTCCCTGCATCTCAGTGTCTGTGTCTGTAAAATGGGGAAATCAGAGGGCGGTTGTGAGGATTGGGTTAAATTGTCTGAGGTGCTTAGCACAGTGCGGAAGCAGCAGCATTTGGAGTCAGTCAAGTGGCACACACCTCACAAGGCTACAGTGGATGTGAAATGAGACCGTGTGTGTAATGTGCTGAGCATAGTACCTGGCAGACGGCGAGGTCCTCGGTGACACGCAGGGTGGGCAAACTGTGGCGGACTCACAGATTTCCAAACTTGTCAAAAAAAGTGTATTCTTTGGAAATGGCAGCAATATGACAAAGCAATGATTTTCCTTTGGGAAAAATTATAAGGCAAGCCCAAAATGTCTGTTGCTGACAATGGCAATTCATTCTCCTTGGGTCCTTTCCAAAGTCTCCCAAGAAGAATTTGTCCCACAATGATCACCTTTATCATTTAGTGCCTCTCCTTCAACAAGTTCAAAGGAAACCTCCTTTTCTAGAAGGAAGAAATCCCCTGTGAAGCTATTTATACTAGAATGTGAATGGCTGCCTGGTCTATTTCTCCCTTTAGGCATTTAATGAATGCTTAAGCCTACTTTGTTTTCCAACAACAGCATCTTCAAGAGATCAAAATGAATTGTTAGAGAAGATGATGTACCAGACCCTACGAGGTGAATACGCTGTGGTCTCAAGGCATAAAGTGTTTAGGAGGTTTGGAGTAAAATTTTTCCAGCCTCTACATTAAACCTAGTAAATTACTTTCCAGCTCATTAAATAAGACTGGGGAAGCTACAAATGATCCTCCCAAGGTGCCTATCTTCCCTACCTAGTCATATCTGATCCATTAACTTTGACTGGAACCAGTCATTTCAATGTCAACACAGCGGAGCATCATTCTTCAAAAACAGTATTACGTTTGCAAAAGAAACCTTACCAGTAAGCACCAATACGTAGTACGACGCAGACCTTTCTAATGGTGGAGTCACAAACTCACCCACATGTCAAGTGGAATAAACAGGCATGAATAACTGCAAGCTCCTAAAACAGTTTGCAGTTTATTAAAGAACCTTGTGTGGATGTGTTAACTCCGCTGTGAGAAGAGTCAGAGAGGGCTTGTCCACCATTCCTGCATGCAGAGCTTTCGTCTCCATGCTCTGTGCATGTGTGAAGGTTGAAGTGTGCCCATGAGGACAACCGGCCCTCCCAAGGAGAAAAATGTCATGGTGAAGAACAAGGTTTTCCAAACCATACTTTGGGCCATGAGAGTGTTTTATCTCAAAGCCTTTTAAGACCATCTTTCTTCAGACTCAAATATTTGTGCTGCTGTTCATGAAAACTTCCAATACAAATCCAAATTTCCTGGCACCCAAAAAGTCTCCAATGTGAACGCATTAACTCTGGGGATGTGTCTGCATTTTATTAAAACATGACTCCTGAAACAGATGTGAAGTGGTTTCCATCTCAACCCCAGCCTCTGGCCGTCAGATGCTGTAGCAGTTTCTTAAGAATGGATCATGTTTCTAATGAAAAGGGTGAAGGGAAAGAAACAGGGCAATAGACATTCAATTCTGAAATTATTCTGAAGCCCAACTGTGAGCTGAATCCACCCCCGTAGTTACTTCTGCAGAGCATGAGAGAAGTTGTTTACAGAATGACAAGGAGAATTTGAGCGAGAGTAGAAAGCAAACACTGGTGAGAACGGAGGGAAGTAGATACAAACGTGTATCTATACCTTAAACTGCAGTTTAAGGTGACGCGCCAGTTATGTCTCAACTGAAAAGCAGGACCGAGGGAAGTCAAGTCATTGAGTCTCCATTTGACACACGTCTCTTAAGTTCATCTAGTTCAGTGGCTTTCAAACTTTTGAAATTCATGGGACCCTCTAATCAGATGAAATCACAAGCCATAGAACAAAGTGTAAAACAATTGAAAGAAGGTCTTTACGGACTTGCAGCCTGGTTGGGACCCCAGACTTTATGGCTTCATCCTACCACCGCCCACCCCCAGGTAGGGTTCCCAGAACCACTGGGAGACAGTTTGAAAACTACTGACCTCAACTTCCTGAAATACCTAGAATCTGCAGCTCACATTCAAAGAGACGGTTTAAGCAAGTTTTCGGTGTCTTTTTTTTTTTTTTTTTTTTTTGTGGAAGGTATTTCCACAGAAAAGAATGATACTGTTGCCTCTAGGGCAGAGTTGCAAGGTTTAAGTGAATTAATACATAGAGAAGGCTTTGGAAAGTGTCTTTCACCAGTGAGCAAGCAAGTCTTAAAAAATGTTATCCTTGCTACGATATCAATGTCAGAATTAGTTAATATCAGATTAAAGAGATGGGCAAAAATTACTTGTTTTTGTGGGTCGGGAGTCTCCACCCACCAAAGGATGGGGTAAGACTAAATTATTGCCAACAATGTCTCCTACTTCAAACTTGGGTCATTTTTTTCACGTTAAAATGCCCTGCTACTTGGGAGGGGATTACTTTAGTTGCCAGGACTCTCGCTTTACACGTCTTCTGTGTTCCGTGACTCCGTTCTCAGGACCGAAACAAGATGTGCAGCTCCTTTTCTCCCCTCCCGCGGACTCACTCTTCCCAACGCACTTATTGTCTATTTTGTACTTGAGCACAGGCAGCAGTGTCTTTAAAACCCCGCTGAGGGATCTGAGCAGATCACAGTCATGCGTCGCATAATGATATTTCGGTCAGTGATGGACCACATATACAATGGTGGTCCCATAAGATCATCATGGAGCTGAAAAACTCCTGTTGCCCAGTGACAACATAACCGTTGTGACATCATAGCTCAACAGATGACGACTGCCTACAGTGTTCAGTGCACTACCATGCTGTCCAGGTTTGTAGCCTGGGAGCGACGGGCTGGACCGAGCGGCCGAGGAGTGCAGCAGGCTGTGCCAGCGAAGTTTGCGCGAGTTCTCTGTGTGATGCTCCACAATGAAACAGCCGAGCACCGCCTTTTTGAGAAAGCATCCCCACCAAGCGATGCCTGACTACTGAGCTGCTATGAGCACTTGCTCGCTGATGTGTAACCTGCTAATAAGGGCTTCTCATGCCTATTTTAGGAGGATTAAATGAGACAATATCTATAAAGCACTTCCCAGAGGGCAGACACTGGCAGGGCTACACTATCCCCGCCTACACGCCTCAGGGCACTCTTTCCTCCGGCCACCCTGCTCAGGAAGGAAGGTCTCAGCATAAGGGAAGCAGGGTAAAAACCATTCACCAAGGAAGAAGCCCAAAAGCAAGGACAAGATAGCAGAGTAATGAAAATTAGCAGTTTTCAACTTCCAAATGCTTTACAAACATGAGGTAATCGTGCGCCAACTCTTAGAGAGGCAGATAAAAATGACCTTCACTTTACCAAAGAAGAAAAGGAATGTAAGCCGTATACATAATAAAAGCCCAGATTTGGAGTTCATAATTGGAGTGCTCACTGGAGTCAACCTACAAGCTGGCATGGTGAGACTCCGGTGCTCCGTCCCAGGGAAATCCCTGGGCTGTCAGCAGGACCCTGCCCCCTCAGGGCTCCAGGGAAGGCTCCCTCCTTGCCTCTTCCTGGTGTCTAGTTGCTGCCAGTGTTCCTCGGCGCTTTGTGGCTTGAAGCTGCGTCACTCCAATCTCTGCCCCCGTTGCTGTCACAGGGCCTTCTTTCTCCGTGTCTTCGTATGGCTTTCTTTAAGGACAACGGGCATTGGTTTTAGAGCCCACCCTATTCCAATTTAAGTCAACTCATTAGATCTACAAAGACCCAATGACCAAATCAAGGCACATTCTGAGGTCTTAAGTGGACACGAACTTTGAACTTTGGGTGGGCAGGGCTAAAAAGAAAATTGTAAGAAAATGGTCAGAACCCATTACATTGCCAGCTTCCTTTTTTGCCTTTGAACGCTTGCAGACACAGAGTGAATTCTGCAAAGTTATTTACTGAGCGTGTGCAAGGTCAGATGCTAATTTGCTCTCACAGAGGCCTTTGATGGCTCTATTAAAAGTGATGCCTTGGTCGAGGGGACGTCATAATAAAGCCAACCTTAGGGCAGATCACACACACCCAAGGCGATAAGTGCACAGCCAGGGCTTTAAATCTCCTCTCATCATGCAGCTTCACAGGAAGAGGAGGCAGAAGGCAAGTGAAGGTCGAGTCCCTCTCACGGCGGAGACTGTTTCCACTCAGCAACCTGGCCTTTGAACTGCTTTGCCTCATTTGCTTACTACTAATGAGACAGCGCTTTGAAATGGCAATACTCTGAGATACATTCCAGGCAGTGGTCTCTTCTTGCTTTAAAAAAAAAAATGTTGGATTCAACTCGGATTACTCTGTTTTACTGCAAGATCAGGCTAAACCTAGTCACGTTTGATTAATAAATGGGAAGAAGCAGATCTGTCGACCAAAGCCTGCTTAAGTTTGGGGTGATCTCCCAGGCCATACCTTCCTCTGCCCTTTGAAAAGCAGAATGACAGCCTTGCGGGGGCAGCCGACCCCCTGCCTCAGGGAAGAGCAGCTCCACGCCTCTCCCTCTGCCTTTTTGTCCACTGCAGTCTGTTAGCTCCCTCTCCAAGGAAGGAGGCCCGTCACTGTACTTTTTCCCAGCCAGGAAGTGTCATTGGACCTCGATAGCAGACGCTGTCATGCTTGTCAAAGGCGGGCATCTGTGGTCACTACCCAAATCCCTGTATCTGCCAAGTGAGAATGCATATGCCCCTGGGGGCAGGATGGCCATTTTGGTCCCCGTGAGTGGCTCATTTCCATACCCAAGCATCCTTGCTTCGACGGGGCCATCTCGGGCCAGGTGTGTCATTTGCCCATGCACTCTACAACTTGACATTTATTAGAGTTTGGCATCAGGGCTTATTGGGCACCTGCTCAGCTGTTAATAAGTGTATTATTTTCTTGTTTCCCATTAGTACCTCATTTCCTCTCACTCTCGGTTGGAGACCCTAGAAAGGAGAAGGGGTGGGTAGTAACATTGTTTCAATCCTCCCTGCACTCTGCATTCTGGGAGAAATCTTGGCCATGAACTTGGGACCAAACTGGATTCTGCTGTGCTTGCTTCCTTCCCTTCCTGCATTAGTTTACAGTTTATGCTCCCCCTCCCTGCAGAGCAGCCCTGGGTCTACCACGACCACTAAACTATTTTCGCCTCCCTCACCCAGATTTCTGGATCTAGACCAGCTCCCCCACCACCTTATTAGTGAGCCTCAACTTCCAGAAGGCTATCTCGCCAACCATTCCATCTAGAGTGAACTTTTATTTGTCACCCCCTCAGTGCCTTGGCTCAGCTGGGAACATCCTGGGATTCTCCCCCAGGACTCGACTGCTTGGTCTGGACCACTTCACAACACCAGCTGTTTGAAATGGAGACCTGCTGTGTGTTTGATTGTATGACAGTGAATTCCTTAGGGTGCTCCACAGTGGTTTCTTCTTGTAAACCTGTAAACGTCCCCTTTTCATCTTGCTTACTTGTTTGCTCAGCTCCACCTTTTCTGAGAAAAGGCCAAAAGTGCATTTCCACACCATGCCCTGCCTGAATTGTACAATGTCATAATTGAGTACGGTCAGACTAGTTTGGGGTTTGCTCTATCTTTGGGTTTCTTAAAAATAGTGGTAAATCGGGAAGAGCAGTTAGGAGAGGAATGTTTAGAGAGAACGTGACAGATTTGGAGTAATTTAAATCTGATGGCTTAAACATCTACACGACAGGAAAAGAATTTGCTCAGTCAAGGGAGGATAAGGCTGGGAAGCAAACATGGTTTGAGCACCTACCCGAGATGAGCCGGGTTATGGGTGTATTGCCTGCCCCTCTCCCCAATTAATACGGGGCCATCTCAACCCCTCTATCACAGGATGTGACCATTTTTGGAAATATGGTCATTGCAGACATAATAAAGAGCTTTGATTACTCAGAGGAGAATTTAGTTAGGATGAGGTCATACCGAAACACAGTGGACCCTAACCCAATGTAGCCGGTGTCACTACAAAAGGGGAAATTTGGACACACACACACACACACACAGAGAACATTATGTGCACGCTGACGGCAGACATCAGGGTGTTGTGTCTAGAAGGCACAGGACACCTCAGTTTTCCAGCAAACCACCAGAAGCCAGGAGAGAAGCGTGGGACAGATTATCCCTTGTGGAGCACAGAAGGTTCTCACCCGGCTGACACCTGAATCTTGGGCTCCTGGCTTCCAGAACTGTGAGACATCTGTGGTCGTTTGCTGTGGCAGCCCTAAGAAAGAATACAAGCACCGTGCTCCGTGTCATCTCCCTTAATTCTTTCAACGTTTGTTATCATCCCCACTGAATAGAAGAAGAAACTGTGGTTCAGAGAGGTCACACACCTGCCACGGTTATGTAATTAGAGTTATAAAGATGCTTAACTGTGCCTTCTTGATTTCAGAGCTGCGATATTTCCAGATCACAAAGGTGCCTCCCCTACTAAGAAAGGAATATGGGGTGGTGTGGGAAAATGAGCGGAGAGGAGGGAGGGGAGACAGCTGGCAACTCAGCGGCGATGGCTCCGGCCGGCTGGAGCGCCTGGGGTCCAGCTCCGTGCAGCTGTGCTGCCGGCTGTGTGTGCCCTTGAGATCCTTCCTTTTGCCCTTATTTCTCACCTCTCGGCACATGAGGCTCCACTGAGGCCAGACATCACTTTAATACCAGTCCCTAAATTCCCCTCCGAATAATCAAAGATCTTCATTCCCCCAGTCCCACACCTGATTAAAGTAACTCAAGATAAAGGTCTAAATAACTCATAACCCTTAGTATGTTGTTCACCAAAGGATATTTCTATTTATAACAAGGAGCTGGGGCAAAATTACCCTGTTATAGTTACTCTTCATTGCACAATTGAAGGGTTAGTAAATGAAGCATAGTTTCTCCTCCAAAGGCATTCCATTATACCGTAAATTCAATTTGCATGCTTTTTTTTTTCTTTTTTTTTAATTTTAGCAAACTGTCTTCTTCGCTGCTGGTGCTCACCCTGGTACAACTGTTCACAATTTCTAAGGTAGTAAAGTCCAGCTTAATGTTCTATGCAGTTTTAAAATTAAATTTAGCAACATAAAACAGACAAGTATGGTAGGTTATGAAAACGTGTTTGGATATTTGAAACAACTAAACTTTTTTAGATATTTTCATCACTAGGAAGTTAAGTGGCTCCTGACCCTTTCAGCTCATGGCTTAGAAACCACTAGATGCAAAATACACACTTTCAACAATGTTATAATGGCTGTATTAACCATAGAATCTTCTAGACAAGAAGTCCCAAAGTCATAGGACCAGATATAAGGAAAAAATAATCCCACTTTGAGGTAGCTTGTTTTCAGAGTTAGTTTCTCATTGCCGGGAAAGGTTGTGAGCACAGCATCACCAAATCTTCAATCTTTCAAAGGAAGCCTTACACCTACACTTTTAAATGTGAATCCTCCTTATTTTTAAAAGTTAGCGTGTTAGCTTTCTCTTGCTGCTCTAAGAAATCACCCGAATGTAGCGGCGTTCAGCCCCCTGCTGTGCTGGAGGCGGACGTCCCAAAGTGAAGATGTGGGCAGGCAGGCAGCCCCGACCCGAGGGCGCCAGGGCAGAAGCGGGTTCTGTGACTCTTCCAGCATCTCGAGGCCGCCTGCGTTCGTTCCTTAGCTCACGGCCCAGAGCACGTTACATTTCCTCCCTCTGTCACTGAGCCACCTTGTGCTGCCTCTGACCCTCCTGCCACCCTATTATTAGGGCCCAAGTGATTAAAGTGGGCCTGCCCAGACAATCCAGGAGCGTGTCCCCATCTCAAGAGCCCTAACTTTATTCCCACTGCGCAATGCCTTTTATCGTGTGAGGCAGCAGCACAGCCACAGGCTCTGAGGACTGGGGCATGGGCATCTTCGGGGTGGCGGGGGCGGGGAGTCCTCTGCCACCCTCCGCTGGCAGCTGATTCGAGTTAGCAAAATAAAGTAGGGAGTGAAGTGATAGGAAGTTTGGCATTTGTTTTAAAATCTCTAGCATGCGCTCTTCCTCCCCTTTGCCCAACAATGGTAGATGGAGAAAACCAGACAGACAATAGACCGACAATGAAACTGGGGATGGGTACCTGGAGGTTCATTGTTGGTTTTTTTCTTTTATGTATTTTCAGTAATAATTAAATTAAAAAGTAAACGATATGGAGACCAAGGAGAATACACCTGCCAGACAGACATGGCCCACGACTGCCAGATCAATCTTAAAGGATGAGCACCCAGCTGGTGAGAAATACAGCGCACACACAAACACAACTGTGGCAGAGCCATTCACCGATCTAGCATACTGGGTTGTGAGGAGCTCCTAGTTTCTCCAAGGTCCCCACATTCCGCTCAGGTGAGGTTGTGACGTAAATTACCGAAGACTGTGGTACGAGAATAGGTATTAGCTACTGAGCCTGGCAAGAGCAGCTTCCATGCTCAAAGCTTGTGTGTGTGTGTGCAGGTGTGCGTGAGTGTGTCACTCATAGTAGCCCAGCTGGGGGCTTCCTTGAAGGAAGACCATCTTCGTCTCTGTATAAAAATGGAATACCAAAAAAAGTGGACTCTAGTGCAGGCGATGCAAGCGAAGGGGCAGAGAAAGATGTAGGTGAGTGATCCTTCTTGGAAAACTGAAATTTAATGGAGAACATGTATATGCAGTGGCTTTAAGAGGTGGGGACTCTCAATTTTCTTGAAACAGCTCTTCCTAATGACAGAAGTCTCCATAATAATCCTCTGCCCCTAACATATAACCCATTCCTACTCCCTCACTTATTCTTTCTGTTGACCTTAAACAGACAGCTGGATATTTCTCCAGCAAAATGGGTTTATTTGGGAACAACAAAGAATTGCAGTTCAGAACATGAGGTCAAAAGGCAAGCAATTCACTGCCCCTCACGTTCTCGTGGTTCCACATTTTATCTAAGTGTGCTCGGTGCCCACATAGTACCTGGGATACAGAGGTGGACCTCTGAAGGACCTAAGTCACATCTAGGGGTCCTGGGCCTGCAAACACAGTGAACAGTGTCTAACCCGTGTTGCAGAAAGGGCCCAGGGGCCCGCCATCATAGAGCGCCCAATCACAGTCCCAGTTCAGTGAACAAGTTACCTCTGACTCTCAGGCTTTACTTCTCTAACCCCTGGGAAACGTGCCCTTAAAGGGATACCAATATGTTGCAGAAATTAGTAATACTGTAGACAGTTATCTTCTGAAAGATTGGCATTATCATTAAATCCAGACAGAGCATGTTCTTAAAAAAAAAAAAAGAAGTTCTCTGCTTTAGAAGTGTTTTCTATTTTTGTTTTCATTGGGTGTGCCTGCGGTTTCCTTGTTGATTTCCTCATTTTATTTATTTTTCAAAGCAGAAAGCCAGGAGTTCTTTGAGGGAAGAAGCTGTTGGAGCGTCTGGCCTCCGCACCACATCAGTATTTTCTGAAGTCCTGGCCTGGTCTAGCAGCTACTCAGTTATGTCAGACATCAGACGCTATGTAACATGTGAAAGAAATAACAACACACTTGCTTTCAGTCGACTCTATTAAAGTTTTAGAACTAAACCAACAAAAGCAAGGGAAAATTCATTTTAGGGGAATTTCAAAGTTTTTGTGTCCAAGGACCAAGTGACAAATTCCAAAGTCCACTTATCTTATTTTAGTTTAAATGCCTTTGTAAAACCTGCCCCAACTGGGAAGATTCATTTTTCTTTTTCTGACCTCCTGGAAGCAAGGAGGCAATCTGGTATTAAGAACATAAATCTTGTTGTCAGACAGCGGTAGTCTGCAAGTTCGCTCAGCTATTTGCAGTGTGATCTTGACCGAGTTACTTATCTTCTCCATGCTTCGCCTTCCTCATCTGTGAAATGGGGGAGATCAAAGTCCCTCCCCCATAGGACTATCAGGAGGACGGAATCAGATAATGTGCATAAATGGCATATAGCACAGGGCCCGGCGAACAGTAAGTTCTCAAAAAACAGTGTTTCTCCAAGTTTGATCTCCAGATCACAAATTTCTGCAATTTGGTCTGCCTCCAAATCAGCTGGGCTGCTCATTTCAAACTCCAATATCTTTGGCCCCTAGAATCCATGTATTCCAAAGTGCTGGAGGTGGCTCCAGGAATCTGCATTTATAGCCAGGGCCCGGGGTGAGTCTTCTGCATAGTATCTGAGAATATCTGCAATGAGCATCAGTGACCATGACCACAATCCAAATATACATAGTGCTTTCATAGCAGTCAGTGATTTCCAAAGACAAGCCTCCTTAGATTTCCTCCCTTGGTATCACTGGGGCACTGATTAAAAATGCAGACTCTTGAATCCCAAATCCACTGAATTCTGATATCTAGGGATGGAGACCACACATCTCTATTTGTGTAACTTCTGGATTCTCCGAGGCACAGCCTGCTCTGGAATCCCTGGGCCCACATAACTCATTCTGACATTGGATCATAGCCCTTTATTTTTTAATCATTTAGTCAGTGTCTACAATACTGTGACAGACGTTTGTGGTTGAACTGAGCTGAGCTGAATAGAGAGAGGAGTATCTGCCCAATGAAACCTCCAAGCTGAGACAGGCTCTGCTCAGGGGTCTTCCCCTCCTCATTTCTTCCTAATGTTATATCCACGGACATTTGATTCCCACATGGTAGTTTCCCTGAACTCTAGTGGTTAGTGTACCATTTTCATAGTATTTGTGCTTTTATGAGAATAACTTCTAGTTGCCCACTCAATATTCATTCTTTCCTTCTTTTTACTAAAAAAAAAACCCTCCAAAATTATTAGGAGTGGTAATAAATTCAGTTAAAAATTATATTTCTTGGCTCCCACTTATCTTTCATATTCACCCTCCTTCAACAATTCCAATGTAGACGTGTCTTCCACCTCCACCCCTTGAGGCTAGTTGAAATATCCAAGTTCACACTCCGTTGGATCACATGTGCAGGTACCGCCTCCACTGAAAAGAGGTCTCTTTCATGTCTGCTGGGCCACTCTTTGTAGTGATCAAACAGGAAACCCTATTAGTGTTATTTCTAAATACAAAAGGAGCTGTGAAAACAGAGGATGATGTGTGTTTTTCTCCCCTCTCTCAAACCTTATGTTCCCCCCCAGATTTCCCTTACGCAGTGAACATATTTGCAGCCAGCATGCTCTTTTTGTGGTCCTTAAAAGAATCATGAGGATAATTCCAAGGACATCAAACATTCTAGGAGAGCTCAGCAGAATTAAATGGGACATGGGAAGGCACCATTTCAAACATAGTCCTAGGCCAGACTTGGGATCTCTCCAAATACGGATGCCTTCTGGATGACCTTGGACCTATGCAAGGGTGTTTAATAACAGAGTTCATAGAAAATGAAACTATCCTCATTCTAATTAAGCGGGAGATCTTACTTCAGATTAATAAAACTGATAACATTGTACACTAACTATTTAGAATCTCACTGCAGATACGGGGAAGAACTACCTTGGCTTCTCCCTGCTCCTGTCCCCCAGTTTCTACCAGTACCCCACACTGGCCTCATTTAAAGAGATATCAGTGTCTTGGTCACAGGATAACTGAGAATCCAACGAGGTAACATAAGAAAAGTAGGAAGCATAGGGAGTATGGTACAGAGTATTAATAGGAGTGCATGTTATAGAAGCATGTAGTTTATTAGTAATGGTTCCTGGAACCCCACACTCCCTCTTGCCTTGCAGAGCTCACCCGATGTGAAATGACACCCACTGTCCTGTCAGTGCATCCTTAACCCAGTCTCATCCCTGCTACCCCTGTGCTACTCACAGGTTTCAACTGAACTCATGGACAGCACCTTGGATTCTATGGAATGGCTCATCTGCCAGGCACTACACTTCCCTAAAGAAAGCATCTGCCAAAGTGGGTAACACAGAGCGCACACCGTAACCTGCCTGATACTGAGCATCGTGGACCCTCACACACTGCTCTCCAGGACTTTCCTTGCTCCACGGACCATCAGTAAGTTCTCAAAAATACTTAGTCATTCCAACCTTCTCAAACACATGCTTCTTTTCTTTTCTTTTGCTTTCAACAATTTACTTCTTATCTGCTTTTCATTTGCCAAACTCTGTTAGATTTAGTTGACTTCATTGCTACCTTTTTTGCCCTTAGAGAGTTGGTGATCTTTTTCATCATAGTCTCTTTCTTCCTCTATCCATTAAAGACCTGAGGATCAAAAGTGTGTGGGTTCTTCTCGATAGACTTGCCAGAGTTACACAGCAACTCCGGGACATCCTCACTCTCTGCCAGGAAGGAACAGGAACATCTCAGAATTACTCTGGCTTTAGACTCACAACATGGGGAGTGTAAGGTTTGGGACAGAAAACACACTAACCGGGACAACATGGTGGGTTGTAGATATACCGTAGCTGGTTCCAACAACTGCCCTTCTTTATGAGTCTGTAAATGCTTTTCTTCTAGACTCTTCTTTTGTGCAAGACTACTCTCACCTCAACAAATTTTGGGGTGCTTTCTAGCCTCATCCCTCTGAGTGTCCTACACATTCTTGTCTACCTTTTTCTCTCCCACCTGCATAAAAACTTAGTTCTTTTGTCCTCAGTGTGTGCAAAGGGGTATGACTTAGGTTAAAGGAAATCATTTCCTTAATATACAAGCATTTTGGTCTCAATGGCTGCAAACACTCATTCTCATTAAGTTAAATTGAAAAAGGGATTGTTTAGTTGAAGATGAAGATGATGATGATGACAAAACAAGTAAAAAAGTCTACCACTTGAGCTTAATTTTAGTACTTTCTCATAAAGAGAATGTTAGGAGATAATTTCTTCCTTCTGCTTTTATTAATAGTCACTAATTATCTGCATTTGACCCCATTCATGAGAAAAGCTAAGTTATCTATGAACAGAGATTTTTCTAAGAGCTGAAGCCTTTGCTAGAAAACTAAGATATATATTTACATATCTATCTATCTATCTATCTATCTATCTATCTATCTATCTATCTGGACCTCTGTCAAAATAAGAAGCTGAGCAATTAAAAAAATTCATTCATACCACCAGACTAGGCTATCCCAACTAAATGAAATAATATGTGTTCATTCCTGTGACAAATATGTTGTGAGCACGAACTGTATGCCGAGCGCTAGGAGCTGAGTGCGTTGTAAAGTGGAACCAGACGGCACTCCCAGATGGAGCTTCCAGGCTGGAAGAAGGGGCAGATGTTGCATAAATCATCAAACAATAAATACTCAGTTACAAACTGTGGTGACTGCTGCCACTCATCACGAGGCTTACACGGGAATGTACTGAGTCAAGTCCACCTTCTCCTTCTCTGGAGGCTTTGCTGTTCTAAATTCCGAAATTCCCTTTGCACCAAATGCCATTAAGGGCAAGTGTTAACATGGTCAGTGAGTTTGATGCACACACACCTGGAATAACAGGTGCATGGATGTTGCCAGCTTTCTCTAAATATTTCTGCAAACAGCAGATTCCTTTGCACACGATCCTTCAACCACACCCTGTTCCCATGGCTTTTTTTGGGTAAATGTTTATACAGCTGTTAAAATGAAAAAGGAGGGAAAAAACAACTTTGGGGACTCAAAAAAAAAAAAAAAAAAACCCAAACAACAACAACCCACATCCAAAACAGATCCTCCCCTCTTTTGCTTTGATTTTCCATCTTCTCAGACTGAAAATCAGATCCAGAGAGTTTTGATTCACAGGGAGAGTAATTAAGAGGACTGTGAGGTCACCGAAGCTTCATTGCAGCCACCAGGAGTGGCACGTAAAATGTCTAACAACCAGCGCAGCCGCCAGAGGAAGTGGAAGCCACCAGAAAGCAAGCCCTGGACCCTAAGCTCTGGGCACCAGCTGAAGAGCAGGCCTGGGAGGCAGCCTCAGCCTCGTGCATCACATTTTTTTTTCTTTTTTGTCTTTCGTTATGTTCCAGCCCCGTTAGGGCTCACATCTGATTCCATTTTTTTCAACATCTTCCATCCAATCAAATATTTGTTGGGCACATCCTGTGTCATTGTACCCCAGGGACTGGGTAGTAAAAAAGGTACAAGCAGTCCCTGCCCCCGTGGGACTTACAGTCTCTGGTGGTGACAGACCAAAAAAGGAAGGAAGCACAAATGATTAAAAAACTGTGACAATAAACAAAGCAGGCGATAAGGGAGCAGGGGAAGGAATAACAATTTAAATAAACTTCTTCTGTAGGATTGTTAGGGCATAAGGGGTTAGTTTTGTAGGAGGTATTTACATCTTAAGATGGGACAATTAAGTCAAAGAAATGAATTGTTAATGATGGAATTTCAGCCACAAAAGGGCATAATGAGAAAATTATTTGGGGAGTTGGCACATTGGACAGGCATTTTTCCTAATCCCATAAATCACCTCGCTTAGGAAGCCATCTGGGGAATCTATTTTTAAAGTTGGCCCGAATTCACAAATATGGAAAAAAGTCCTCTTCTAGAAGTGGGGAAACACCAAACTACTCACGGGGTTCCTTCTTAGGATGGGGCCAGGCAGGCAGGGAGGGGGACTTTCAGGGTTTTACTCAGTTCTGTACTGTTGAACCTTTAACGAGCCTTATTATTTTGCCACTTACAAAGCGGGGGCAGTCTCTTCTCAAGAGCTCACGTCTTAATGCAGAAACCCTACGTGATTTGGCTGTTTCTGAACTTCCAACGTTGATTTCGGAGCTGTGGTGAGGTGTTACAGCAGCTGCAGGAAAGCGGTACAATTCGGGAGCATCGATCCGCCCCCCGCAAGCAACATGATAGATTTCCATCAACACGTGTGATGCGCACACGCCCGCTGGATGACCAGGGTTCTTGCCAAATGGGCGTTGTTACTGGATGGCAATTTGCGAGCGCACCAGTGAGGAAATGAGCATCCTTCACAACAGCACCACAAAGAAGGATCCTAATTAACGAGCTTGCTGATTGATCACCGTTTTGACTGGTAAGCTCTCTTAATGAGGACATAAGTCATCAGCTAATTATACAAAGCAAGCATGTGGGAGCACCCCTATCGGAGGAGGCAGGGCCCGCTGAATTGCTGATCTCTGCAGTTTGGAAAAGGCCAGTCTCTCGGAGCCAAAGCCACAGGGGCAGGGCGCAAGGCCCCACCAGCAAGGGAAAATAGTGTCCATGTTGACCGCACGTTAATTTTTTTTAAAAAAAATCATTGAAATGAAATGAAAAACAAACCATGTCAATCTCCTTGTTTATTCTCCCTCTTTTTTTGCTTGGCAGGAAGGGCAGAGAGATGCGTCCCGATCCAACAGTACACGTGTACGCGCACAGATGGTGCGGCTACGCTGGGCCACCATTCTGCTGGCTTATTTTCCAGGCTTCGCAGGAAACACTGGAAAAATCGGCTCCATATTGTCAGGAATCATAGCATGGACCCTGTTGCCCATGTGGAAATATGTAATCCTAAGGGCAGTAGAGGGGAGACTTACTAAATTCGCATTTTCCACCCTCACCTTTCCTTTTGGGACTCTCACTGAGGCTGGGCCAATGTTCTCAGCCCGCCAGTCCCATAGGTGTCTGATTAATCCCAGGAAACTTACAGTTATTCCATCCAACAGGACTGTGTTTTGCCTTGCACATTTCCTGTTGATCACTGTCTGATTGTAAAGCTTCTCACTTCGTTGTTTCCTTCATGAATCAGCTGATAAACTACCTGAGAAAAGAGTCTGTTTCGCATTTTGTGGCCCACTCATGCCCTTGGGCAAGGCTGGCCCTACCAGGTAATTAACCTAAATTTGCTGAATTTGCTTGATAATGCTAAACAGAGTGCTTATAAAATTAGTGGTGGTTGTTATTTGTTTTATTCACCAGTAAGCTTGGGATGAACTAGATCTATGTTCACAGCGCTTATAACCACCTGTGAGCCAGGTATCAGAGCGGGGAAAAGGGAAAGGTAGCAAAATTATCAAATAGCAATTGGAAGCTCTAGGGGGGAGAAGTAATCGATAAAGAAACTGGAACTACTGTTTTAAATTATTTGTTAAACATTTGTGGTGTGCTTTTCAAGTTCCCTATAAAGGACTTTCAATAATTAAATTGCAAAAAGAATAATCAGCGCTGAGACGAGAGGGGATAGGAAGCCAACTCACATAGCTACGAAAACGGTAGTGCCAGATATGTAGCAAATTTCTTTTGGGTTTGCTGAAAGCACTCTTGCGATATTTATTTCCCTGTTTATTAGGAGGGTTTGCTCTTCCCTAGAAGACATTCGCTTCAAGGTTAATTCAAATATCTTCTGTGGAGAGCCTTCCACGAGTCTCTCCAAGCAAAGCGAGACACTGATTTGACTTCGCTCATAAGTCCCCTCGGCAGAGACCATGGTGCCTGAAGACGCTGCTCGGCTTTAGCTCCAGCACTGGACAGCAGGCGCTTGAGAAAAGTGGTCCTGTGTATTTTATGTTTCCACCTTATGTAGCGGCCTTAATAATAACAATGATAATTGCAGCAGTTATTACTATTAATGAGATCTCATTATGTTAGATGTTGCTATGGTCTGAACATTTATGTCTCTCTCCCAGCCCCCATTCATACGTTAATGGGGTGTCCAACCCATGGCCCATGGGCTGCATGCAGCTCAGGATGGCTACGCATGCAGCCCAACACAAAATCGTAAATTTACTTAAAGGCTTTTTTTTTTGCTCACCAGTTTTCGTTAGTGTTCGAGTATTTAATTTGTGGCCCAAGACCACTCTTCTTCTTCCAGTGTGTCCCAGAGATGCCAAAAGGTTGGACACCCCTGGAAATCCTAATCCCCAAGGCGACAGGGCCTTTGGAAGGTGATTTTGTCATGAAGACAGAGTCCTCACGAATGGGATTAGTGCTTTTTTGTGAAACAGACCCCACAATGCTCCCTTGCCTTTCTCCCATGTGAGATACAAGGAGAAGTTTCCACCTGGAAGGGGCCTTCGCCTGACCACTCTGGCACCCGAACCTTGGACTCCCAGCCTCCAGAACAGTGCAAAAGGCACGTCTGTAGTTTTACACCACCCCATGCGTGGTGTTCTGTTACAGCAGCCCAAATGGACCGAGATGTTGTGAGAAGCACTCTGCATACATTGTATCAGTTAATCTTTACAAACCTTTGCAAAGTATTCATTATCCCCCTTCATAGATAAGAAAATGAGCTGAGAAATTAAATTAAAGCAGCTAGTGTAGCTCACGCAGTTAGTAACTCACAAAAGCAGGTTAACGCCGTAGTTCATGCTCTTCTTTACCGCAGTATACAGTGGTGGTTATTAAACTTCAGTGTGCATCAGAAACTCCTGGGAGCTTGCTCAAAATACAGGCTTCCAAGCACTGCCATCTGGGGTGATTCTGATCGAGTAGATTTGGGGTAAGGCCCCCAAATGTGCCTATTTAGCCAGTACCACCCACCTCCAGTCAATTCTGGTGGAGTTCCATATAGTAGTCTTGTGAGACCCTACAATAGTGTTGCTTGCTGACCAGATGCCCAGTCATTGATGTGAATGAGTGAATACAACATGTATTAACATTTACATGGAATGAGGAGTCCATGGTATTCCTTGTGTCTGTCTCTACAAGGGCAAAGATGAAGAGTTACAATGGTGAGACTGATTTAGGAAACACTATGTTAAACTCATGCCAGTGGACTTCTTTATATCAGGATATCTTACAGCCTTTAATGTCAGCAAACAATAGCAGTTCTTCAGACTAAAGTCATTTGATCATGGGCTCCATTCCTTCTTCTTCTCCTACATAACTCCTTTTAAGTTGCAGTAACAGAATCTAGAAAGCAGTGTCTTGGCAAATACATTAATAATAACAGCTCCCATCTATATGAGGGGCTACAGTTTAGAAAGTGCTTCACATTGCAGCCTTATTACCATTTCCAGGGGTGGATGCGGGCATGCAGAGACTGTCAGCGGGTCACCCAAGGACAAAGAGCTCACAAGAACAGAGTGAGGACCTGAACTGAGTCTTTTGGGCTTGGTATCCACTGTTCATCTACAGTATCAGGCAGGTGCCCTTCTTTCCGAGATAACCTTAGTGCTTAGAAAAAGCAGTGCAACCAAGTGCAAAGCCATTGATCCTCTCTTTGCCTCAGTTTCCTCATTTCTAAAATGAGGCACTTGCAACACATTTTAAAAGAGGTACCCTGTTCGATGTCCAACGGTGGCCGAGTTCACAATCATTTTTCTGAACTCCTTGACCACTTCAGCCAATCTGCTTTGAACTAGGAGCCAGAAAGAGCTCCAGGCCCTCTGGGTGTAGTGAAATGTTAGGCACGATTCCTTCTCTGGCACGTTATGTCTCTCAGAATGTACTGGTAGAACTTTTTGTGCAACTATCTTTTGAAAAATCACTTTCAAGGATGGAGTAGCACACCCTTTTGTACCCTGGCACTGGGTACTGTCTCCTGACAACAACAAAACAACAAACAGACGGTACAGCACTGCCTTGAAATGCCACCAGCCTCATCGTGGTCAGTGTCACATGGCCATAGGTAGCTGAAGGTCTTAAATCTGCAGTGACTCCACAACAGAGCTGGAACCCAGCTTCTCTTTGGTAATAAAAGCTATTACCTGACTCTTTAAACATTCAACTTCCCTCCCTATTTCACAGTTCATAAAGCACCTCTCTGATGTGGAAGGATTTTTTTATTTAAGAGGAGATATAATACAGCATGCTTTTTCCACCTCTCGATTGCTTATGGCTTCCCCTAAGCTACATGCTAATTCCACAACACACCTTTTCTAACTGCTCGTGCCTGTCAAGGGGCCAGTGCACTTGGGATCTTACTGCCCTGCTCCCGACTCTGTCTCATTGTGCGTCTGGCATTAGCACTGCCAGAGCCGGGTTAATATGTATAGCATGCAGCTCATTAGCTGCACATTAGTATGAGAGCCAAGAGTCAACATGATGGATCCAACAATATGTTGGAGCCTGGGTCCAGAGTCTCAGCTGAGTCTCATCGGATGCAGAGGTCAGCAGCCCGGCGTTGGCTCTGCAGCACCCGCAGAGCACATTGCGCTCAAAGGGGCCATCGGGGAGGATGACAAATATGGAGCCTCATTAAAAATTGAGGGGAGGAAAAAATCCCTTGGCAAGAACCCCCGGGCTTCACGGTTATTGATTTGCCTTTCCGCTCACATGAAGAATTTATAGGGTTTATCACCAACATAAGAGGCAGCTGAACATTCAAGTGGCATTATCATATTTCTAGGAATCAAATAGTACCCTGCATCAGGGGTCCAAGCAAAAGTTTAAGCATGTCTTGTTAAATTTAAATGTTATTTTTTTATCCTCTAAATAACATAAGCTGGTTGAAATCTAATGAATGGAAAATTATTGCAGCATGTATTTCTCCCTCCCTTCCTTCCTTCCTTCCTTCCTTCCTTCCTTCCTTCCTTCCTTCCTTCCTTCCTTCCTCCTTCTTGTTTTCTTCTTGCTTTGCTACCAATTTCTTCCTTAACTGGATGTAGTAATAAATAGCCCTTTAGAAACAAACTGTTCATCCCAGAGCGGAGCCTCTCAAGTCTTCCTGGGTCATGCATTATTTGGCACACAAATGCTGCTCACATACTTTATGTCTCCTTTTCTCGGAGGACGACAAACCTAGTGGCAGTGGCAAAAGTATATTAGGAATGAAAGGCTTCCTCAGATCTCCGGGTCTGTCATGTTTCAACATGATTATTTAACAGGACATTTTGGGTAGGACCGTCATGCTGTGACTAGCAGCTCCTCTTTTATTCCCAGGTGGAACAGTGAGCAGAAAGACTACCAGCTGTCCGTGATTTTAGAGATGATTACCTGACCCATCAAGGGTGCTTAAAATTTGTTTGATTTCTGCAGGCCTGGTTTGAAAAAGAAAGAAAACCCTCCATGTTTAAAATTACAGAGTATGCAGTGTCCTCATTTTCATAAAACCACTTAAAAATGAAAGGTCAAACTAATCACTGCAACACTGAGAATCAGCTTTCTTGTCATCACAAAGACTAGCTTTTATGCTCAATGGTTGCACCTTTTGGGCAGACTCTCAATAAGCACTTTGCACCATGACAACCAGGAGGCACTCACAACACTTCTGATGGCACCTGTGTTCCTCCTGAAGGGGAGCGTGGCTCTCGGCGGAACGGGTGGGCCACGCCTCCAAATTGGGCACACAGCCTTGTGCCCAGGCATGGGCTCGCTCATCAAGAGAACAGAACGCACCTGGGCTGCAGCAGCTACATGGCGAAGGATGGGTGTGTTCTCAGGAGTGTTAAAGGAAATGATGGACGTGAAATCACTCCATAAAGCACTAAGCAGGTATTTAATGGCTCCTATGGTCTGAATGAGTGTCCCCCCACCTCTGCCCCCAAATTCATGCGTTGAAAACCTTATGCCCAAAGAGATGGTGTTAGACGGTGGGGCCTTGGGGAGGCAATTAGAACGTGAGGGCAGAACCCATGTGTACGTAATCAGTGCCCTTTAAAGGCGATCCCCTAGACAGAGGCCCCTCTCCCCTTCCACCGTGTGAGGACGCAACGAGAAGTCCGCAGCTCCGAAGAAAGCCCTCCCCTGAGCATGCTGGCACCCTGACCCTGGACTTCCAGCCTCCGGAACGGTGAGAAATGCATGTCTGTTGTGAATAAGCCGCCTAGTCCGCGGTATTTTGTCATAACCACCCAAACCGACAAATTATTGTAATTTGTGTAGTTCTTAGAGTTGGGATATCAAGGAGGAACATTTTTGTGGGAGAGACATTAGAATGCTCACTTCTGAAGCTGTGTTGGTACAGTACATAAAGTTCTGGACTACCTGGCACAAACAGCAATATGCTGCAGTTCTCTGTTTAAAAGGCAGTCCCAAGTTCACAGACTGATGTATACTGGGAGAATAGAGAATTGATATGTAAAACTCACTAGAGCTAATAGTAAAACAGGACAGAGCACCTGGCCATGGGTAAGCACTCAAAAAAGGTTGAATTATTTTCCAGTAAGAATACATGGCGTTGAAAAAAAAAGTTCATGGCAGTTTCCTCTTGCAGTTTGGATGTGGCGCCCCTAGTGGTCAGCCTAGGCTATTAGTTGGCACAATAGCATGCACACACACTCCAAAGGTTCAAAACAGCTCCCAGGCTCTAGCTCTGAGAGGCTGGAGCTATTTGGTCTATGGCGGTGGAGGGTGCTGAGCGGAGCCTATCCAGGTGGAAGTGAAAAACAGTGAGAAGACATTTGGATCAAGGGGGATGCCCATGTGACTCTGAAGTAGATTTTCGTACGTTGCCAAGAAATTGTCTTTGAAGGCAATTCCGAAGAATTCTAAAAACACAGTACAGCAGCATCCGAGTGAAGTTACAAATGCTGAAGGGGGTTGCTAAGAAAGTGCTCCAGCCACCCAAGGTGAATGGCTGTGCCTAAATGAGTTCTTAAATGAGGCTGTGCACTTGGTGCCTTTAAGCCTTTGCACATGGTGTTCCTGACACCGGGAAAGTCTTCCTCTACCTGATCTTTAAGATTGGCTCAATACCGTTCCTACTCTCCTAGGCCAAACTAGCTGATTCCTTCTATGAGCCTTTATGGGATCTAATACAGAAATTATAGCAGGGATGGATCTCTATTTGAAATGCATAGTTTCCTTGTCTGTCTCCCCATTTATAAGTGAGTTCCTTGAGAATATCTTGGTATTTCCAACCCACTGCCTTGCCCATTATAAATAATTACCTAAAATCATTTCCTTAGTCCCTGACGTTCACATCACTCACTCCCTTCCTAGCACTTATCGCCATCTGAATTGTTTCTTTCTCTCTGCATCCTCCAGCTCCCCTGCTGAAACGTCAGCTCCGGTGCAGGGGGGGACGTGTCGGACTTGCTCACTGTCATACTGTACGCACTCCACAGGCATTCACTGAGTGGATGAATTATAGGTGCTCAATAGTGCTTATCAAATAAATGAGCAAATAGCTAATCATACATTTGTTTTTTAAAAATCACTTGATTATCATCAAAAAGACATTTAAACCCTGAAAGATGGGGGAGAAACAAAACACATTTCCTGTAACAGTTCTATCCTGATCTTACGGCTGTTGAACTCTGGATAAAATGACCTTTCATCCCTGTTACCATCCACGCTAAGATCTTGGATGTTGAAATGGAGGAAAAACAATGTGGGAAAGGGTCAAATGATAGAACACCAAGTGCCACGTGAAGTTGACTCCTATAAAGGCTCACTTTCTCAGACTAGTATCAGGGTCTGGGGTGAAGCTTCCAGAAACCTGAATGCCTACCAGTTATTTTTAAGGGCCTTGTTTGTTACAAGAAAATTTAAATGTAAAAGGGAGAAAATTACAAAATACAATCTACAGGTTGGTTTCTACAAAATTCATCAAGAATGCTAAATTCCTACTTGTTCCTTCAACTTCTGATCTCTTTCAATGCCAAGGAAAACAATCATGAATATATTATTTTATGCCTTGGCTTGAAATTCATTTTTTATACATTTAGTTACAATTGCTTTACTTAATCAAGTTTATATGAACTTTATAAAGCTGTTTTTATAACTTATAGTTGATTAAATGTGGAATTACTTCCACAAACTTAATAACAAGGTTTTAGTTGAAATTATACATGAAATTCACATGCTGTTTATATCAGATTGGCTTACATAACTTTGACTTGCAACATCTTTTCCAGGCATCACGTAATATGCTACTTTATTTACAGACTTTCGCTCTAAAATTAAGCAATGGGTCATGTATGATCCATTCATATTTTTAAAATCCTTCCACTTTAAAAAATGCAGTATAGTTTACATTCAATATCATATTAGTTTTAGGTATAAAACATAGTCATTCAACATTATATACCTTATGAAATGATCATCATGATAAGTCCAGTCACCATACAAAGTTATTAAAATGTTATTAACTATATTCCCTCTGCTGTACTTTACATCCCATGACTGTTTTTGTAAGTGGCAGTTCTTCTTAATTCCCTACACCTGTTCTGCCCATCCCGCAGCCCTTCCCCTCTGGTAATCATCAGTTTACTCTTTGTGTCTGTGAATCAGTTTGTACATTTTTTTTGTTTTTAGATTTCACATATAAGTGAAATACATACAGTATTTGCATTTATCTGTCTTATTTCACTTAGTATAATACTCTTTTGGTCCATCCATGTCACAGATGGCAAGATTTCATTCTCTTTTATGGCTTAATGACATTCTGTTGTGTATATGCAACACTTCTTTATCCTTTGGCCTATCGATAAGCATATATGTGGCTTCCATATTTTGCCTATTGTAAATGATGCTGCAATAAACATATGGGGTGCATGTATCTTTTTAAATTGGTGTTTTGGTTTTCTTAAAATACTGAGAAATGGAATGGCAGAATTGTATAGTAGTTCTAATTTTAACTTTTTGAGGAAACTTCATACTATTTTCAATAGTGATTGTACCAATTTACAATCCCACCAACAGTGTATGAAGGTTCCCTTTTCTTTACATCCTTGACAACACTTGTTATTTACTGAGTTCTTGATAACCTTTCTGACAGGTGTGAGGTGATATCTCATTGTGGATTGGATTTGCATTTCTTTGATGACGAGTGATGTTGAGCATATTTTCATGTCTTTGCTGTACACATCTTCTTTGGAAAAACGTCTCTTCAAGTCCTCTGCCTATTTTTTGATCAAATTATTCATTTTTTGATGTTGGGTTGTATTAGTTCTTTATATATTTTGGATGTTAACCCCTAGACCAGTGATTTTAACCTTTTTCATCTCATGGCACACATAAACTAATTACTACAATTCTTCAGCACACCAAAAATATATTTTTTGCCTATCTGATGAAAAATAGGTATGATTTTGATTGATTTAGAAAAATATAATAATAGTAATTACCTACCATCCTTTTGCCCCAAAGTGACTTTTTAAACAATCAGGTGCCTATGCTTATATACAAGGATTTCTGGTACCAAGAATTAACCAGTCAGATGCAATTTTATTATACAACGTGACCAATAAGATGCAACTCTATTATAGGACCTATATATTTATGGTTCAAGATGGCATTCACATGGATGTCTATTGTTGAGTTGGCTGTTGTCTTTTTTTTTTTTAACTTGACAGTCTAAGGGAAAAGAGGTCATCGCCCGTGACAAAATAGGTATTACATGTCTTAGAATTTCTTGCGGCACACCGGTGTGCTCTGGCACACGGGTGGAAAATCGCTGACACTATTGACTGCAGGTCGTCTTAGTGGGTGTTGTGGATCTGTTTTGGGAGATCTGAGTATACAAACAGCATGTTCATCTGAAGTTCATGTGAGACACGGACATGCCTGCATGCTCCATCTTCACTGATCAAGTCCCCTGACACGTGTTTTCCCAATGCCTCTAACAAGAATCCAGTTTGGGTGATTTAGATTTCTCCTTCTTTCATGCCCATTAATGGAGGTGCAATTGAGCAGAAAGCAGCCCTACCCATTGACAGCTAACTAGGGAAAACGAGGAGTAGTAAAAAGCCTAGGAAACCAACTAAGAGGAATCGGACAAATCACAGTTTATACAAGATGCAATCTGTCTGCCCCTGACCAGCATGGCTTGGCTGCTTGGGCGTGGTTCCACAAAGCGAAGGGCCACAGTTCGACCCCAGTCAGAGCACAGGCGCGGGTTGTGTTTCAGTCCCAGTTGGGGCACATATGACAGGCAACCAATAGATGTTTCTCTCTCTTTCTTTCTCCCTCTCTTCCTCTCTCTCTAAAAATAAATCTTAAAAGATTCAGTCTCTAGGTAGAGCAGAGAATGAGAGACCAGAGTGAGGAGTGGGGAGGTAGGTGAACATGTTTTGGAGCCACAGTTGTTTGGCAAATAAGTGCAGTGATAAGTATGGCCAGCGCCATTTTAGGAGTCTTTCAGGACGGAAGGAAAATGCCCATTCTACTTAGGGCAACGGGGGCCGTGGCCAGTAGATCATTGCGACCACAATCCCAACTTCTTCCTCCTCCAGATGCTCCCCAGAATTTCACTCTTTCATTCTCCTCATTTCCCTAGAGATCTCTTCCACTCTTTGACACTCTCTCTGCAAGTTACTCCCACTCTCTGTTCCTACCTTTGATCTTACCGAAGTTCTAGACCAGTAGTTGCTGTATTTCCCAGTGGTGCAACAGCAATGAAAAGATCACATATTTGCATAATTCTGAATAGTTCTGACAATGATTTGCATGGACGGGCAGGTGCACCTAGGTGCAGTGAATTTTGCCTGGGACTGAAAATCACCGATACATGTGTTTTAATGTCATACCCAATGTAAACTAGCTGCTTGGTTATGGTCAAGTAACATAACATTGCCAATTCATATTCTATTATTTGTTTTGTACATTCTAGCTCTAAAGCTCTTGTAAGAATCCATGGTTCTTGCCCTGGCTAGGTGGCACAGTTGGTTGGAGTGTTGTCCCATGCACCAAAATGTTGTGGATTCGATTCCCAGTCAGGGCATGCCTAGGTTGTGGGTTTGATCCCCAGTTGGGGTGTGTACAAGTGGTGATTGATCCATATTTCTCTCTCACATCGATTTTCTCTCCTCTCCCTCTTTTCCTCTCTCTCTCCTTCCCCTGCTTTCCCCCCTCTCTCTTTCCCCCTCTCCCTTCTCTCTCTAAAATTAGTAAACATATCCTTGGGTGAGGATTAAAAAATTTTTTAAAAAACAATCCATGGTTCTTAAAGCTCATGGGACAAGTAAGGCATGTATCTGAGTTTGTGTTACCAGGGCAACAGAGCAACTAGCAACCTGAGCTTAGAGTCCACAAATTCTGACTTCTAATCTAGTGTCCTTTTCATTAAGAAGAACAATAGCTCTGGGCAGTGTGGCTCAGTTGGTTGGAGGGTGATCCTGTAGACCAGAAGGTCATGGGTTCGATTTCTGGTCAGGGCACATATCCAGGATTCGGGTTTCATCCTTTCAGGGAGAGTATGAGAAGGCAACCAATCGACATTTCTGTCTCACATCAATGCATCTCTCTCTAAAAGCAATGAAAAAGCAATGTCCTCAAGTGAGGATAAAATTTTTTTAAAAAGAATGATAAATTTCTAGAAAATAAAGAACAGCCACTCAAAGACCATTGTACCTGCATCACTCAAAATTGATACACTTGATATTTTCAGTAAGGAAATCCCTAAGTTCCATCAAGTTCACGGTCTGAGAGTTTGAGAATTAGTATGTGAAAGGATGATTGTTTAAAACATAGAAATGAGGGTTGGGTGCCTGGACCTGACTACCCTGAACACATCATGTAAAACTGGAATTCATTCCCAGAGACAGCGCATTATAGTGTCTACGGACAAGGACTGCGTGTTCTGGCTGGAACCACCGGCCCACTGACTCACTGGTTTGACGAACATAAATTGCCTACCTACTATTTTGCAGAATCTGTCTAGGCACTGGTGCTATAGGCCTAAATGAGGAATGGGGTCTTTTCTCTGGAGGGTTACAATCTCTTTGGCAAAAACAGTGAAAAAATATTTCGGGGCCTCTGTCTGACCCATTATGACAGGAAAGTGAGTGGGGGTAATTCTGAGAGGCCTGCTTGACCTCTGAGGCTCCCTGAAGACCCTCACTTTCACCTTGACACAGACCGTATATCAATATGGATGTTCTGAAATCAGATTCTAGAACTCTAGATACACCTACATTTCTATCCCTACTTGTCAATCAAATCAATGCAAAGAACTTCAGATTGACTCACTTGATCAACCAGGGAACTGATTCAGCTTCCAAGACTTGATAATACCAACTTGGAGTGTCAAGACAGAAATGAAATATGTTCGTTGGCACAAGGTTTGCAGTATGGCAACCTGGTCCTGTTACAATAAAAAGCCCAAGCCAAGAATGTAAGCATGCAAAGGGGATTTAAAAGCCTAAAAAAAAAATAATTAGCCCATGGTGTGAGGAAGGACTAAGTAAGTGCCAGGGTGAATTACTAAAATTTGAATATAGTTATAAATAAAAGTATGCTTCTAGGTAATGGCCGAAACCATCAGCACTATCTTAACCCCTCTGCTACATAAAGGTCCATGTCCATCTGCTGGAATTTCCCCCCATGTGAACACACCAGTGATTTTAGTAGATATTGTTGGTCCTCTGCCCAAAATCCATGCACTAGGTGGGTGCGTCCAACCCTCATCTCACATGCATACTGACTGCTCACAGGTTGACCCTTCTGCTCCTCTAAAGAACCGCCCTTGGCTGTTGGGAGTGGTTCCCAGCTAATGGCTGACCTATGGAGGCACCAAATCCTGGCTTTCTTGGCTTGAGGTGGGAGAGCTCTGGAGCTGCCTTTCATGCGGCAGAGCTTCCTGTGGGATTGGGTGGAGGCCAGATTTCCACGTCTGTGCTTCGCTTCCTCCCTGTCTAGCTACTTCTCTCACTTCCTCACAGGTTTCTCCTAAAGGTCGCTGAATTAAACAAAGAGGCCACTAGACTGAGGTGGCCTGCACATCTGAGCCTGTAAATGCCTCCAGGTTACAAAATCAAAACCTAAGGACAGCCCAGCACAAACAGCCAACCAGGCTCGAGGCTATAGCCAATCAATAATGTGCTTACTCTGCTCCTGTGCTTGCTCC